>VZTM01022870.1:57500-144089 GCA_013400555.1 Jacana jacana | reverse complement strand
ACGCTCACTCTGCCACGTCTTCTAGTACTGCTTCCACACAGAACTGCTCTATAGCATCGCTTTGGGGATTTTTGAACTTGCACAGTTACTTGATAAACTAAAATCTGTTCATTTACCTCTGCTTTATTACTGCCATAGTTGACAAATGTGGCATTTCAGTTATTGATATTATAATAAATCCTGGAAAAATGCATAAAATTACATTCTAATGTGCTACTGCCACTTTTTTTAACAATGCTGCATATTTAATTACTCTCCAGTTCAGTGTTCTCCTGGCCATTTTTATAATACCACAACTCATCGGTGTATTCGGTGCACAATTGGGACATACCAGCCCGAGTTTGGACAAAATTACTGCATTTCATGCCCTGGAAACACCACTACTGATTTTGATGGGTCAACAAATGTAACACAATGCAAAAGTAAGTACAGCAAGATGGTTTTGATGATCTAAGTGAAAAGGCTGGGCCATTAATATCCAGAGTGGCCTGAAGGACAAAATTTAGATTTGCTCCAGGGAGTTTAGATAGAAGGCAGTGGTGTCACTCCTCTTTTACTGTCTGTGTGTATCTTATCCCGTGTGATATACTTTGGTACCTGAGAGACCATTGCTGCAGACCAGTTCCATCATTCTTGTTAAAGTTAAGTGATCGTTGAGGCTTGGCAGCTTGTGCTGGGTCACTCTGGGTCTCCCATGATATAACAGACTGAGATTGTATTCTTGGCACCTGATTTCTTTTCCTTGTATTAAAAGGAATGGAAGTTTGCTTGCAAAACTTCATAGCTCTAGTAACCATTCCTTCTTAATAGCAACCTTTGCAAGAGGAAATTACAAAGAGAGCCAGTGTTATAGATGATGGTAGCTAAACTGTGGGAAGCTGAGGGTAAATTAAAGAGGAAAAATATCAGGCAGAGAGGTGACTCCTCAGGATAACCTCTGGAGACACTTATCCACACAGGCGTTTATGCACATACATGCATAGAAATAAGTTTCTAGGAACTGCATGTCTCACATAAAAAGCATCTGTTCCCTGGGCATTTCACACCTGCACATCGCTGCTATGGTGTTGTAGTGCCCGGACCCTTGTGGCCACAAATTGTTAATTAGCACAGGCTCCTGCACTGCGGTTCACCCTCTCTTATTGCCAGCAATGCTTATGTGTGGAGAGAAAGGGCCTGCTGTACCCCCTGGTTTGTGCTGCTGCAGGCATGGTGCCCGAGCAGAGCACCTCAGGCTCCAGTTAGGCTTCCAACAATACTTCTATAAAAATGTTCTGTCTGGTACATGCAAGTGGAGTATCCTCACATGACCATTCTTATATCTTCTTACTGCTACCTTGCCGTTTGGCTGTGGCTTGGTCCATAGCACCTGCTGTGTTAATGAGGACTCGCCTGTATTTTCACAGCTCAACCATAGTTAAAGCAGCAAGGCAGAAGCAGTATGAAGTGAAGCAGGCAGAAGAGAACTGTACCTGATTCAGATGCACACAGAAAAGCTTGTGTGTCTGTCACCCCTGTACTGTTTCTGACCGTGAGTGCAGGGAGCTGTAGGATGACCTCGCTCTGCCTAGTCCTGCGTACTGTATTGCTTTTTCAGATAGACAGTGTGGAGGTGAACTGGGAGATTACACCGGATATATTGAATCACCAAACTACCCTGGGGACTATCCTGCAAACACTGAGTGCACTTGGAATATTAACCCACCGCCAAAGCGCCGTATTCTGATTGTGGTTCCAGAAATATTTCTACCAATAGAAGATGAGTGTGGAGACTACCTGGTGATGCGAAAAAGCTGTAAGTCTGAAGTATCGACTGAGGCATATGGTATATCTATCTCAGTGTGCAACACAGGTTTCTCACATGCATTACTGTTTACATAAGGTAAATGTAGCCTGGCTGGCCTCTACTTATAAGTAGAAATGTCTTTAAATGAAAAATTGAGAAATCCTATTTGGTAATGCATGCTCCCTATGTTCAGATGAAATAAGGCTGTGATGTGTCAGTGACCTCTGAGTTAAATACTGTTAATATGGGGCAAATGGTTCAAGCTAACGAGTTGTGAATTATGCTAAGCAATTCTAGTCTGGGTTAGGAAAAAGGACATGCTTGTTAGTTCCCACAGGTGCCTGATGTGGGAATAAGCAGCTTCAGTTTCCAGTATTAGGTACATCCTTCAAAGAGCAGACTCGTTTAAGAAAAGGGAAGACGTTCCTTGACTAAGAAGTCACTCATTGATGGCCTGCCATCCGCTGCCTGTCACATTTTGAGGAGTTTTCTTAATACCAGCAAGCATTTTTTTTTTTGTCACGGTAGTTTAACCTATTTTCTAATTGTTCATTAGTATGAAACCTTGTCAGATAACTGCCTACTGTGTGTTTTCTTTGAAAGCTTCTTCCAACTCAGTGACCACGTATGAGACCTGTCAAACCTACGAACGCCCTATAGCTTTCACTTCTAGGTCTAAGAAATTGTGGATCCAGTTCAAGTCAAACGAAGGGAACAGTGCCAAAGGATTCCAAGTTCCTTATGTAACGTATGATGGTAAGCGAGAGTGAGCAGCTGAGCCTACGTGGGCTAGTGCAGCTGCAGCAGTACAGAACTCCTTGTGGGCTCCTTGACCCGGCTAAGCAGCAGAGTAACAGTGTCACTGTGAGACTACTTCCAGTAGCTGTTTTAATCTAAAGCTAGTAAGGAATTCTGCACTGCACTGCAGTCTAAACTTGTATTTCCAGTCCTCCTCAGACCTAAAGAAAGAGTTGAGATTCTGTGCCATGACCTGCGAAATCGCAGAGCTCAAAGCCAGAATATGTGGTTTATGCATTTTTCTGTATTCCCGGTTCTGGGTTGCTTTGAGTAGCAATAGAATGCTCCCAGTTAGGAATTGGGCACAGAGTGCAAGTGCCTCTGTTTTATTGTGTTGCTGCTACCATCTGTAATCTATGGCCAGATAGTAAAATATCTACTTTGAAAACTTTACCCTATCCTTGTCAGAGTGATCAGGAGTGAAACTGGAGCTGATGCTTTGCACTTCAGCATAAAGGGTATGAAAACAATATGGCATGTTTCTGTTCACACTGGGTTAACTGTGAGAGAGTTGTCCTCACTGTGGTCTGCAAAGTTTTGTCAACAGTGGATGATTTATTTTTCAGGGGTTACCTCTCATTTTGAAGCATTTCAAGTTTTGATTGACCAGGGAATTTGCCTTTTAAGAATATTTCCTCTTACCTCCTTTTCCCCCTCACCCTCTTCTTGCTGTAGAAGGAGGTGTGGGTATTGACATATAAGTTTCTGCAGCACAGTTGGTTTGAAGTGGGCTACTTGGTTACAATATGCTTACAATCATACTTACAGTATACTTACCAATCCTAGGTGCATTATGATTTCTTTTGCTTTTGACAGATTTATGCTCAGCATAGTACACTGTGTTCATAGTAAGCAATATTTGTAGTTTCTTTACAGAAGAGCATTTGGAATATTTTCTGACTGCTAATTCGTAGACCAAATGCCATTAGTTCTTTCTGGGGTAGGGCTTACATGGGTAACCAGGGGAGGTAATGAGTATGTAAGTGAAGTGAACCTGCAAATTACTCTCTTGTGCATTCCCCATAGAGGATTACCAAGAACTAATAGAAGACATTGTTCGGGATGGTAGACTTTATGCATCTGAAAATCATCAAGAAATACTTAAGGTATATTCCTACTACTAAGCATGTTGGTTTTGATTGAAAATGACACTTTTTTTGCCAGTGAGGTTCTCTCCTGCTCTGCACTAGCCACTTGGTGTATTAGACGCATTCTACTTCAGGGAAGTGAGGTAAATCAGCATATCCTGATTGTGCAGAGCATTAAATATGAGACCCTGTGTCCAGGAGGATTAAACGTGAATCAGAGATACTAAGGAGGAAAACCTGTGGTGAAGATACTTCCTTGAACCTCACGTAGGCTGTGCTGGAAGGAATTGGTGGAGCAAACTGAAACACATGAGATTTCATCTCTTGGAGAAGCACTTGGTGCTGCTACTTGTAGCCTGGAGGTTATCAAGGGCTTTTCTTCCCTGAATGGAACAAATCTCTTCATTGATTCTATTTCTCTGACCTTGGTTAGGGGACAGCTGCATGGGCAAGTTGAGTGGATATCATCCCAAGCAAACCTTTCTGTTGCTGAATTTGAGGTCCAGTGTTTGTTTTGTGGGTTTTTTGTTTTTTTTTTTCTCCCCTTCTCTGTTTGCTGTTCTTGGAAGTATGAGGAGGGGAGAAATCCATGTGCCACTAGTGATAAATGCGAAACTTCAGTGAGTTCCCGGGGGCCTGAATGTCAACCTTGCTCTACTAGTGTGAGCCCCTGAAACATTAGTATTTGAAAAGTGAAATGCCTGTAATCTTTTGAGTTAATCAGTCATTAAGCTTTAGTGATACTGATCCTAACTCCTCTCTGGAATTACTGTAAAATCTGCTTTCCTTTTTTTAGGACAAGAAACTGATAAAAGCGTTGTTTGACGTGTTGGCACATCCACAGAATTACTTCAAGTACACAGCCCAAGAATCAAGAGAGATGTTCCCAAGATCCTTCATCCGGCTGCTGCGCTCTAAAGTTTCCAGATTTCTGAGGCCTTACAAATAGTTGGCACTGTATTTAAAACACTAACCAGCCCTGAGCATGCACAGAGGGGTTGTGGTAGGTGGGGCTGCTGTCTATGTTTTACACATTGGCAGGGAAACTCCAGGGAAGCTTGCCAGCTCCGTTCTTGGCAGAGTTTGGCTTTCTCAGCTAATATAAATATTTTGGTGAACAGAATTGTCATGCCTTTCCAGTTAATACCTTTTGGGTACCAAGGATACTTCGTGGGTCTCTGAATTGGAGACTGCCCACAATTTCTTTAACCAAATGGTGCCAAGCAGAAGTTTGTAGAGCTCTGCCCTGTTGCTTCATCAGTAACTCCAAAAGCTAATGAGGACAGACAGGCTAAGTAGTTGGTTTGGGATGAACTGTGGGCTGCCATTAATGCATGTTACCTCAACAAAGCTGGGTTCGTGTTTGGTCTTGCTGAAAGTGAGAACTAGATTGATGTCTCTCAAGTTTTGCTGTGCAGGAAATTCAGAGCTAAGATTGAAATAGTTTTAGTCCAAACCAATAAGTCCAAGAATTGCACAAGGTGTAATTTTTCTCTGAACTATATGTTGTATGAGGCATTTGGAGGAATAAACAAAGGGTTGGATATTAGTTTGAGTGCTCTGGGTCTGGGCCACACTGTGTTCGTGATGGTTGTCTATTGGTTTAAACTGAGCGATACCAGAATAAAACCAGGACACCACACTAATGGAATACAGACCCTGATCTGCTGGACACTTTCATTTTGGGCTGGCTGCAGATATTACAACAGAACAGGTTCTTTGCAAAACCTCATTGTGTTCTTCCTTTGCTTAGGCCTGGGACAGTGTGAGACATTGGCTCTTTCAAGTAGTATAAAAATCTGGTCCCTGAGCACCTGCAGCTGAACACACAAGCCCCACTTTAAATGCAGGCTTTGCATAGATTATGCTCTTTTACATCACTGTTTAAATGTGTATAAGGTTCTTATATGAGCCTCAATCCTTATATTCCTTACCTTGTCTGAGCACCTTGCAATGACCTTGTTGAGCAGAAAAGGGCTGCTTTCCTTGTCTTTTGCTAGGGAGAAGCAGATGTACAAAGATACTCCTCAACCAGACTGTGGCTGCAAAAGTTGCCTATGGCACAATGCTGTTCAAGATTCCAAACCATGTCCTTTTCCTCAGCTTGTGTTTCTTAGGTGAGAGAAAGCTTTTCGGAAAGGGCCTGTAGAGAAAACTATGCTGATCAAAATGTTTTTGTTGTCTCAGTGCTTTTCCGTTCACACTTAGGTTACATCACTGTCCCCTGACTGTGCAAACTGCTTCCTCGCTGTAATGTATCTTCTGGGCTTTCCATCTTGAAGGGAGTTGGCCGCAGTCCCACTCATTTGAAGATGGAGTTATGACCTCAGTCTGTCGGTCACTGGCAGTGCTGAGTGCTGCAGTGGGCACCAACCTTCCCCTGTGCTCCCTCTTAGGGAAGATACAGATGTTTTGCAGTGTGGCCAGGATGAATGCTCCCTTTCCCAGGGTGTGGAGTCAGATCTCCCCAGGTTTCATTGCATTGGTATGTGGTATTTAACTGTTGTATGTGAATAATACCACGTCCACAGTATGACATATGAAACTCTCATTGAGTGCCGGGGTCTGAATCTCTCCCCTGTGCTATTAGGAGCAAATGAATACAACCAAATGCAGCATTGCTGAACTGTCGTGTCATGGCAGCCCTATTCTGGGGCAAGAGAGGCAGTGCAGCCTGTCTTGTGGTAAGGATGTGTCTTGGTCACAGTGTGGTGGGAAGGAACAGTGGCCTTAGGCCATGGCTGGAAAGCAGAGCCTCTCATGGTGGGTTGATGTGACACTGTGTTCTTCTTGCTGCTGCCCAGAGAGAATTGCCATGGTCTGAGCAGAGGAGGGAAATGGTTTACATTGCTGCCAAGAAGGAGAACTGTCCCCTAGCTGGCTGCACTGGGGCTCCTGCTCCAGCTCAAGATCTGCTTGTGGGTTCCTGTAGCAGGGTGGGGAGCATCCATTCCAGAATGGGCTGCCAGACCTGCAGCTAAGAGGAGCAAACAGGCTTGGGGGGAGGAGGAGGCAGAGAGTGAATTAGCAGAACAGAGGGGAAGGAACCTAGTTCCTTGGGCATTCCTGGCTGGTGTGCTTCATCCTGAACAGGGTCCCTGCTGGGGAGGTGGAGAGGGAGGACAGGGGTTATCTGGAAGAAGATATGAGGCCATGTAACTTGTGAGAAGAACAGCGAAGGCATGCCAGAACAAGAGAAAGGGTGGTGAGAAAAGCTTGATATGTCTGTGGTGAAGTATACTGTTGTGCTGAGATGCCAGAATGGTACTTCAAGAGAGTTTTCCTGTGGTGCACAGCCCCTGCCTCTCTGCTCTTCATGGCTTCCCATGCCAGATGCAGTGTATCAGTGCATTGCAATGACCCACCAACTATCCCTGTGTGGCAACAAAGCATTTTGCAATGGTTGAAATTCTGCAGTTCTGCTCCAAGTGCAAGGGTGAGTTAAGAGACCTGCTAGTGGGGCACTGGGAGGAGAGGACCATGGCATGTCAGCTTCTGGGCCAAGCCCAGCAGAGTGGCTTTGTGGTGGTCTGTGTGCTCTCTGCCAAGGAGGCAAACCAGTTCTTGCTGTATTCCCTCCAAAGAAGGCTGCAAATATGTACAGTTCTGCTTTGTATTGCTGAGTGACACACAAATCAGAGTGATTGGTTTTGTCAGGGGTTCAAGAGAACAAGAGTTATGAAACATCCAAATATTTTTAACTGGTGAAACTGGGCTTTCCTGCTCTGTGCTTGAGTTACTGACTCGCGCCCTGGGTTCACTGCGCTGCATCTCATGTCATGGGGCACACTCTTCTAGCTCTACACAGCTGCTATGGGCCCAGCATCTCGCCATTGGTCTGTGCAGTGGATCTCAATTTTTCCTCTCTGTTGCCCCTGTGTGGGCAGGCCATTCCCGTTGTTGTCTGGGGAAGCAGAGGAGTGTATCAGTGTGGTGTACCTTCCAAGCCTGAGGAGAAAAACCTGCCCTTTCTTGAAGAAGAATCTGCAGCCCTGTCAGTTTTCTACAGGAAAAGTAAATGACTCCAAAATACTTCTGTTACTCTTGATCCAACAATATGAATTAAAATTTCCCCTTTTACTGTAGATCTTATGTGTTCAGTAAAGTGAAAAGGGAATTTTTGCCATGTTAAATATTGGGAGAAGTGATAACTGTGGCAGAATGTTGTACCACTTGGCATTGTATCTTCATAGCGATGGTAGTGGCTCTGTAGAAATTCTAATTTCTACTTTCTGTGTGGTTGTAGACCGGTGTTATATTTTTGGCAACAAATGATTCAAAAAATGTTTAACCTTATAAAACAGGATTTAACTTTGTAAATAATAATTAGCATTAACTGGACAACTTAATATTCCCTACGTGAGATAAGCATAAGGATCTTTTCATAATTGTAAATTAATGTAAAATGTTTCAGACTGTTACTCTTTACAAGAGAAATAAACCAATGAACGTTTAGTTGCATGAAAACTTTGGTTAATATTTTTAATTGTCTTTGCTGTGTGTTTAGTGATAATAGCGTGTAACAGTTTTGTGACAAATTTAATGGTTGTGCAGCAAGTTATTGCACATCAAATAGACTATCCTGGGAACACCGGCTTACCTTAGCATTCTGTTTCATGTAGTATATTATTAGCCTGCACCTCATAAAGATAGAAATCTTCATATATTTAGTGGTGCATATTTCTGGCTAGTATAATATCAGAATTATCCTGGTATTAATTCTAATAATTATGCTAAAACTGTCTCCTATATGATGAGCTGGAGTTAATTGGCCTGTTGTAACCAACTGTATAAAGACAGAATAAACTACTTAAAGTAGCTCCAAAGTATTTTATTACTTTATAGATTAACTTGATTATTTTTCTAATAAAGATGAACAAAAAGCTCACCCCTGTTGTTTAAACTATAAAATAATTTTAAAAAGATCCCTAACAAACCCACATGTTGGAAAGCTGTGTTAAGACACAAGTTTGCAGAATATTTTTAAAATAACACCACAGTTTCATTGGAGCTTTTAATTAAATCCACTGAGTTAATTTCTTAGAATCAAAAAATAGGCCATAAGAAATTATAAATGGGTTAATCTATAGTATTTTTAATCCTGTTTTTCTGTGTTTGTTACTGTGATGTTACGTGGAGATTATTAGTTGTAGTCAATCTATCAGAATTTTATACAATTAATCCCGGTATCTTCTCCTTACTCTATTAATTTGTTTGTTTGACTCTTAGCTTCCTTTGATCACAGTGACAAGGACTGATTTGTATTAATCTGAAGCTATCCAGGTTCGTTTGTTGCAGTTGTGGAAGATAGTGTGTAATTCAGCTGGTAGCTGTAGAAAGCTGACATTGGTTTGTACAGAAAAGACAGCAAAGTAAATGACATTTGGGAATACCGAAATCATGGACAAGTATGACTTACAGGCTAATCATAGCAGAAAACTGCATTATTCAAATATTCTTCCTGAAATTGTGAATGCTGCCACCTGCAAGGTTGCAGTGATGGACATGATAGTGTTCATATACCCTCCAGGATAGGAAATGTGACCTCCTGGAACATTGAGACCTGAAATTCTGACCAGGCTTCTAGGTATTTACATAACAGAAATAAGTAATAGTGGAATATAGAGAGCAAGAGTTGAAGCTTATTTAAATCAAAGGATTCAGAAGAGGTCTGATGCGCATAAGAAGGAAGGAATTGTATTACGATAATCCTTGGAAACAGAACACAAGGAGAGTCCACAAGCATTTCTGAATTAAATAAATTTAAATGCAAATGCCTTATAACATTATATATATGTCATACATGTAAATGACATCCTGTAAATTCAAGAGATGCTGAATGTAACACCTATCACAACTAAACTATGCATGTACTTTCTATCTTCTTTTCAATGCTGCTCCATTCAAACTTTTTTCATGATTCTCCTCCTGCTGCTAGAGGAGACAGACAAGTACTTCTTAAAGAGCTTAAGCTATATTCAAAGTGAGGTACAAGTAGGTTTGTTTCTAGGCATCGCTGGAACCAACCTGTTCTACAACACATCTGGCTACTGCCCATTTCGTTTGAACAATTCTTTTGCTCATAGGCAGATTTTCACTCTGTTGTGGAGTTCTGTTTTCTGCAACATGGATTCTACTGTCACTGTAGAACACCCATGAGCAGTGATGCAAATAAAGCACCTGTGGGGAAAACAGAAGGAGTTAGAGTATTCAAGGGGTAGGTTCCACTCTCAGAAGGTAAGTGCATGTAGTTTTTCTCCAGGTCAGTACAAATTATGTATGGCTCCCTGCATATTGCTCTTTCAACCTACCTTATTAAACCACTTTAAGTGTTTAAAAAACAAGCAAAAAGATGTCTTTCTCTGTTTAAATATATAGGTTAGTGCAGTTGTTGCTCTGATTAAACAAATTTTGAATAGTCATAAAATTTTTTGAAGTCCCATCTAGTAAAGCCTGTTTAGTACACAATGAAAAAAATAGGTCAGAAAAGATGACCTTGAAATCTTTTTCCTTGTTGAACATGTCTATAAATGTAGAGTTCATTAAGGAAACTCAGTCACACTGGCAGGCTGCTAAAGTTGATCTAATCTAACTGAAGCCTGCTTTCTTCACTGGGAAGTGTATTCAGTATGCAATGTAGTGTTACAAACCTGGATATTAATCGTGTGCCATGAGATTTCCCATCTGTGATGATTCTGGGGATCAGGAAATGAGAGGTTCATAGATTTAAGGAGAGAAATAGTTGCCCTGGAAGCTGAAAAATTCTGAAGTGGTCACTTAAGATGCAATTTTTTGTTTAGTAGTTCTTAGATCAAGTGTTTCATGTTATACCAAGAACTCCACAAACATTTGTGAAACACTTATGCACAGAACAAGGTTATGCTTAACTAGGTTTAGAAAAAGCTTCATCTGTGCCTGAATCTAATATAGCGTTGGTGGCCTGATGGTGAGTTTTGTGCTTTTTTTCCACTTGCTGTGCTAGAAGAAATAGAATGAAATACTAATCATGGACAGGGAACCTTCATGAGAGCTGGATGGAGAATCTCTATCTGGAAATAAGTTCAGAAGATGAAGTGTTAAGGTATGTTAAATACATCTATGTGTGTGTGTCTGTACATATTACATATGTACATATGTTTGACAAGAAGATAGTCGTGTGTGTAATGGCCGTCATGAAAGGAGAATGCAAAAATATAGTTTGTGAATGGGAAAAAAATAATAAATCAGAAGTTTTAAAAAAGCAGTAGGCTGGCCCAGGAGGGAAACTTGTCAGGAATGGCATGCTGGGCAGCATGGGTGCAGCAGGCTCTATGTGTGGGTACCTGGTGGGGTGCAGTGCTGGCTGCAGGTTCCTTCTGGCTTTCCTTTTGTGTCTGCCCAGGCTTCCCCATGTTCTTTGAAGGGGCAACCACCTGCAGTGAGATGACAAGGGGCGTTGCTTCCCACAGCTTGACCCTGGAACCCAGGGCAGGGCTGACTGGGCTGGAAAGGCTCCCCAGTGGCCCTGCACTTGTTGTATACTGCCTGCAGGCATAGACAAATATGTGAAAAAGCTGAGAAAAGGAAGGCTTCAAAGCTGGGAGTTTTAGAGACATGTAACTGGGAGGGCAGGGCAGGGAACAGGCAGCATAAGGCTAGGACAACACAGGGCACTCAAGTCTGGCCACCATAATAGGCAAGGAGCCTGCTGGCTTGGTGTCGGTGTGCTGGTAGCCCTCAGGTGCTGCTGTAGGACCTGCAAGGCTGGGGTATTTGCAGTTTTCTGTGTTCATCTACATGCCCCAAAAATGGCAGGAAAGAATTGTGCTTAAGCAAAAGAGCAAAGGCTTCAAATGCACCTCGTGTTTCAATTTGGAGATACCTGAAGTCCTTTAGTTGTGCACTGTTTGCTGTCAGTATGGTACCACCGGGAGCCACAATTTGCTCTGGATTTAGAGCCAGAGGTTTGGAGTTGCTTGTCACTCTGTTAGCACTAGCAACTGTCTCACACCCTCTCTGTGACCAGGCTCTGTAGCTACACGTCCCACCACCAGTTGGAAGACCTGTTGCAAAATGCTAGCTGGCTGCTGGAAGGTGCTGCCTGGAGTAAAACCCAGCCATGGATAGCAGCTTAGGGTAACAGAGGGGATGATGATTTTTCTGGGGTTTAATGTGGAAGGTAAGAAAGCACTCCTGAAAACTGGGATTTCGGCGTCCGTGTGTCCAGCAGACAAGTCTGTGACACAACCCTGCTCGTGAATTTGGGTGGCCCTCAGTTTGCTGTTACTGGTGTAATGCTGGTGTGAGGGGTTGTGTGGAAAAGCTGAGAGGTACCAGTTATTAAAAACAAGGCTGGCAGAAAAGTGTTCAGGGGGCCTCTCTGGCTTACATAGCATAACGACTGCGCCCCAGCTCCCGTAGGTGCTAATTCTCTCAGCAAACTTACAAAAATAAAACCCTGAAAAGGCTCATCCATGCTGAGAACAAGCACCTTCATTCAGTGGAAGAAGGAAGCTTAGCTCTAGCAACTGAACACTCAACACTGCAGCCATTGCTGTCTTCCTTGGCTACTCCAGAAAGCCCCTCAGCCATTGCCTGTGGCATGAGAGGGATGCAGCACTGCTGAAATTACAAAGCACAGTACAAATACGTGTCCCAGATCTGCACACTGTCCAACTTGACCATTTGCTCTTAAAGTGGATAACAGAGGCCCATAGCTCTATGTCCTAGCATGATGTATTTCCACACACAGTAACAGAGAAGGAAAATTTGATGTGGAAGGTGGTCTGGCTTAGGGATGCCATGGGCAAATGCTCTGGTCCACATTCATGTCAAGAGACTAGAGTCTCATCCTAGTTGCATCAGGGGAGATTTAGACTGGATATTAGGAAGAATTCCTTTCCTGAAAGACTGGTCAGGCACTGGAACAGCCTGCCCTGGGAGATGGTTGAGTCACCACCCTGGAGGTATTTAAGAAACGTGTAGATGTGGCACTTCAGGCCATGCTGCAGTGGCCAAGATTGTAGGGTGTGGGTTGTATTTTTGTGTATAGTTGGACTTGGTGATCTCAGAGGTCCTTCTCAACCATAACAATTCTGTGATTCTGGATGATCCCTCCCTCAAACACCTCTTAGGATCCATTGTTACCCAGCATATTGGGTAGGTGGTCAAATAAGTAGATTTTTGAGGATTTGGGGCTGCTGTGATAATGCATAGGCTGTGGTGGCCTACATGAAGCAGCTGTTCCCTGGGGGTGTTGGAAGACCGCAGCTCTGTGATACCTGCCCTGTTTGTGCTGTGTGCTCTACAGGGCTCAGAGCTGTTGCCCAGGTAGTGGGGTACCATCCACAGTGCTCCCCACAAGAGGGCAGCATGTGGCCCTAAGAAAGAAGATAAAAAGAAAAAAAAAAAGCCGTTAAAACCTACGGTGCTGAGGTAAGTTTTAGGTTAGGCCTTCTGTAGAAGGAGACTTAAACCAAAGAGTCTGCTGAACCTTGGGGGCTCTGTTAACACAAGAGCTCCTGGTGTGCTTCTGTCTTCCTGCACAGATGTGTGAATGGACTGAGGAAAAGCATCTTGCTCTCTTGGGCTGGAATCTAAAGGAGTATTTCCTAGTCCACTCTCATCAGGACACATGTGCCAAGGACTGTAATGTTCTTCTGGGTAGCTCTAACAGGAGCTTCAAGCAGGTTTTATTGGCACTGTTAACTAAAAGACACAATTCAGATTTTCTTGGTTTAGCATCTTCTGGTCCCAATCCCTACCACTGGTCAATCTTTTTGAAAAGGAGGTATTGATTTTGTAAATGACTTTACATTTTATATTATTTTATTTTTACAAAATGCAAATATGGGGCCTAGAAAAACACATGCTGCTGCTGCTGGGCCAGACACTGCTACTTCTTCAAATTGCACTGGGAAGAGACAATCTTCTGAACTGAATCCTGACCATTCTCCCTTCTTTTCCAAATTGCTAATGAGGAAATGTACAGGTTGCAAGTTGTTGATTTCCAGACAGAATAAACCTCAAAGGAAGCTGGAGGAAATGGGCTGTGAATGCGTAAATTCAGTTGCTGTTATTTACTTCTGAGAACAGTGAGTGATTCTGGCACTCTGCCTGACCCCATGCCTTCGTGACTCAGTTCTTGCAGATCCAATAATGAACTCTGAACATTTGTCATTGGAAATAAAATTGTGTGTATAATAGTGCTGCAATTAAGCTGAGCAAGCTCTACTGAAACGATGGAGGAAATCAATAGCTTAATCGCAGCTTAACTCGTATTGGTGGTTGGGCAGATACCTTGTGGTAGATTACACCCAAGGTAGGGTAGAAACACCTCAAAGCACAGGTAGTCAATAGCACTGTGTGTCTCATCATCCATACCTGCAGTGCACATGCTCCAGCTCTCCTGGGGCAGCTGGCTTCCTTTTCAACCATAGTGTGAGCTAAAATGTCTTTCAGTTGACTAGACTTGAAGGTGGAGATATTTAACCAAACCACAACATGGTAAACACAACCTCTGTGTTAGGAGAGTTATACTGAAGTACTGTTGATGATTCTGTGCGTTAGCAAATATTAGCACTGAGTATCCAGTAACATGTGGCGCTAAATCTTACTCGTTAAGAGTGCTGCAGTTTTGCATGTGCCATGTGGAGCAGGATACAATGATAGCTCACTTATACTTGCAGCATTTGAGAGTGTTGGAGTCTTGGCTTCATAAAATAAATGTAAGAGCACCACAGAGGTGAGAGATCCTGTGTTTGACTAACACTGTGGTGACCTCCTCTCTAATGTGGATGTAAATCATATTTTTATCTTAAATGGATACTGTACAATACCTTAGGCCCAAATTTTCATTTTTTGTAAAGTTCCAGAATAAAGATATTTAGATGCATATTTTGAACTCAGGATCTGAATGCTTTAAGTTCCAAAATGACTTTTTTGAATATATTTTTTTAACTTTAAGCATTCAAATCCTGAGCTCATTGAATATCGTTCTGTTGGGAAACCAGAGCAATTCCAGACTATACAAAACAGCCTACCCCCTTTTCCTCTCCTCTGAAGGAGGGGTGCAAAGTTGTCTTAGATCCCACCTCTGTAAGTAGGTGGAAATATCTGTCAAATGAAATCACTCTGTGAATACTCCCTTAGCTGGTAGAGGTGGGAGAGGTTCATAGTGATTCTTCTTAAAATATAGTAAGAATGTTGTTCCTTGGTGAATCCCACACTGGCACAAGTGGAAGTAAGCACCTGTTCCCAGGGCTTTTGCAGAAGAGCTGGGAAATTCCAATTCTGTTCAACTCACTTTATTGCTGGAGATACTCTGTCGTTTTTACAACAATCACCTGACAAACTGGGTATGCCATACAAGAACCGTTCAAAAGGCGATATTGTTCAGAGCTGACCTGTACTAGTCCTGTTCCATAAACAAAGTGATCTTTATTGTGTTTGTTTTTTGCTTGGTTTTAAATTATGTTCTGAGATTTGTGTTCTTCAGGAGGTAAATTGCACAGATGTTGCCAGAGGAATTCCTTCTCCCCAGGTACTGCTATTCGGGAATCATACCACTCCTAAGCATCTGGAATGAGAAGTGCCTTTGCAGTAGATTTATACTTAGGTAGAGGAGAGTTCTCTAGCTAGAAAGTGAGAACAAGCAGAGACCTTTGAGAAGGTTTGCATTACTGCATTCAGGAGTAAGTTCCCTTCTGTGACAGTGAGTTTTCAAATACCTGTGCTTCACTGTGCCTGGACACTTTGGTGCCAGCTCTAAATTTATCATCCAAATACAAGAGACTTTAAAAAGTTTCATCAGTTACTTCAGTCCTGTTGTTGTGCGGTGAGGGCAGTCTGTCGCCTCACACACTTTCTCAGCACAACATTTTTTTCTGGTGAAGACATAGGGTTATGGGGAAGATAACCTGGGTCACAAACACCTTGGCTAAGAGGAAAAAAGACCCTTTTTAGATTCAAATGGAAAATTAATGTGATGTCTTCTACTGGTCCATTGTGGGCACCTGTTCATGGTGCCAGTTGTTTCTCAGAATAATTCATTAGTTGAAAAAAAAAAAAAAAGTATGAGGGAGAAAACAACAACTTGTTTATGCTCTGTGTTTGCAGCAGTCGACGGGTAAATATTTAAGACTTCTTGCTGCCAAGTCAGGCTCAGATTAGTGAACTACTTCCATGACTGTAGCTAGGCATGGATGTCATTCTGGGCATCGTCTATCCCTACTGCATCTCCACTAATGTTCAAGGTATTGACTCAAGGTAAAAATTGGCCAGCTGCCTTGTGACTAATTAGCCACATAGATCTAAAAGCAAACACATCTCTCCTAAGTTTCCAGGGGTTATGTATACATTAAGCACTGAAAAGGCTTTGCTTCAGTACCGTTGCTCTGACAAATATCCCACACAATTTTGTGTGCATACTCATATTTTGTGTACTAAGGGGAAACTTTTCACTGTGCTGTGGAGAAGTTTTGCCTGGAGAGTCCTCTGCTTGTAATCTCTGCTCAGCAAAGCATTAAAGCACGTACTTAAGTGCCTTGGTAGAGAGACAAGGATTGGGGTATTTGGACTAAGAATGGACTCCTTTGTGTCCACAAAACACTGAAAGATGGCTGGCTGCTAGCATAAGTGGGGCTTTGTAATGGATGCTGTGCGGAGCCTTTTTGTCCCTTAGCCTGAAGAAAGTGAGAAAATTGCTGATGGGGCAAAGAGGGGTGAAAACAATGCCCTATCTTTGTTGGAGCAAAGTCGATGCTGTTCTTGCTCTTGTAATGGCTGTTTATTGGTGTCTTAGATACTCTGCTTTTTAGGTGTCATTAGTCTAATGGCTAATGACAGTGAAAGTGTCTCGTAGCTCCCTTGATGTGGAGAGTCGATAACCCCTTTGTTAGCCGTGCCTGTGAATTATTTCAAGAAGTCAACAGAAATAGACCCAGCAAAATTATGCAGCAGCCTTGCTGGGAGATTGCTGGTCAGCCAAACGCACCCCTTAGGTACTAACTGAAGCTCTGCGTTTCACAGTTTGTTGTCAAGCTATACTTTGTCCAGATGTTCTGAGCTGGGGTCTGTGAAGATACTCTGAACCTAGCTATTGCAAGTCTTTCATTGACTCTAGGATGAGACAGGGCATCCCAGCCACATTGCTTGGTTGTAAATGGGATCTTCTTCATTGCAGAATCCAGCCGTGAGCTTTTGTCTCATGCTTTCTCCTGCACCTCAGAGCAAGCACCTCATCCCACCGTCTCGTGCCTTTTGGGAAGCAATAACAAGCTCCCTCTTATTTCTTAGCATCTCCTGATGGACTGTCATAAGATCCAATGTGAAGAAGAGCAGCGCCCTCTTCCTTCTGCCTCTGAGAGCTCAGAAATCTTGAACAGCAGTGGCATTCCTGCATGCCCAGCTCTGCTGCTCCTTGGTCTCTGGGTGTCAGATGTCTGGAAAATTAGAAAAGGAGCAAGAAAATTGTGTTTGTTTAGTGTGAAATAACTCGCACTGTTTTAGCCTTAACAAGATCCCTCCTATATCTTTAATGACCTGAATGTAAAATTTATGGCATGGAATGCCCCAGGAGCAGAGGAAGCCTTCGGCACACAAGCTGCCTTTTGCAGGACAGGAGGGGAAGTGAAATCCCCAGAGGTTTGGAGAGTCTGAATGATGTAGTCATGGTTGGCACTTTGAATATATGTGTAGCTTACTTCAAAATAAATATTTGCAGTTCAGCTCTAGCATGTGGGAAGGTGAGAACTAGCATGTATTAATGTTTCTTAAAATTAATAATTTTGGAGATTTTATACTGGGTATAATCTTACGGCACAAAATAAACAGAGCTTAGTGTAATACGTACCAGGGAGAAGTCACCTGCCCCTCGTGTACACCATTTCCTGCCCAGATGGGGTTCCTGGAGAAAGCCATGTGAGGAGCATTTTGGGAGAGAGAGATAGGTATGAATTTGTCTTTTTACTTGAGAGAAAATTTCCCTGGTGTCTTCAGCTCCATGGAAAGCTTTGGAAAACCCAGTGGCCATGTCTGTGCTTGGGTGTGCAGACAATTACATAGCAGCACAAGCTGTGCTTGGATCTTGTCTTGGAGGAAACCAGCCAGTAAGCAATGCTAGGGGCACAATCAGCCCTGTTTACCCCACCTGTGAGTAGGAGCAGTGCAGTTCAAATGCACAACAGCCACCATTACCTCCCTTCAGGGCTGTGGTTGTTCCTACCAGTTCTGTGCTGTGGAGGTCAGGGAGGCCAGGCTTCCTGTTCCCCATACTAGTCCCCACGTGTACCATCCCCTTCCCCCTTCCCCAGTGCTTAGCAAGTCACTTACCAGCTTCCCCTGTTCCCCTTGACACCCTGTCCCGAATGCTCCACTTGTCCCTTTGGAACCCACAGCTTCCTCCCTGACTCACCTGTGACCTGGAAGGGGCTCAGCCCATTTCCCCCAGTGCAGCACAGTTACCAGCATGGCTTTGCAAGCTCCAGAGGCAGGACCTGTTCTTATGTTCTACCAGCCACAAATAGCTCCTAGCTAGGAAGTGGTTGTCACTGTCTAGGTGGTACCCGGTAGAAGACACTAGGAAGCGCACTGTTTGTTTCACTGTGCTTTTATTTTTTTAGAAGTATTTCAGCCTCTTTAAAACAGGGGGAAAAAAAAGGGAGATCTTGTGAGACTTGCCATTTTAATCTCTTGGTTTGACACATACAGTTCTTACGTTTCTACAACTGCTATTCATCTGTTGTCTCTGTGTATGAAATGAGCTAGACAGATAAATTCAGTTCAGTCTCCTATAAGAAGCTGCACAATGTCTGATTCCTCCCCTGATGTCGTCAGTGCCCCTGCTCCATCCCTGCTGCCAGCAGCTCATGCACGGCACAGAACACACGTGGGGGGGGGAACGAAGTTGGAGCTGTACCCGGGGTATCTGGGGAGACATGCCCCAGGAATAGTTGTCTCCGTGAAGTCTTTGTGCTTATGATGGGACCTGAATCCTGGCTCAGAAGGTCCTTTCTCTTGGTCAGCACTGGAAACACAGACAGAGGTGTGGATTTATTGCACAAAATGGGCCACAACTCTTGAGAATCTCAACCTGATACTGTCTTCGTATGTTACAGGATTTCTTTAGCTCTATCTGTACTCTTTGTTTTACTACAAGTGATATAAGAAGCTCACTGGATTTTTGTATCCAACCTTTTTAGAAAAAGACAGTTTTCTGGTCTCCAAATTATTCCAATTATTTTCCTGAGCATGCCAGAGCTGACCCTTACATATCCTGCACTGATGGACAGAATGACTTGTTTTTCTACATCAGTTATTGTTGTTCCATCCTCTTGAACTCTTCAGACTCTTCCCTCTGGAAACTGAGTCTTTCTCTAAAATTTTCTTTTTGTGCTGGGGTAAATTATTCTTTCTGGGACTCTTTCTTGCCTGCTGCTTCTATTTCTGTTAAATTATACCACTCTGTGCTTTATTCTGAGTTTTCTGGGGCATCTCTGCAGGATATGGCAAACACTAACAAATATTTTTTTTTATTTAAGGAGAGATGAGAAATCAAATAAAACAAAAAGAAAAAAGAGGACTGACCCACTTCCTGCTTTGCCTGCTGCTTCTTTCCTTTTTGTCAAGAGAAGTGTGAACTAAACTCCACAGCTCTTCTTCCCTTACGCTGATTAAGCTGTATAAAGCCAGTATAAATCAGCCATAAATGGAGGTATAAAATTGCTGGGGTTTAGCTCAGTCAGTTTGCATCACGTGTAAAAGCCAACTGTGTTTGCAGACAGGACCTGTGTTGCTTTGTCTTCCAAGTAGGGTGGCTACTGAGCTCCTGAGCACCGTGTGTCCTCTCCCTCCCCTCCAAGGGTCCTTGTGCTGGTGTTGGGTGCTGCCTTCTCTTGTCCCAAACTGTGATGGCAAAGGGCATGTTGGAAAGGCCGAGGAGGTCAGCATTTTTCTCTGTTTTCTGTTTGCAGTTGGTTTGCAAACTGAGGACAAAAGCACCTCTGTGTTCTGCTTTGCTGGGCCAACAGATGCCCTGGGCACAGGGCAGAGACTGCTTCAAACACGTGGCAGCTTTGCTGGTAGCTGCCAGGGCTATCTGCCTCTGGTCTTGGGCACATGCTGCCTCCATCTTGTGCCTGTCTGTGCTGGCAGCAATGGGCATTGAGGCTTCCTAGCAGAGGCAGTCACCCCAGGCTGGTGGGGTTTTCTTGGTGGCAGCCTTGCAAACCCTCTTTTTGACAGCAACCTTGATGTTGTACTGTGCACAGGAACACATGTGCTGCTCTGGACTCAGCAAAGTGCAAGAAAGGTGGGCTTTTTTGTCCTTCAGGGCTTTTCTCACATGGGAGGCAATGGCCACGCACAGACCTGTCTCCACTGAGTAGAGGGGAATTGTTCTGAAATGTGTTCCTACTTAGCCACACTGCATGGGGGGTGCAGAGGGAGCGAAACGCCTGGCTAATCTGCCGCAAAGAAATGACCAATTTGGAAGTTAACCGCTGGGTTCAAAGTATCCAAACTGAGCCCATTGTAGATCCTGAGTAATTTGAGCAGATGATTTGCTGCTCCTCCCAAATCCCTCTTTCCCAGGATTAAAAATCAAGAGGGTAATTAGGGCCTTTGTCTCATTTATTACTCATGGGCACTGGGCAGATTTTATTCTGATCTGTTGGCACAAGGTGCATTTATAACATACAGCAGAAAGGCAACTGTAAAGCTCAGACAAAATGCTCGTTTGGTGAATTAAAGAATTAAAACACTGGCTGCAGTCTTGGAGCTGTAGGGTTAGGGGAGGGGGGGCGCTTTTCATGCTCTACCTGCTCTTGCAGCTTTATTCTTTCTGCTATAAGCCAGAGCTGACTGGCTATTTGCTAGTATGCCAGGCAAAGTGCTGTTCCTCCAGAGTTTTTTTACGTTAAAAATTGTCTCCTGGTTTCAGTGACAGTCTTTCTGGTTTCTTCTGTGCCTCCTTGCCTTTGGGAGCGTGGGGATGTAGTCATATGTCTTTATTAAATCAGTTGGCTAAGTGCCAAATAGCTTCCAAGGTGAAAAATAAGGTGCTCTTGTCCTCCTGGGAATGTTTGCCTGAAGTGGAACAATGGTCTGGTTGTGTAGTGAGCCAGGTCAGTGTGGGGAGAAAAAATTCTTTCCCCCTTCAGACTGTCAGCCCTGTTATCCCTCTGCACACTGACATGTTCACTGAGCTCGGGCTGGCTCATGCGTAATGGCCTTTATATGAGGCTGTGATATAATGGGTTTGCTTTTTATTGTATTCTGCACTCTCATCTCACTTCCCATTTCCCCCTCGCCCCCCCCCTTCTCCTAGGTCATATGAGGAGTGGCTGAACACAGACAGCCTGGCCGCGGTTGTAGAGCTCAAATGTGTCAGTTTGTCCACACAGCATTGCCGCTTTGTCATCACCGCAGCAGCTGCCATCAGCCCTGCTCAGTGTCAGCTTCGCTCCCTGTGCGAAGAGCCCAGCTGGAGGGTGGCAGTGGTGTGGGCACCGCTGGCAGCAACCCTCCATGAAGGGGCTGCTGTCAGCCTTCAGCGCCCTCATGACAACTAAGCTTCATGTTTAAAATGTGCCAAGATAAAGAGACAGATGGTTGGTCCTGTGCTGTTGGGGCTGGCCTCCTTGCAGGGTTGAAGGTGAGAAGGCACGGTTGGCTGCAGCTCACGGTGGCCAGGAACTGGATGCTGCCTGGCTCCTTCCCTGCTCAGGGCTTTGCAGCAGCCTGCAGGGGGGTGGGATGCTCTTCAGGAGGAAAGAGAAATGTGGTTTAAAGCAGGTCTGCCTGCTTTACATTTTCATTACTTTTTCTTTTTTTTTTTTTTTTTCCCATATATCTCAGTTGCTGCAAAGGGGATGTATTTCCCTGGCTGCTTTCAGGGGAAGTCCTCTTTTTCCCCTCTCCCCTACATTACTCTGGGTCTCTTTCTGAGATATTCTTCCTTGTCCCCCTGTCCCTTTCCTGGCAGAGACAGGAGTGTTTCCACGAAACTGGCTAAAAGCTGATGGCATTTTGGTGAGCAGAAAGTGAGTGTGGGCTGCATTGGTGGGGGAGAGCGAAGTGGGGTCAGCACCCTGGCTCTTCCCAAAAGTAATGAGTGTCCTGGAAGGCAGTCTTGGCATAAACCCTGGGCTAAGCTCTGCTTTTCTTGTGCATTATCTAGCCCGTCAAAGGTGTCTGTTAGTTTACCAAAAACCAAATGCATGTTGGGTGTTGACAGATTTGTACTGCCTCTCCTGAGACGGAGATGCATTTTCTCTTCATCTGTTCCTTGCAGCAAATTACTTGGAAAGTAGAAGGTTCAGGTGAGTTCCTGCTGCCCAAGTGGTGCTGCAGAAAGTCTGTCAGTCCTTTTTGGGGGCAGAGGGGAAATGTTTCTTTCTGGTGAGAGATGATGTATTATTTAAAAATTCATAGTGTAAAAAACACATATGTGCTGTGGGTCCTGTTAGGAAAATCTCCTTCTCTAACCATTATGTCAATCAGTCTTTATAGTACGAAAGTGTATTAACTTTGCTAATGTGTATTTGCTAATGTTAATGTTATACACTGTAATGTAATGAGGTAGTAGAATTTGACTGGAGGCTTTGGTATTGATCATGCTTATGTAAAAAAACCTGAAGGACAGCCCACCCCAGAAAAAAAGACTTTTCTTCTTGGAAGCCTATGAAGGATAAAGGATACCCCTGGACAACACAGGTAACTCCAGCATCCCAGGCCCTCTAATGTGTCTTTGAAACTCTCCCAGCATTGCCTAGCATCAGAGATAAGTATCTATAGCAAGACTGACTCCAGGGACATCTGGATCAATAGGCAAGCAGCAAGAATGCTGCAAAAATACATTTGCTTTGCAAAGTTTTACTTTGTTTACTAATCAGTACTGAGGATGCTAGTGATTAGTCTAATTATGCTGTACCTGAAAGTTTGATGGGTATAGGAACTCTGTATAAAACTCCATTCAGAATGCCCCAATTTGGCTGGGACAATTTTTGTGACAATCCTTACCCTTCATGGAGGCTTGAGTAGACAGTGATAATGTAGATCGGTGGCTGTATTGCTTTGATGAGGCTGGTGGCATCCAGAGCCTAGCCTAACCCCACCAGCCCTGGGTAAAACATCAACATGGCCGGTTACACAGTCTGTGTGGGGCTGTGTCACCCCAGCCCTGTGGGGCAGCAGCATCCAGGACTGCATGGGTGCTGGGCAGCCATCACCTACTGTGATGCTTCAGATTCCTAATCTAGGCCAAAAAAATCTGTGCCCTGCAGAGGTCAGATGGGAGGTGCGCTGATTCCCAGGGCTGTTTGCAGCTCTCAAAGCCCCCCAGCAGGCTCACAGGCAGAAAAGAGAGCAACAGAGCACTGTGCATGCTCTTTTCTGCCTGTAAGGCTGCTGGGGGGCTTTGAGAGCCACTGGATGCCTGTGGCTAGTCTCACTTTCAGGAGAGGCAGCAAGGAGGAACGGCGCTGGTTTATTCCCTTAGACCAAGTCTGAGCTCACCCACTGTTGCTTGTGCAACGTACTGTGATGTGCCCAACCCCTCCTTTACTCAGCGACGCCGGCTGGAGTACCTGCTGGTCTCCAAACGTCACCAGGCTCCAGTTATAAAGCGCGGGCAATAGAGCTTCTCCCTGGCTCCATCTCTCTGAGAGGCACATCTTTGAGAAGCGAGCTGTACACGGGTGGAAAGATGTTTTATTCAGGTATCCTGACAGAGCCGAGCAGAAAAGAAGTGGAGATAAGGGAAGCAGCATCTCTCCGCCAGCAGAGGAGGATGAAGCAAGCGGTTCAGTTTATTCATAAGGATTCTGCAGATCTCCTCCCTCTGGACGGGCTGAAGAAGCTGGGGACTTCAAAAGATACTGTAAGGCTTTATTGTGTTTATTGGAAAGAGACTTAAGAAACTGGTAGTGTCTATTTTTTTCCTTTATGCCATTTTTCTGTTAGGAGGAGAAGTTGGTTGCTTGTAGAAATTAATATAAAAATGAGGCTTTTGTATTTAACAGGAAGGCAGTGAAAATACAATGCTACTTATCACCAGGATCGCTTTTTGCTCAGAGGTGCTTTCAGATGTCTGGCTCTCAGCTCTAAAAAGCTGTTTGCTTGGGTTTTTTCTTGCATTTCCATGAATGCCAGAGGAAAAAAAAGATACTGTTTTCAATATAAAAATGCTCTCTGAATCAATCAAAATGGCTTCATATATTACATACATACATACACGTATGTTTGTCTGTGTGCATATATGCGCACAACATACAATCATCGAACAATCAATGAAGTGCAGTCACAAGCACCTGAAAATATAAAACTGCCAAGATTAGACTTTGATAAAGGCTAATGCATATATGTTGGGTTTTTTTAAATGAAGATATATAAATCCAGATTTGAAATATTTACATATGAAGTGATCTATGCGATCCTGTAGCTGAAACACAATATTCTTCATCACAGAGAACATTTCTAAATACCAATTTGCACATGAGTTTGAGCTTTCTCTAATGCGAAATGATACTTAAATGCAATATCAAAATTTCTGATGTAAGGAGCAAAATCTAGAAATCAAGGAGAGGTCCTTTACCTTTTTTCCTCCAGCTGTTGCAAAATGCTTGCATCTTGTAACACACAATATTTGCTTTTATCCTGCTCGATGCAGGTGCACTGAAAAAAGTGAATCCTTTTATTTTTATTGGAGTAGTTTTGTTGTGTCAGTGTTCCTGCTCAGCTGGGTTAGGCTTGGCTCTGCCTGGCTGATATAGGTGGAATGAGTTGGCTGTTCTCTGCAGTGCACATGGAGGTGATTTTTATGATATCCCAAATGTTTTTCAGTTGTAGAGAGTGAAGCTCCTGTCCAGTAGAAGGCTTGGAAGGAGCTTTCCTGGTCACCATTGAATGGCAGCTCTCAATTAGGGAGCTGTAAAGTGCTTTTCAGAGAATGATGGTGGTATTATTACTATTATCTGCAGAGTCTAAATAATGTGTCATGGCTCAGTGACCCACAGTGGAGACCCTGATGACAGGGCTTTTCTACTCTGCCCAGACAAGAGAGGCAACAGGTAGCAGGAACTAGGGACACTGAGCACTGAAGTCCTGGTCCTTGCCGCTGCAAGACCAGTTTTGGCCCCAGCGCAGAGCATGGGCATCCATGCCATGGGCCCTGGTCACAGGAACATCACCTGAGGTTTTCACCCTGCTCCTGTGCCTGCACCAGCTGAGCAGTGGCTGCAGCATCACCACAGCTACACCCACAGCTCCTAAGAGGAGGGTCTGCATGGTAAGGCTCTCTCTGGGGATGTGCTGAAGCCCTGGGAAGGTCCACAACTCCTGATCCCCTCCAATGACAAAAAGGAGGCGCAGCATGGCGGAGGTACAATGTGTGCCCTGGCTACCCTGGCTGTGGTGGGTCTCTGGACAAGGGATGGGGTGAGAATTGGGCTGGTATGGGCCACCCCACTGCAAAACTCCTTGTCTCCATGCCACAGCGAGGGGTGTTGGGACAGTGGGCACATGTGGCCAGGGCTGACCTTGGCCACAGCCTGCTGCCCCATGGGATGTATGAGGAGTCCCCAAGGTGACAGCACTGGCAGGTACTAAGGCCTGTTCCAACATCTGCAGAGATGATACCGTGAATTTCAGAGTTGCTGCAGTGGGTTGTGTTGTAATGAAGAGATGCTGACAGCACTGCCACCTTTGTCCCACGTGTGGCTGAGATGGTAGATCAAGAGGACCCACTGTGTCTCCATGGTGCTGTGGCTGCCTGGATGTCACAGGAGATTGTGCATCTTTGAAGCTGGAGAAGCACCAAGAGCCTCTGAAATGTGGGACCCTGGCTCCAAACCAGAAGCCCCAGGACAAGAGGGTCTGAGCTTTGTGGTCAGGAGGCCTAGGGCATCAGGGGTCTTTGCTCAGGGCATTTGTATGCCTTTCCTGTGAATAACTGCACACCTCCTAGCAAAGCAGCACATTTCATGTCTAAAGCTGGATGACAGCAGTGGTGACGTGGGTGGAAGGGCTTTTGACGTGACTGGTGTTATTAATGCAGGGTTTCCCACAGGGGTTTTCCAGCTCTCTTGGCAGGAGAAGAAAGGAGATAGCTTCCCAGAGATGGGGACAGGTGATAAGGATGGACCCTATTTGTCAGGGTGACAGATGGCAGTGATCACTCTGATTTTGGGGAGAACCCCCCTTCCTTTTGGCTGCAGTGCAGGGGGTACTGCGCACAGCGAGGTGGCAGCATGTCTCCAGGGCAGGTGTGCTGGTGTCCCTCAGCTCATGTGCTGTTACTCAGCTCCTGCAGCATCTCTCCTGGGAATGCCAGGTACAGGCAGGCTTGATAAATACTTGAAATCATCTGTTATAATTCTTTGATATTTTTCAGTGTATTATTCTGGGTTGAACTGAGCTCTTCCAGTTCCTCTCTCCCTTTATGTATTCCACATTTTTTTGCTGAGCATAAGACCAAACTATAGAATTATACATTGGATTTGGCAAATGTAGGACTGGATATACAGAACCAAAATGGTTTCGTTTGAATGCCTCACTATTAGTCTCCTTCCTGAAGCCCAGAGAATTGGCATGCCAAGGTCATTAGCTGGGGTTTGGGCTCTCTGACACCGTAACTCTGATCCCCCTGCCTGGCCTGGGCAGTGCATGCTGCCCCTTGGCAGATATTCCTTGTGCTCTGGCACTTTGCTCTTGCCCCCGGAGCCACTGGACTTGTTTGGAGGGGGCTTTGCCTGAAACAGTCCTGCGTCCCTTTATAAGATAGGAAACAAAGTTATAAATACTAACAAATGACAACATAATTAAAAAAAAAAAAAAAATAAAAAAAGGCATTTCTCCCTCGGAACTTACCTGGGCACTGGAGGTCCTCAGCACTGCTCTGGGTGCCCCCACAGTCCCATCCCCTGCTCCTGTAGCTGCAGTTAATTGCAGTGCATTCAGTGTTCCCCTCTCTCCCACTGTGCAATCCTCAGAGTTTGTTGTGTCTTGCGTAGAATAGAAAAAATCTTCCATGTTACATGCACTGGCTTGATCAGAGACCTGATCACTGCCTGGGCACCTGGGGAGCACAGGAGAGCAGTGAGCATCTCTTGTCGGACCTCATCCCCCTGCAAGAGGGGCAGGTGAGCACAGGCAACTGGTCCAAGAGATGAATTTGAATGAAGGATGAGAAGAGAGAAATTTCTTATTTCCTGGAACAAGCTCTGCTGGTGGGTTAAAACTCCTTCCCTCTCCCCCCTATTGTCTAGGCACAGAGAGGGCAACTCCTGAGATGGGTTTGGGGAAGAGAGAAGCTAGCATCCTCCCTGACTTTCTTTTCTGCCTGAATGAAACTGTTGTTGATGGGTCTTGTTATCCCCAGATTTAGAAGCCAAAATAATGGGAAACCTGCCAGATAGATGCATACTGCAAGCTGCGGTGATGTGCTGATTTATAAATTAGAGAGGAGCAAAACTGGATGGAGTTATTTATGTTTTTGACAGACAATGGTAAATAGGTTTGGCAATAGCTGGTGTTTCAACTCACTTCATTTGAGGTTTTGCTGTGGCTTTTAAAAGGAATTGAAGGTTTTTGCAAGGTCTCAGATGTGGAAAGAGATATATCTTCTGAAAAAATTTCCTGGTTTGTATTTATATTGTGCTGACAGATACTAAGAAATAACAGTTTTTGCACTTACACAGTGGTATGTAACATTTCATGCTTTTCTTAAACTTTCAACAGTTTTGTGTGATGCTTAGAAAGACTGCATCAGATAACCTGGGTTACTTCAAACACTGGTCCTGACTGTGTTGCTGACGTGCTGGAGGGAAAATCGAGTTGCCTTCCCCACTGCTGTCACAAGGAGGTTTTCCTCCTCTCTCTCTCTCAGATATGGTCTCCTTGCTGTTTTCCAGAAAAATGTGCATTTGCAAATGTCCCCTGACACGTTATCTGTTTACCAAGTATATATCCATCACTTGAGTCATCTCCGTGCCTAACATCCCTCACTCTATTGCACACGGGAGTCAAGGGAAATACAAGTTAAAGCAAATTAATTAATAGCCTGAGACAGGATAGTGCTGCAGGGAACCTTTCCAGCCCTCTCTTACTAGATTATTTCTGTACTGGAGCACAACGTAAGGAACATTTCTCTCCCTGAAGGCAGGATTCACTGTGGCTTTCAGAAGAGCAAGTTTCAACAAAAGACAGTGCCATTTGTGGTGGTGACTTGTGTTCGCTGAGTGCTGGATTTTTTCCTTTTGGTGGTGGATCCCACATGAGATTCCTAAAACCAGGGCCTGAGAAATCCCAGATATGTTACTGGTTAACAATCCATAGGAAAACTTGTAGTAAAAAAAGTTAGGTTTAAATCAAGAGTAGATGAAGGTTAAAAAAGCAATGATGAGTGTACTGGCGATTTATTCTTCTCCAGCTTTCAAGGGTATTTGGCAATGTGATTGAGGTCAGGCAGATCAGAAGAGCACCCAGACTGTCCTGCATGATGCCATTCTGAAATTTCTCTTGGTCCTAGCTGAGTGGGGCTATGCATGAGGAAGTGACCACTGCATGATAGTCTGTCTTGTGGCCAGCTGGGAACTTCACTCACCTACTTCTCCAGTTCTCTATCCCTCATTCTTTTTTTTTTTTTTTTATGATGTGAAGAATTAGTCCTCCAGATGTGTAGGGTAAGAAGGTTGTGCTATTCATTGTTGGCAAACCCTGGTTTGCATCTTTGCTCAGTTGAGGAACCTTGGAGGTGATGACAGTGCTGGCAGTGCTCCTACAGCTTCTACCTCACGTAAGGGAGCTTCCAAACTGATTTACTCATCCCTCAGCACAGGCTCCATTACTAGTAGAGCCAGTTTACCTGCCTTTAATCTAGTTAAGTAGTAATAGTTTCTGCTGTTCAGTCTCACCAGGAAGGCAGTGGTCACCACAGCAGCACTGGAGCTTTGTTACTTTTTGTGCGTGAAGGAGACAGCACAATGTCAGATCTGATTTCTCGCTGTTGCCAAGAGCATGGCTACATTATCTTTACACAGGACATGCTCTCTAGCATGCTGGTCAGACATAGCACCTGCAACTGAAAATAGTAATGACATTTTATTTCCTTTCAAGTTGCAGGTGGTACGTAGAAGTAAGAACAGTGAAAAGTGTGTGTGGGAAATGAGATTACATGTCCCAGTGACTACTGGTGTTGGTTGCGTCTACCCGATCTTATTGGTCAGGTCCAGTTTAACCGCCTGTATTAAGCCTACAGCAGGATCTGAAGCTCTAACGTGGCTGCAGTTATTTTAGGATGATGCCAAGTTGCATTAGCTGTTTGTAAGTGCTGTTATTTAACATGCTGCACAGATTATTTTAAAGACAAGGCACTGCACACAAGGGTGGATACTGGCTAACTCGGGGAACCATGGCCTGTGGTTTTCAAATTTATCCTGATCCCATTGAAATTTCCTTGGAATAAGGAGACTTGCTGGTTTAGATGTCTCTCCAGGCATACAGGCATATTTAATATGAATGCAAAAAATTCAGGAATAAGCCAGTAAGAAGGTCTCACTGGACAAATTAAAATCAGAAGGAAAGGGCAATAATGTGGGGGGAGATTAGCCAGGCAGAGAAATGAGCAGATAATCAAGCAGTCATTTCACCTCCAGGAGAGTATGTGCATCCATCCGTGATGAACATTAAACATAAAAAGGCTTTTGGGAAAGCAGTTGGAAGAGATTTTGAGAGGCAATATGCTTCCTGCAGAGCAAATGGAAATGACAGAGAAAGAAGCTGCCGTACAAAGTGTTGGGGGCTCCTCGGAGAACACCTGCCTACATCAGATAATCTTACCTGTTCCCCTCCTTTCCTTTCCCTTCTGCAGCATGTCACCCAGGACTGGTCCCATTTACTCACCCTCAGCAGCCAAATACAAATCTGGAGGGAAGAGAGATGCAGGGTGATTTTAGACTAAATTCTGATCTAAAGGCCAGACCAGGTCTGACAATAGACACTATCTGTAGCTCTCCTCTTGTGGTTGTGCCTTGTTCATTTGAACCTGTAAGAGCCAATACACATATACCCAAATCAGCTTCTTAAATTCTGTGTCGATTCATGCAAAAAGCATCGCCATAGATAGAGGCTGGGCACAGGTATTTCCTATGCCAGCAACGCCAGTGCTCAGCAAAATCTTCAGTGTCCATTCTGCAAGTCCATATACCTTTTTCATACTTTGGTGGTGCATGTAATTGGAAAGGTAATTCGTTACCTCTTAACTTTTCACATTGCTGCAGAATTCCCAATATTCTTACCAACAGATGAAGGCAATTAAAGCTGAAACACCAGCTTGGAAAAGCCTGACTTGTTTTGATTGCAATATGAAATCAAATCTTGAACTTAAGTTTGGAAAAAGAAAGGCACCCCTCTAAATTGTGGTTAATATTTGCAATGCAAAGCAGTTCTCCCCGGTCAAAGCTGGGTAAGCCTGGGCTGTCAGGAGTACAAATAGATGCAGGATTGGAAGAGTACATGTAGTCTGGGAATTGGGGAGGGTGAGACTTTAGGGCATCCGTCCTACAAGAGCAGCACTGACCAGTGGGCACCCCAAGCAGGCTGGTGATGTAGGTCACATAATGGTTTTCCTCAGATTTCACCCTGCTCTTCCTTGTGTGTTTTTTCTTAAAGCAACCACATAATATCCTGCAGAAGCGCCTGATGGAGACAAATTTATCAAAATTACGAAGCAGCCGAGGCAGCTGGACTCTGAAGAGTGACATCTCAGCACAGACCAACAAGTTGAATCAAGCCAAACTGGGCAGCTCAGGGAAAACGGAGGACGAGGAGCTCATAGTGGTGAGCTGCCAGGTAATAGTCGTTCCCCAGCCTTCTGGGATTTTTTTCCCCCAAAATTTTATTTCTGACAGCCTCAGGCTGTGCTCTTGTTTTCTGTGTTTCCCGATTAGGGTTGCACTCCATCCGCGCTGTCAGAGCTGTGGGGATGCTCTCCCTCTGCAGCTCAGGGATGCTGTGGTAATGGAGGCTCACCTGGTTATCACAAAGAAAACTGGTTTAATGGATATCTTCCCTTGGACATCAGAGCAGAGGGAGCAATCAGGCTGGGGCAGCATGCTGAAATGCTGAGGAGTAATTATCCATGGTGAACCCCTTTGCTTGCAGTCTACCTAGTGCCATACCTCGTTCCCAAAGAGTAATTTCCTGTTTCTCCTCCTTACCCTCACGCTCTTTATGAAAAATACATGCTCTCCACAACATCCCCTGCTGCCTGGGACTGGCCCTTCTTCTCTCTGCAGGGGCGAATGCTGCCAGGAAGGGGTCAGGACTATGTTGTTTAGTAGCACTACATTATTTAAAAAGCAGCTCAAAAACCAAGTCTTGGGTGCCTGGGGTGGGTGAGGCAATACCCTGTGGGCACTGAGCATGCAGTGAAACAGGGATGTGCTGGCACAACAAGATGTTGGCATTTTGGTGGGGACCAGTCTGTGTGGAGCAGAGACCCTGGACACTCTGTGTTCATCCCACATGTCATCTCCCATCTCTGCTTGCTCTTGCAGTGTGCGGGGAAGGAGCTGAATGCCGTGGTGGACACCGGCTCACAGCACAACCTCATGTCTTCTGCCTGCCTGGACAGGCTAGGGTAAATATCCAGTTGGGGTTTTGTTTTGTGGGAACTTGTGGCACCTGGCAGCACAGGCAGTGCTCCTGGGGCTGGGGCTTCACTCATGCCAGTGATGGCCCTTCTGGAAGGGAGTGCTTTGAGTTGTGCCCGGGCAAGGCCCAGAGCCTCTTCTTACAACCAAATCCTGACACTCTTAAATGTCCTTGCAGGGAGCTGAAAGAGACAGACACTCATACCAGCCCCAGAATAGATCCTTTCTGAGGGCTGGATGCATTTGTACTTTTTCAATGCCTTCCTGTTTGTCACTCAGCGCTTTGTGAAATAGCTGGCACCCCCCCCCCACACACACCTTCCCTGGCCCTTTGTGTCTCTGGGGCAGGCATGGGGCTGGGGCAGCCTAGCCCAGCCCTTCAGGTGCCCGCTCCCGCTGGTGGCTCCAGCAGTGCTGGCCCCAGCATTGTGTAAAGCAGCTGTGCAGTTGTGTACATGCACGTGCATCATGTTGATGGTACTTCTAGTAAATTTCTCCCTGTTGAAGGGAAAGTAAATGTATTTATGTAGTGTTAGAGAGCCAACAGCCAGCCATTTGCAACAAAGCCCTCACTGATCTCTCAAGAACAGGATCAGGCACCAGCTCATGGGACATCAAGGAGATGCTGGCACTTTATTCCCATGGATTCATGGCTTTTTATTGCCAACTTGCAGTGGTTACACAAAAAACAATCACAGTTGCCCTACTATTACATGAGCACTACTGCATGGCCCTGAATGAATGGTGCCTGTTTTCTCTCCAGACAGTCATTACTTTGGGCGACAGTGTTTAGAGACGGGAAGGTGGTTGTGCTTACTACAAACTTGTCACAAACTATGGCGCTGCTCAGCCCAGCTTACAGATGACAGCAGTGCATTTGGAGGGGCCTCATCTTGCAAGATGCTATATTGGCTGCTTGGCATGTCTGAGCTGTGCAGCGATGCTCTGTGACAGTTCTCCTGCTGTCTGTGTTACTCTTGTGTGTCCTGCATAGTTTTTGCAGCACTGGTCATCAGTCCCACCCTTCAAAGAGCACTTAAGAAATAGGTTAGAGCCGGTTTCTGCTCTCAGGTTGTGGGTATTCCCTCTGTATTTGAGTGAGACTGCTTTTGTGGCCATCAGCCAGACAGATGCACAGGAAAGATCCACGTCCCTCCCCAGTGTTACATATCACTTTGGTTCCTGCTCAGTGAAACCCTTCAGACCCCGGGGTGTGCAGGTAGTCAGTGTGACCAGAGTGACACCCCATCCTGCAGAATCCTGCAGATGCTGCCAGCTGTGGCGTGCAGCAGGCAGGGCTGCCTTGCAGGCAGTTTTCCCCAGCTCCTTTGCTGTTTGTGTTTGCAGCAGAAGCTAAAGCCAGATTAACAAAGTGGGTTAAAACCAGGGCTTTGATGCCTGGCTCGCTTTGCTGTTGCTGTGGTAGGTCCTCAGTGACAACAGGCATTGCTCCAGGATGTTTTACTTCAAAGCAGTCCAGGGCATGTGGCAATGATAAAACACGAATTTTACTTAAATCCAGCTCTGGAAAGCAGCAGGGAACAGGCATGTGAGGCCATTTTACCCTTGTTCCTGCTGGAGCAGGAGGGGGCCCACAGTGTGCTTTGCTGGGTGCTGCTGCCTGCAGCTGAGGCTCAGCAGCTCTGCGGACAGGCTCTGCTGCAGAGGTCTCTGGGATCTTATCACCTAAAAGCAGCGTGTGTGTGCCTGATACACAGGCTCAATTCCTCCCTTCTTTTTTTAAAAATCTTTTTGCATCTTGTTACAGTGCTGTAAGAGCTCCTTCCCTCACCTCTGAGGGAAGTAGCAGGGGTAGCTCACAGGTTGCTGCAGTGTAAGAAATATAGATTAGATATTAGGAAGAAATTCTTTACTGTGAGGGTGATAAGGCACCAGAGCAGGCTGCCCAGGGAAGTTATGGATGCCCCATCCCTGGAATTGCTTAAGGCCACATTGGATGGGGCTTTGAGCATCCCAGTGGTGTCCCTGCCCATGGCAGGGGGATTGGAACTATATGATCTTTAAGGTTCCTTCCAACTCTAACCATTCTATAATTCTATGAAATGCCCTTCAGAGTTGTAGGTGCAACAGTTACGTGAGCAGCTCTGGTCACTGCAGACTTCTGGGGACCTTCTAATTTCAAACTCACCTTCAAGATATGACACTGTATCATGCATCAGTGGTTGTTCTCACCTCACTGCAGTTTCCTGGCTATCTCTCATCCATGCCTTGTCCACGCCCTATCTGCTTGTCCTTGAGTCAGCCTCAGCTATGAAGAAGTGCTTCATTGAAGGTGGCTTTTCTCTATACACATGCTCTGCTTCCCCCACAGCCTCTCTACAGCCCTGGGAAAATTCTCTGGGTCAGCGAGTGCTGGAGTGAGGAGCCACCTCCAGCTGTTTATTGGCTCTGCTCAGGCCCTGGATCCAGCACCACAACTTAGGCCCTGTGGTGGGAACAAATAGGGGGAAACAGACACCAGCTAAAGACCACATGTCTTCCCTTGAGTGGATGGAGAAGGGATTGGAGCTAGCTGCACTCAAGAAACCCACTCCAGCCTGTCTCAGTAAAGGCAGCTCAGGGTCCAGGAGCTTGTAAACTTCTTGATACATTCCTGCCAGCATTCTTAAGGCCAGTCCTTAAGTAAGGGATGTGGCAAAAGGGATCCAAGTCTTTGTCTGCTATGTCTTCTGGTCTTTGCACCTGTGTTAAATGATGTAGGCAATCCCTGCCTCAGTCCCCTCAATCCCCTCCAGGATGGATGGACAGACACACACACACTGCTGCAATGCAGCTTAGCAGAAAGGTACTGCAAATAGCTGAAAGTGACACAGTTTTCATCTGAGGGAGAGATCGTCACCTCAAACTGCCTTTCCATTAGATTCTCATTCAGTTTAAAAGAGAAACTGAAGCTAAATAATTAATCAGTGTTGTCAGACTACTTCATAGGGTGTAGATAGAAGAAATGACTGTATCTGAGATATCTCTGAGACACTTTTCCCTTTTCTTGGGCTGAATGTGATTGATCTGCCCCTATTTTCTCTGAATAAACCCAGTAGCAGCACTTGCAAGCAAGCATGGATTGGGCACACTGCCCTGGCTTTGAGACATGGGGACATGGTGTCAGTGTCTCCACTGGTGGGAGCTGGAGTGGAGTATCTCTTCCTTACACCCACACTGTATTAAAAGTAATTTTAGGTCAGCAGCTTCCCCAAGTCTTGAGTAAATGTAGGAAAAAAGAATCCATGGGTAAAAGGCAAAATCCAGTAAGGAACTCTCCTCGGACAAGGGCTGATGCCACCCCAGAACTTGCATTATGGGTTATGTTATGGTCTGCAATGGGTGTAGATCATTTTCTGTAGGCAAAGCAGCACAGAAAACCTGCCAAGAAAGCAGTTTTCCAATAACAGCATGATAATACAAGCAAGCTAAGAGCTCTTATGGCATAAGTACCCTCCAAATGTCATTTTCTCCTTGCTGGAGCAGCCGAACCATGTCTGTTTCATGTCAGAAGCGTTTTCAATGTACAGGTTAAAGGAGCATCTCAAAGAACTCCCTGGTGAAGACGACATGGTTTCATTGCCATCCAAGGTGAAGGCAATTGGCCAGATTGAGTGCCTCGCCCTCACAGTGGGACCCATCCCTGTGGAGTGCGCTGCTGTCGTTGTGGGTGAGTGTGGGTGAGCTCTGGTCCTCTGGGGCTGTGCTGGGGCTCTACTCTCTCTTACCGCAGGGGGGGAAATGAAGCTTCAGAAACATAAATACTGTTTTCAGCAGCAAAAGTCCCTGGTTGGCCCGTCAGAGGGAGGGGAGGGTAAGTTCATCAGGGCTGTGCTCTGGCGTGCTGATGGAGTGATGACTGTCTTCCTGCAGGCACATCCACCTGTCCTCATTTGGTCATGTTCCTCTCCAGAATAACTCCATCCCTTTATAAACAGGGTTTTGTTTAGCAGAACAGCATGAATGAAAGATGGAGTCACTGACAAAAAGCATGGGAGAACACTTTGAAAATATAAATCTGAATGTTCCTATTTTTCAGAAGACAATGAGAAACCCTTCTCCTTTGGGCTGCAGACACTGAAATCTCTGAAGGTAGGGGATTTCCAGCAGGGCTTTTACCCATGCTGGAGGAGTTGGGACCACCATGAATTCCAGTTTTCCCTCTTACCTCAAAACATTTATTTTCTACAGTGCATCATAAACATGGAGAAGCACCATCTCGTTCTGGGGGAGACAGACAGGGAAGAAATCCCATTTGTGGGCAGTGGCAGTGCTGCGGCAGGAGAGCAGTAAGTTGGCTGGGGAGGTGTGTGCACTGGGTGTGCAGTGCTGAGCCAGGCGGCAGTGTCCCCAGCATGGCCATGCAGAGACCCCAGACCCTTGCTGCAAGCGAGCAAGAGATCACTGGCACGGGTAGAAAATGCTTTCATCAGGTCACTGACTTTTGAAACAGTCTCTGGCTTTTTCAGCAACCTTTTTCAGCTTTTGCTTCTTATTTTCCCCCATAAGTACTGTACAGCAAAGGGAGGTATCTGAAAGGACATACACAGGGAAATGCCTTAGGAAATGTACTTTTTGAAGGTCACTAGGAAGACTCCTTCAGCGCTGCTTTGAGAGTGTTCCCAAACAAACCTTTTTCTGGAAAATATTTACAAAGCAAGGCAAATAACCCACATGAATATTTTGCAAAGTGCAGGAGAGAGAGATTCTGCTTGGAGATAATGATGCTGCTACTTCTTCCCACCTTGCCCCATCTGCCCTCCTGCCCACTGTTCCTGATCTCCTGGACTTTTTCAGCCTTATCTCCCTATAGAAAGAGAAATCTGTGCTATCCACTCTGGTACCTCCTAAATAAGCATAGCTTGTGCTGGCTGGCTCTGCAGGCAGGCAGGGCAATCCCCCTCCTTTCAGGTCCTGTGCAGGGCTCCTCCTCACAGAGCATGGTGAAAAAGAGATGTATCACTAACTCCTGCCTCTGATTTATGAAACCAGCAGGCACCCGAGAACAGGATTTGTAGTTACATGCCTCTATGGCTTTGCAGGCAGCGCTTGTGGCTACTCAGCAATGAGTGCTGCGGACACGGCCATCTAAAAAATATTAGCTCACTGCATAAGGAAAGCATTTTTGGTGAATGAGGTAGGGCAGCACCTTCCATGGTCATTTTGGACATCTTGCAGCTGTTGTGCAGCTCAAGCTTGCCATGCTGGTGACCGTCGAGGTCGAGGAGCCTGGGTGAGAGCAGGGAAAGAGCAGACTTTCCTTGGTATTTATGCTCCTTCAGGAGTACATGAGGGATGGCCTAGTGCAGGGAATCAGGATGAGGGTGCATGTCCACCCACTGCATGGACACCCAGGACAGCTGCTGGCCATGGGTGCTACCAGTGCGGAGCCCAGGGAGTTGCTGGTATGGCACAATGAGGAGGCTGTGCTGCAGCACAAAACCACAGGATGTTTTCCCTCTCTCCTTTGAAGCTGTGAGAGGCACAGTGTAGTTCTGTCACCACTGCAGTGATGAATTATTTCTTGGTACTGCATTCAAGGCCAAATATTGCTGCTTTCTCCCCCCGCCCTAAAAAACACCTACTTTATTGAATGTTTTTTCCTTCCTGTTTCAGGAGTTTGGAGGCATAAAGAGAAATTGAAATGCCATCCCCACGCAGGAGCTTGACATCAAAGAAATCCTGTGCAGCTGTTCCAGATGAAACAGCAATGTGCTACTTTAAAAACATTTATACTAGGCTACAGGTTGAGTAGAGCTAAATGAAATCCTGTTCAGTAGCCAGTAATTTAGAGATATTGTCATGTTTATCTATGGGTTTTGAGAAACAACCGTGTGCTTATTTTCTGGACTTTTCTATATAGTGTCCTCTTTATTACAAACATTTCGGAAAGACTTAGGATTTTCTTCTGATGAGAAAAATACATTTTATAGTGGCCTCGTATGAGTAATTGTATTTAGCTGTGATTAGAGGCTATCAGGATGAAATTTGTATTAATGATTTTTCCAGGGGCTAGGCATTTATATACACTTAATTGATATTGCCACATTCGAATGGCCATTACCAGGAAGTTACTCAGAGTAAAATAACAATGCTAATACCACCAAGGAATTAGAGCTCATCCTTTTAGCATAGTATTGTTGCCACGTAATTAGGGATTCAACTGCTCGCTTGATGAGAAAGAGCAATTATTAATGGCTTATAGGTTTCCCTGCAGTGGCACGGCAGAAGCACAGAAACAGGGGTTGGGATGGCTCCCAAGGTGATCTCCTGCAGCCTGCAGCTCACTGTGGGGTTGGTGCCAGCACAGGGGTAGCCCATTGTGGTGCTGGTTCATTGGGGCTCAAAACCTGCCCAGGAGAGATCCTCCAGGCAGAACTCGGCAGCCTTCCTAGTGGAAGTAGTCAGAAAAGCTAATCGTCATGTTGAGCCAAAAAGCAACAAACAAGCACAAAAGTATGTTGTCTGGAGGCAGCACATCCAGAGCCTCATTTGTATACCAGGAACCAAACAGCCCCAACATGCCCTGGGTTCTATCCCACCCCCAGGACTGGTGCCTCTGTCTGCCTGCCCAGCTACCAGCCTGAAGCACCCGGGCTATGCGCTGGTGCAGGTTATTGACTCCAGTTGGACTTTAGTCTTGCTGTCAGAAATGCCATATTTTTTATATCTATTTACAAATTGCCTGGAATCTCAAGTAGAACACTAACCTTGATCACCCTCAGGGTAGGTGGGAGCTTTCACCAGGACAAACACTTCATTTGGTGTTACTGTCCTGTAGCAGCAGGGTTGCTGCTTCATGTGCTGCTTGCTTCAAACCAGAACAAACATGTGGTATTGCTTGGGGGAGCCTGTCCTCATACAAAAGCAGCTTTCTAGATTTTTAAAAGCTAATGGGAATGAATTACTATCATCTGCTGAAGAAACACCTTGAAAATTTAGAATAATATCCCTGTCATGTGCATCTGCCAATGGCCAGTCCCCTTGCAGCCAGATCCACACAGTCCTGTGTGCCACAGGAGTGGGAGTGCTGCTCCAGAAGCTCTTACTTAGGAAAAACCCTTTGGCCACAGGCTGCAGTGTGGCTCACCTGGGCTGTGGGGTCTCCTACAGAGATCCAAGTGGCCGTTCATGTGCTTAAGCCTCCCTGCAGACATTAATGCACCACTCACCCAGGCGTACTGTGGTGCAGAGTGTCAGCCACAAGCACTGACATCATTGCTAGCATTTCCACTTAGGTAACGTCTCCACAGTCCTGGGCAAGGATGAGTAGTTCTTGTCACTTCGTGACCATCAGCTCAGGCTTGGATCCTGTTCCGTGAGCCAGCTTCAGCCAGTCTGTGCACAGTAACCCCATTTCATGCCTGCTGTGGCATCTAAGCTGGAGCTTTATCTTCCGCAGTAGGTTTGAACCTCTTTTCAATCTTGGGTATGACTAGAAAATCTGAACTATCTGTATTTTGAGCTATTTTCTATTTTGGTGATAAGTTTCAGTGCTTTCTCTACATACAGTATTTTATATAACACAGCTATATATATATATATCTTTACAGGGCTGGGCTGCCCAGGAAGATCCCACCAATGTGTTGTAGAAATATTTCACTAAATATGAAATATATTTGATTATTTTATATACTATGAGTTTGGTATTTTGGTACTTCTTTCTTTCTGTGCTTATTACTGTGCTAAATGTAAAATTAAATCTAAATAAAGTTTAATTGTTTATGCTGTTTATTTGCCTGTGCCCTGCCAGTTAGCTGTTTTCAATGCACTTCTCCAGTGAGAACAGTTCATTTCAGTCTTTTCCCTGATGGGGCTCAACAGTGCTTCTGTGATGGTGTTGGGAAGTGCTATTGGGCTGTATGGAGAGAGGCAGCAGAGACGTGATAACTGGCCAGGCTAACTTGTGGTAAGATGGGAGCATTTGGAATGCCACATTTTGTTGCTGTGCATCTCCCTTCCAAAGGAGGCATGGGATCCAGCTTGTGCCTTGTGGAGGTTTACCCTTTAGGAAAGGTGAGTTTGTTTCTGCTGTGCTTGGCTAGTTCACTTGGGCAATGCCAGCCAGTGCAGGGGAACATGAAGGAGACTTTGTAAACTTTATGAAGCTAGGAAACAAAGCAATCAGAGCTAAAGACAGCTAAATCATGTATCCAATATTTATGGTGACCACAAGCAGAAGCCTGAGATCAGGGTTTTTCCTCAAAGCTTTGAATTTAGATTTAGGGGCTTTCTGTCTTTACCAAGGTAGGCTTTAGGGTGCTTCAGTAGTAACTGGTCTGTCTCTTACTGATGAGAAATTATCCTTTTACCAGCTCAAAGCTCCACAGTACAAACTTTTGATGGAGCAGCAACACTCCAAGCCCAGTAAAAATTGCTTCCCTTAGTGAGGAAAGAAACCAGACTCCAGCAATAGAGAAAAAATGAAGAGGATAAACGTACAGGCAATAATAACTTCTCATGCTTCCTGGAGCTGCTATAGGTTTCTAGACTATTCCTGATGCAAGAGAGCGTAATGGGCACAAACTTTCACATAAGAAGTTCCACCTAAACATGAAGAGGAACTTCTTCACTTTGAAGGTGGCACTGGAACAGGCTGCCCAGAGAAGTGGTAGAGTTTCTGTCTCTGGAGACACTCAAAACCCACCTGGACAAATTCCTGCACAACCTGCTCCAGGAGGATCTGCTTTAGCAGGGGGGTTGTACTAGATGATCTCCCTGCCAACCCCAAATCATTCTGTGAGCAGGGCCCTAGAACTCACAAATGAAAAATCAAGGGGGAAAACTGCATCCCTTCAGTGCAGAGTAGTGGGATTAGCCCTGGTGCCAGTGGCCTTTTAGAGGTGGATCCTGTGAGCAAAATGCTGTATAAGTCAGGACAACTGCTACAGGAGACAGGTGCCCACCTCAGTCCAGAGGGATTAGACTGTGAGAACTAACATCAGATCCCTGTATCTACACAGGCGCTTGCATGGCCACAGAGGTAAAGGTTAAAGCACCTGAGTGTTGCAGACCAGCTCAGCAAGCCCTGGGCGCTTGCTCCTGCTGATGTCCAGCACAGGCCTATGCACCTTTGGCAACCTCTCCACATCTCAGGTCCTGCAACCAAGGGACTTACTGCCTCAGTGTGGGGCAAGGAGGAGAGAAGAGGACAACACCTGACATGATCTGGGACAAGAAGGACTCGGGAGATAAAAGGGCAGCTGGAAGTGGATGTTGTGAGAAGCCCCTGGGTTTTGTTGAATGATTTATGTCCAGCTGGAAAATGCTGTCACACTTCAAACAAGCATCTCACAGGTAAGGACAACCACAATGCCCCCAAGCAGCCTTAGGCAAAGTGAGCCAGATATTCCTTGGCTGAAGGGCTACCCAGCAATATTGCTTACGTGCCTGCAGTTGCGAAGCGAAGGGGGACCAATAGCCTTCAATGTCTTGTCTTCATGTTGGTCATGCCTAAAGCAGAGATGAAGGATGCAAAGAGGAAAACATTAACAGGAGCCTTAGTGGATCCATTGTGGCACTTCAAAAGCTGGTGGAACATGTAGGGTCTTGACCGTTGGGCTCCTGCAATTAAGATGGCCCATGTGATGAAGACATCAATGCTTGCTGAAAACTTTACAGATCTGGACTGCCAGTGGAGAATGACTGTCAGACTCCCAGTTCATGTCTATATTTCATTGTTAGTGATATGCTCGAGGCCACACAGGAAGGCAGTAGCAGAGGAGGAACACCCTGGGGCGTCAGACTAGAGCTCTCCCCGTGACCCCACCACCTTCCTCCCCACATTGGTCCATGCAGCTACAGAGCCGACCATCTGGTTTAACTCTTTCTGGGCTGGCCATTCTGCAGCAGCTCTTGCTGCTGATCTGAGTGGAAAGTCAGAGGAACTTGCAAGGAGTAGCCTTACAGCAACATTATTTGCACATATTTTGAACCTGCTGAGATCCACCAAGTTTTTTTTCATTGCCTCTGCCAGCAGAGCAGCTGATTACAAGAGAGACTGGGGTGTCTTGTCACAGCATTTACAGGGTAATCTGTTATCTAATAGTTTTCCAGGGAGGTCTTTTTTTATGGGTTTTCCTATTAATGTTTTGCTGATGATAATGTGATGCTCAACATGTTGTGAAAACAAATCTGATTTGTATGTCCCAGAAGCAAATAACTAGATTATTTATTTCGATACAAACATACATTTTAGGGCTGCACATTGCTTGGTTTATTTTATGGGGCAAACATCAGTTGAGGTCTGTATTGCATTATTACCTGCTCATTTAATAGATGGAGGTGAGGTACTGGGTGTTCATCAGTTAAAAATCTACTCCTTTAGCAAAGCTGAGTTTTCTCTTTTTTCCCCCTTTTCATGGGCTGTGCATCGATGAGGCTCAGCCATGTGCTGATCTCCTCCTACTCAGTTAACATCCATGTTGCTGATGAAAGGCTACAGACTCTGGAGATGATACTTGTAGGTATTGGTGACATTTCACTAGAGATGGCATTACTGAAAAGGCAATTGATTTAATGATTTTGTTACTAGAGTGGCGCTGCCACCATTTCCCCAGAATGAGACTTTATCATTCTCAAAGTGGGTGTGAAGGCAGTCAACAACCTAAAAATACCAGGAGTTCAGGAATAACAGGAAGCCATGGCAGGAGGAAAACGAGCTGGGGGGAAGCTGCGAGGTTTTTCTTGCTTGCTTTTTTTTTTTTGAATGCGGCAGGATTGATGCCTGGGGTTCACAAGAGAGCAATTGGCCCAGTGGCTGCCCCTGCCATAAGATGCAGTTGGGTTCTCCAGAACAGCATCTCAGCTCACACAAGGGGAAGAGGTGCAAAGCTACATGTTCACTAAATGTAAAATCGTTGGGTATCCTAAAAACAGGTGGTGTATCTGAAGAAAGTGGGGAGCTCTTAATGATGCTTCAGCCCTTCGTGTCTCACCTCTGCTGTCCATGTGTGTGTCTCCCCAGGCAGTGGCAGAGCCAGCACTGATTTATTGCTCACCTCTCTTTCTCAAAGGCCAAGAAAAACAACGTTCTCCTTGCAGTGGACATGCAGATACTGTAACTGCAGGTGAGGAAACCCAGTGATGCCTTTGCGGGGGGTTCATTGCCCTGCACCATGGCGTCCATCAGCACTGTGCTGCTGTTTGTCTCTAGCTAGGCCAGGCTGGACTGTGCTGCAGCTGCAGCATCCCTGTGCTCTTGGTGGGCAGCTACCCCATGGGTGACATAGAGGGGGTGCAGAAACCCTGTACCCTAGCTTGGTGGCAGAAGAAGGGCAGTGGTTGCTCTTCCCAGGAGATGAAGCACTAAGAGAGGGTTGCCAGGAAGACTGGGGTGAGAGACCTGGACCTAGGCAGCTAAAAAATCACTCTGCTGTAGGGAAATGGTAGGAAGGGCTAAGTACTGCTGCTACTTGCAACCCAATGGTGCACAACTGGCCACTGCATTTTCCAGGTGTTGCCAGCTGGGGAGCATCTCAATGGCAATGCTGGCAAAAGCAGCATTGAAAAACGCTGCTTAAGGGAAAGAGCATATTTTAAAGTGTAAACCCTAGTTTTCTATTCCTCCACAAACAGATCAGATGGCGCAAGGTGAGTGATCAAACACTCAAGGACTGCAAAACACTGAGTCATGGAGAACAAGGGCAAACAGGCTCCATCTGAGAAACTCTGCAACACCAGATGGCTCTGGCTATTAATTTGGAAGGAAAAAGTGTAATTGGGGAGTGAATCATTAGTCTTTCATGGATCAAAAATGAAAAAAACCTTCAAAATCCCTGGGCTGAAGACAAAGCCTAGCATGACTGTGTTGCAGCCCAGTGATCTGGTTTTGAACAGGCCAGTAGAGATCAAGGCACATGAAAAATGACCAGGATTTTGCCACTAGCCTTTTCAGGTGCTGGCAGAGAAGGAGAAAACCTAAAATTGCGGAAAACATTACTTGGAACTGGTGTAACAGGGAAACTGAGTCTCAACAGTACAGACATCTGAGAATCCAGTGAAGTGAGTCTGCCATGAGCAGTGTCCTGGGAAGGGCTGTTTGGTCTTCTGGTGCAGCGGATTCAGAGAGGAAATCTGTGGATTTTAAGCTCCTTCTACTCACAGAGAGCTCCTCTGCTAAAAGCATCATGATGCTTTTTGTTTGAGGCTTCAGTGACATTTTTTGGATTGACTTTCCAGACTAACAGAAGGGGAATATGGGCTCTTGTTCCTCCAGAAGGCAATGGCAGAGTATTTTTAAAAACAAATTATGTACGAGGGCTAATTAACTTGGCATTTACAGCTTAACATTCTCCTGGATAAATTTGCTCCAACTGAGACCACATTTTGTTGAAAGGAAGCTTCTGCATAGCAACTCTTTCCTCCTGCTGCTGCGTACACTGTGATATTAAGGTCACGAGGCATCTTCCAATGCCCTGTTCAGTGCCTTCCAATTAAGTAATGAGTAGAGTGAAGGTCCCAGGTACAGTTTAGCTGTGAGGATTGTAGATATCTCTCACTGGGGCTCCTTATGGTCCTGGTCAATGTTTAAAAAGCTAGAAAGAGCCTAGTGGGACAGGCTCCTAGAGCACCTTGCTAAAGAGTAATGATTTAACCAGCAGAGATGCTGCTGTTCATGCACACCATAGAGAGGAGCTCTGGAAAGGTCATATTAATGAGGGGAAGAAGACAACACAGGTGAGGAATTTATCTCCTCCTCCAGTGCTAAGACCTTGCCAAATAATTTCCACTCTGAGCACGTTGTGGTTATGGTTAGCAGGCTGTGGGGACAGGCAGCTCATATGTGTGGGCAGGACAGGGCAGGCAAAAAACTCTTGTCCATGCTGCCACAAGACACCTGTCCCACTACAGGAACTCCAAAATCTGGTTTGCTTGTGCTTTAGGGCTACGCAGCACAACAAGGCAGTGCTTGCTCCACTCCATAGGGAAGCACAGCTGAAGAGATAAAATCTAAGCTTGTTTCAGCAAGGGGTGGTAACTTTAAGTTGACATTATTTGGATGTTATTTAACTAACATCAAACTCTTGCCTCTCTTGCCATGACCATTTTCCACCCTGAGGAGTGTCTTCTGTGCATCCAACAGTGCAATACTGGGAATGCTCCACTCCTGGAAGTGTTCAAGGCCAGGCTGAACAGGGCTTTGAGCAACCTAGTCCAGTAGAAGGAGTCCGTGTCCATGGCAGGGGGGGTGGAACTACACGATTATTCAGGTCCCTTCCAACCCAAACTGTTCTATGATTCTATGAATTTATACATTATCTAAGCAGTTATGATAAAGAAGGGAGAAGGGATTCACCTGTACCTATCCAGAGAGCAACCAAGCACAGTGGTAGCTGAGAAAAAAAACGACTTGGAGAAAGCACTAATGTAACAAGTCACTGTAGTCTGTATGAAGGGGGAGTTAATAGGATGCTCTCATTCAAAAATTGTATTAGAATACACTGATGGCAATGAGCCCACATCAGTTGCTCTCCCGGCACTTCCGCTCTCTGACATCCCAAATCGAGTTAAGGTGATCCAGATGTGTCTCTTATTGCTTTAGGAGAAAAATATGGCTTATTTTTTCCTGAGACTCACAGGTCTTATATGCAATATAAGCCAGGCACAACAAAGGTAAAGCCCCATCTTCAGTGCTGTGAGCTGCCACTATCCCAGTGAGACCAGTAGGCTATCCTAGGGGTGCAACGGTGGAAGAGAAAGTCTTGGGCCTTGGCTTGACAGCACAAAGGGATAAAATGCACCAGCCATAAGACTGGTTTGTGGGAGGGCTGCAGGTCTGAACAACTACCTGTTCATATGCAAGCTGAAACCTTGAATTTCCTTCACTCCTTTAGATTTTTCTCGTCTGAATTTTAAGCCTGAATTGATATACCTTCAACTCACATGATCAGTTACTAATTTTCTCCACTATTCCCACAATAACAAGCTATAAACATAAGTGGTGGTGGTGGATAAACAAACAAACGAACCCAAAAGACACACAAAAAAACCCAAACAAAACATTCAGTTGTAAAGCCCAGAAGCTCTAATCAGGGCTCCCATATATTAAACACAATACAAATGGGACAGATTCAGTGTCCAGCTTTTGAGGCTTGTGAGTTAAAATGAGGGCAACTTTGCTAGCAAAGAAGACAGACAGGAGGACAAAAAGAAGGCCAGAATGAGTTTTTAGTAGAAATAACTGTGTACAAGAATAATCCCCAAGAGACTGGTATAAATAAGCAACCCTCCCCACAGCTCTTCTGCACAGAATACGTTGCCTACTAGAAAGACTGTGACAGTCACGTTTATGTGGTGCAGGAGAAACCTCCCTGGGTGCACTGCTTGGAGTGGGCTGCCTCCAGGTAAGTCCCACTGTAAAGGGAGAGAAGGAAGGCTATGTATTTAATAGAATTACCTGCCTGTATTTAATGACCTCTCCAGAGATGATGGCTGCTCAGCGCCATTAAACTGCAGGCTGTCCCAAACCACTTTTGAAAAAAAAGCCATCCCACTCCATTTGGCAAGGGCTCCAAATTTTAGTCTTTTCCTTGAATCAGCAAAGCCTCTTTTTGCCCTTGAGCTGAGAGGAGCAGGTGCTCTTGTCAGGCAGAGGATAACCAGAAGTACATCTCAGAAGCACATGATGTACTGGGCTCTCTAGAGACTGCTAATGAAGTTTGATTAATTTTCATTATCAGTGTGAGCAATCTTTGGGCTCTTTCTGCATCTGTGTTATTTGGAGTTGTCTTTTCTTTCTTAGTTAAAGGCAGTTTTTACAGAGAGTGATTTAATTGTTCCTCAGCACCTGCTTGAAGCCATCCAAGTTATGGATGGACGTTGTGTAATTTGCAGTACATGTGATTTGGTCTTTAAGGCTCACATCAAATAAAATGGAATAGCAGATTAGCCAGTAATTGAATGAAGAGGAAGGTAATGTGCAGGCTGATGCTGGGGTCACAGAAATGCTTGGGCTGGACAACACAGTAATAACGGACCAAATCAAAAGATGCATGTTGTGGTCACCAAGTGGCAGGATGAATGGCCTTTCAGCCAAAACGTACAAACTGCTTTCTGTCTACCAGGTCAGTGAGCTTTTCCAGCAGATTTTATACCAAGTCTCTGCAGTGCTATCAAACTCAGACTCAGCACCCAGGGCACGATGAGCTCAGAAACTGCTAGTGGGGCAAATGCCCGGAATGGGTTATTTGCTCCATATTTCCCATCTGTACAGCCAGAAGCATCAGCTCCGAAGGCTCCCGGTAGGAGAGCTGCTGGCTTGATTGATGTGTATCTGGCCCTCGTGAAGGCCCTGCACTTGGGGTGCTCCTAGGAGGCACACAGCTTTTGGAGGACAGGCAGGATGAGGCTGGCCCCCAAGAAAAGCTGATTTTCCTCACCACAATAATTAGCCTGTGCAACTCCTTGCCATCTACTACATGAAATCAGGAGTTACTTGAAGTGCTGTTATATTTTAATTCATTGCAGCATACATGGAGAATCAAGCATACTGTAGGCAGCACTGATGAACAAAAAATATAGTCCCTGGAGCAAAACTAAAAGTCATTGCTGATTACATTACCGAGCAGCAGCACGCTGTGCAAAATGCCAAACCACAGCCAGCCATCCTCCCAGTGCTTGGGTGCTGGAGAGCTTCATACTCTCTGCTCTGCCAATCAAAACATTGTTATTTCAAATAGACTTTTTTTCCTTGTAAAATACTGTTTGTTAACTGAAGGAAGAGGCGTTGCCTGGGGTTGAAAGGTGCAGCCTGGGCTGTCAGGTGTGATGAGGCAGTCAGTCAGGGGGAAGCTCGCAGGGAGCTGCTTTGCAGGGTGTTGTCATGGGAACAGAGCAAGTAGGGCATCCGCCACTTGCTCGGCGTCTTCTGCACAAACTCTGGCAATGTGGTGGCATAAAATCAATGCCATTCAGCAGCACGAGCAGAGCCAGCAATTAGATTGTCTCTAGCGGAGATTTAATCTGAATGAAATGTGTAGGTCAGAACTTCCCTTTGTGTGAAAGTGGTGTCACTCCTGATCTGAATGGAGCAAGAATTTACACCAATGGAGCGGCATGTAGGTACAGACGTCAGGGGGAAAGGACTGAGATCAAAAATACATGGTGGAACCACAATTTCTTCTAAGAGCCCTCTGAAATAAGGTCATGTTTGCAAGTAGTCGCTGAGGGCTTTGTTTACCTAGATGTCTTCATCTGATTTTCACTGTTAGTGCACGCTTTAGCAGCCTATGAATTCGGCATCCATAATGATTAATGGCGGAAGACAAAGGGTTGAGGTCCGTGTGTACGTCACCATGGCATACAGACTACTAATAACAAATACTGCCACAGTGTCAATATTTGTGGTCATGTGAAGTATCTGACTCCCTTTGCACAATGCTGCCTTTGAATGCAACTTACCTCCTCTATGCAGGTTTACATAGGTGGAATTACTAGAATTTTCTTTATGTTTATTAAAAATACCCTGTGTGTTACTGTGGTTACTAGGGATATTCAAGGGTTAAGAATGGTTTCCTGAGTAAAGAAGAATACAGAGATTCTTGCTTTTGCAGTTATAAGGGATGACGTGTCTGAAAAAAAAAAAAAGAATACTGTTAATGTTACACCACAGAGACCAGTGAAAGTAGAATCAAATGCAACAGGCAAGCCAACATCTGAGAAGATTGAAAATGTTAACTGAAAGAAGGTTAAAGAGCAAAACTCAAATCATTGCCTCCAAGCTTTCATTTTATCTCGCCCAGGTCTGCTGACAAAGTAAAGAGCTCCTAATTAAAGCAGGCATCTGCAGTGTAACCACATTGCTACCGCTGACCCAGGCCAGCAAGATGCTGAGTGTACTCTCCTCATTTCCTATCGACACCAAAGTGTGAATGAAGGGGGCACATCCATCCAGGGTTCGTTTGATGTGTGCTTTGAAAAGTGACCAAAATAGCAGGCAAGGGAAGAAAATGGAGCCAATGCATGGAGAGTTTCCCAGTTTAGTTGTTGAGGTTATTGATTAAAGCCCCTCTGCTTAGCAAAAAGTTTGAGAAAAGTAATGATAAACTTTACCACAAAAAGGCCTGGAGTTGTATCATAATCATAGTCTTGTCTTGCTTTTAGTGTATCTCTCACCCACTACAGTGTTTCCATACAGGTTGCAGCAAAGATAGGAACAAAATGGCTGGCACTAGGAAAATCATGTTCATGGTGACTTTACTTGTAGTGCCCTTTCAATACAAAACCAGGAGCACGGATTTATTAGAGAGTAATCTCAGTGGATTACTCTGTATGGGGAAGAAACTGTGGGTGCTTTTTAGGCATAGTTGCCTATGCAAACATGCCTCTGGCAAAAGATCTCCTGGGAAGAAGAGGGAGTACAAGATAAAGTACAAGTCCCACACGACATCCTGGTCTCAAAATTGGAAAGTCGTGAATTCGACGGATGGATGACTCAGTGGATCAGGACCTGGCTGGATGGCCGCACTCAAAGGGTTGTGGGTCAAGGGCTCAATGTCTAAGTGGCAGGCAGTGATGAGTGGTGTTCCTCAGGGGCTGGTACTAGGACCAGTGTCATTTAACATCTTTGGTGGAGACACAAGCAGCAGGGTAGAATGCACCCCCAGCACATTCACTGATGACACCAAGCTGTGTGGTGTGATCGACATGCTGGAGGGAAGGGATGTCATCCAGAAGGACCTGGACAGGCTTGAGAGATGGGCTCGTGCAAATTGCATGAAGTTCAACCAAGCCAAGTGCAGGATCCTGAACCTGGGATGTGGCAATTCCAGGCACAAAGATTGGCTCTCCAGCCAGAGAATGGCTGGAGAGCAGCCCTGAGGGGAACTTGGGCATGATGGTGGATGAGAAGTAAAACATGAGCTAGCAGTGTGCACTGGCAGCCCAGAAAGCCAACTGCATCCTGGGCTGCATCAAAAGAATCGTGGCCACCATGTCGTGAGAGGTGATGGTATCCCTCTACTCTGCTCTTGTGAGACCCCACTTGGAATACTGGGTCCAACTTTGGAGCCCTCAGCACAGGAAGGACATGGACCTGTTGGAGCAGGTCCAGTGGAGGGCCACAAAGATGATCAGAGGGCTGAAGCAACTCTCCTATGAAGACAGGATGAGAGCATTGGGGATTTTATACCTGGAGAAGAGAAGGCTCTGAGGAGACCTTATAGCAGCCTTCCAATATCTGAAGGGCTTTCTCTCCAGGAGAGCTGGGGAGGGACTCTTTGTCAGGGAGTGCAGCGATAGGACAAGGGGTAATGGTTTTAAATTGAAAGAGGGAAGATTTAGATTAGATACTAGGAAGAAATTCTTTCCTGTGAGGGTGCTGAGACACTGGCACAGGTTGCCCAGAGAAGCTGTGGAAGCCAAGCCCCATCCCTGGGAGTGTTCAAGGCCAGGCTGGATGGGGCTTTGAACAACCTGGTTTAGTGGGAGGTGCCACTCCCCATGGCAGGAGGATTGGAACTCAATGATCTTTAAGGTCCCTTCCAACCCTAGCCATTCTATGATTCTATAAAGCAGGTGGAGCAGCACTGACCTTTTCTCTCCCATGGGCAATGCACACAGGATGCCTGAGGTCCTCCTGGATCAGGCCTGGTGGAGGCTGTTAATAAATTTTTGAGTAAATAAACACATGCAGAAGCTGTTCTTCATACTGCAAGAAATGAAGGCAGGGTTGAGAACTTAATGATCATGGTTAACCAGATGAAGCCCCCTTTTCATCTACAAGCTGCTACTCCTCGTATTTGCAGCCTGTCTCCTTTGCTGAAGGAAGGGATGTGCACCAGGAATTGCATTGGTAAGAGTATGACATATGTCATTGATTGAAACCATATGCAGAACACCGCATGGTCCCCATGGATGCGATATGGGGAGCCAGCTGGTACTAGCAAAATGCTCCAGTGTGCGAGAGTACTGACTGACCTTGCATTAACAGGGAGAGACCTTGAACCCCTACAGCCTGCAGAAAAGTCAAGAGTGGATTCACTGAGACAGAAAGATAAAATAGATGCAGAGCTCTTTCAGCACTTTCCTCCATTTGCTTCATATCTTAAATATCAATACAGATATAGAAATACAGAAGCAAAGAGTTGGTCTAGTTTGTCCTTTTGATATGCATGTATTTCTGTTGTGAAAGGCTTTATGTAACTCCTAACAGCAGATTGCAAAATAATGCCTCGGTTATGGAAGGAAGCCACCAAGCCATTACACTGCATTACTGTAATGTAACGCGTCTCTGAGATGAACGATATATGAACAGCTTGCTTTTATTGTAACCCTTGTACCCTGTCCACCCCAACCCCCCGGCATCAATTTCTCTTTGCATTCTCCAGAGACCAAAGACCATGTGGCCAGAATACCAGCTAGACCTGAGCAGAGCCACTGGAGTTTTGACCAAAACAGAAACTCATTAGACAAAACCGTGCTGTTTATTTTAAGGGATGCAGTACCAGTGACAGAATGTATACAAATGGTTGCTGATGACCTAGCTGCTGAAAGGTGAATTTCTCATTAGCCTAAAACAATTGACATTGTAATTAATTACTTCCCACACTTCTTTGCTAAATAAAGGCTGCTGTAATAACAACTGCTGCCATCATTTGAATTTTTTAACTGAACATAGGCAATAGACAAAAAAGAATCTGTATTTTCTGTATTTACTTTGTTTTTCTTTCTGTGCAAATGTCACATTGCTTTCATGTTGGCAATGACTGCAGAAGTGCTGATTCAATTACTTATTTACAAAATCCCTTCAGATTTTTCTCTTATGTCATTGTTGATAATGAAAATATTTTCTCAGCAGAGAAAAGGAAGGGAAGCAGACAAGTTTGGAATGTGAATAGGCTTAACTGACATAAAAAGATGGTAATTTGCATTAGTAAAATATAATCATATTGCAGATGATTAAAGTTATGGTAAATACTCTCTACCCTACCTGCCCTGAGGAATATCCACCATGTGGATGCCCATTCAGATGCAGAATGTGAAGAAATCCTACACAAATATCATGACACAGCGCATAGACACACTAGTGCATAAAGTTATTTTACAGGGGAAAGGTTTTAAAATACTCTTATATGCTTGTGAATCAGTGCAGCACAGTAAGGAGGAGCAGAGACACAGCCTAGTGCACTGCTGGCTTCTAGGATGACACAACTTTGGGAAAGCTCCTGCAGCAGGAAAGGACAAGCAAAAGCCCACTCTCCATGTACAGGGACTGGAAATATAAAGCTCTTTATAAGCTATTTCTATAAGATGACTGAGCAGAAAAGATATGCCTCTGGAGTGCCCCTCCCTGCCCTCCCCCAACACCTAGGGGTCACCAATTGTGCTGTGTCCCTCCTTGCACAATCTTGCTTTTTGTTCCCAAAAGCTTTGCTCAGGCCATGCCCTAATGGCCATGGGGGGCTGGCAGTGTCCCACTGCTCACTCCTTCTGTGGATGAGACAAGGATTTTTCCCTCCTGGTCCTGCCTCAGAAGCAGAGCCTTTGAATGATTAAAGGGACTGCCAGCAGCTCTTGGGAGGGTGGCTAGTTGTGTAAGTCTTGATAATATGACAGAAGCTATAAAACTATAAAAAGCTCACTTTGAATACAACACAGTGTACTGAGAGCAAAATATAAGGTTCAGCTTAGAGAGGCCAGTACATAGTTACAACTCTCAGAATAAATCTTGCTCTTAAAGTACATTTGATATTATTTTTAAAAAGCAAATTACAAGTGAGAGCTCAGCTCCATTAACTTGAAAAGGTTTGGTCTGGTAAGGACTGAGCTGCATGCCACAAAATCAGACTCTACAAATAAACCTTCCAGAAAGAGGTCTTTTGAAGACGAAACCCATGTTCAGCCCCTCTAGAAGATCAAATAGCTGAAGAGCAGCTCTGAAGAGGGGTGTTACGGATGAAGCAATCATTTAATCTTTTTTGTTTTTTTTTTTTTTTTCCTTAAAATCACACTTCCTTTGCATTTTTAAATGTTTTTCCTTGGGTTTTGTTGATTTATTTTTTTCCTGTGGTTTAACAATATTGCTTCTGATACTAGTGTGCTGACAAATAAAAAAAAAAAACAAACCAAAAAAAGCGCTAAATGTTAAGATAAAAACTTCTAGTGTTGGTTTTTTTGTTTGTTTGTTTGTTTACTAATTCATCCAGCAATTTAGCTTACTGAATCACTGCTTACTGTTGTTTAGGGGAAGAATGGACATGTCTTCTAAAAGTAATCTTAACCTTTTATAGCACCAAAAGCCTGTGGCTCACAAGTTCCTGTTTAATTTTTTTTGGTGTCCCTGGTTTTGAGGGCACTCCAAGACTGGGCTTGAAGGTCCCAAAGGCCATTTCAGCCAACTGAAAGAAAGTGCATTAGAAACACCTGTGTATTAGAAATCTTTGAATGCATAAGAAAATTAGTCTCTCAGAGTATCTGTCAGAAATATTTTCTTACACTGAGCTGTTCTGGATACAGTCATGTCTGTTATTTACTTCAGGTCAAAACTCAATCCATGCTTTTCTAAAGATTCAGCATGTTTTTCAATTCAGCAGTCAATTTGCCTATTGCATACTCTGAGCGTGGGTGGTGAGGAAGACATAGAGCCACCTTCACGCTTCAAAACACTTTCATTGCAGATACAGTTGTTAAACAGACAAATTGTTAGGCTAAGGCTGAAACCTGATGTATGCTCATTATACTCTGCTGGCAATTTTCCTTGAATTTTAAATAAAGGTGTTTTGTGTTTCCATAGTAACTTGAGCTCCTTTACTGAGATGCCTGATGCACTGGCAGTATTACACAACTCACTGTATTAAAACAAAGTGTAATATCACGACTGAAAAGTACGCTGTATCTAAAGGATTATTTTGGTTCCTATGATATTACAGCTACTAACCAGGGGCTGGGGAAGGAGAGAGGTAACAGAACAACTTTTGACAATGTACAGTGTCACTACTTAGCAGTGTAGGACAGAAAATTGATATAAGAAATACACAAGGTCTAAAACAGAGGAGAGAGAATAAGTGGGCTGAGTCATGCAGCCTGCTGTTCCCAGGTGTTCCCTGTTTAGTTTGCGTAAGAGGAGGCTGAGGGGAGACCTCATTGCTCTCTACAACTACTTGAAAGGACATTGCAGAGAGGTTGCTTCTAGTCTCTTCTCACGGGTAATTAGCAATAGAACAGGAGGGAATGGCTGCAAGATGCAGCAGGGTAGGCTTAGGTTGGACATCAGGAAAAAATTCTTCACAGAAAGTGTGGTCAGGCACTAGAATCAGCTGCCCAGGGAGGTGGTGGAGTCACCATCCCTGAATGTGTTTAAGGATTGACTAGATGTGATGTTGAGGGATATAGTGCAGGGGATAACTTTTTGGAGTAGGGCTGATGGTTGGACTCGATGATCCCAAGGGCCTCTTCCAACCTAAATGATTCTGTGATTCTATGCGGAGTGTGCCAGAGGCACTGAATTGAGTCCGAGCAGTTTTCCTGGCTGGGCTGGAGCACTCACTCGGCACCAGCTCCCATGCACAGGCCAGGCTGGTCCTGCCAACATCTGTCAGGTTTGGGAGGTGCTACCCAGGCAGGGAAACCTGGAAACTTCATGATCTGCCACCTCTCAAAGCAGCTGGAAAGGCTGCAACTCACCAATGTTGGTTGCCCTCTGAAAGTTTAACACTGTTCTTGGGTGGCAAAAATGAACCACACCACCAATAGAGATGTTTTATCAGAGAAACATCTGTCTGTCCATAAAATATATCAAGATTTATATAAAAACATACCTGCAACGTGAATGTCTCATCTAGAGTGCTGCCTATTACCATTTTTAATCAATTTCAATTTATTTTACCAATTACCAAGTTTAATTTTTTTTCTGGTTTTTCTGCTGAAAAACTACCCTACAGTGAGCAAGCACTATGGAAAAGGGTACTGTCTTTGGTGAGCTGTGCCAAGCAGCTCCTTTGCTTACTCCTGTATACATTATAAGGTATATATAAATACGGATAAGCTACGTTATAAGGCTCCGGGGAGACCTTTTAACAGCTTCCCAGTATCTGAAGGACACTACAACAAAGCTGGGGAGGGACTTTTTACAAGAGCAGGTAGCGATTGGAGAGGCAATGGCTAGAAAGCTGGAAAGCCACAAAAAAAGGCCAGAAGAGGGTAGATTTAGATTGGATATTAGGAAGAAATTCTTTCCTGTGAGGGCGGTGAGGCACCAGGACAGGCTGCCCAGGGACGTTGTGGAAGCCCCATCCCTGGGAGCGTTCAAGACCAGGCTGGATGGGGCTTTGAGCAACCTGCTCTAGCGGGAGGTGACTGTTTAAGGTCCCGTCCAGCCGATATTGAGGGGATCCCGCCGGCTCGGGTCGCGGCCAACACGCGCCGTTGGAGCTGCGGGGACAGCCGGTTTCCCCCCGCCGCCGGGCGCTCCCACCCCTCGGGGNGCTGGGGCCGGCATAGCGCCCGGACACCGCTTCACGTGAGGCGGGCGGAAGGCGGAAGTGATGGCGGCGGGCGGTGGGGGGCCGGCGGCGTCGCGGCGGAGATAAGCGGTCGGGGCCCGACATGGCTGCCTGCTGTGGGGTCTGGGTGCGCCTCTGCTCGCTGCTGGCGTTTGCCGCTCTGGCGGGGCTGGGCGCTGAGGCCAAGGTGAGCGGGCCGGGGGTTGCGGGGGGGACGGATCACGGTGGTGCTCCCGGTCCTATTCACGGTACCAGGGCCCTCCCTTCCTCCGCCCCGCCGGTCGCTCGGTGCCGCCTGCCGCCGCCTCAGCCTGCTTTAGGTTTGGGCCGGAGTGAGCGGTTTGGGCCAAGTACTGCCCTGCACCGCTGCCCGCCCGGGGGTCTCAGGGGCGGCTGGGGCTCTGGTGGGGCAACTGGGAGCTCTGGTGGGGCAACTGGGAGGAGCAGGCCCCGTCCGCCTGGCGTCAGCATTGATGATTATAGCAATTTCTGTCGTTTTGAGATGGTGTCTGGTTTCGCTGTCACACGAAATTATAAGTAAGAGTTGCGGATTCAGTGGAAGGGCCTTGTCGCGATGAAGCTGCTGTTGTTGGGGCAATCCCAAACAGAAATACAGATTGGGTGGAGAATGGCTGGAGGGCAGCCCTGAGGAGGACTTGGGGGTATTTGTGGATGAGAAGCTCAACGTGAGCCAGCAATGTGTGCTGGCAGCCCAGAAAGCCAAGCACGTCCTGGGCTGCATCAAAAGCAGCGTGGCCAGCAGTCCAGGGAGGTGATTCTGCCCCTCTGCTCAGCTCTGCTGAGACCCCACCTGGAGTAGTGTGACCAGATCTGGGACCCCAATGTAAGAAAGACATGAACCTGTTGGAGCGAGTCCAGAGGAGGGCCGCAAAGATGATCAGAGTGGTGGAGCATTTCTCCCGTGATGGCAAGCTGAGAGAGTTTGGGTTGTTCAATCTGGAGAAGAGAAGGCTCTGGTGAGGTCTCGTAACAGCCTTCCAGTGCTTAAAGGGGACCTAGAGGTGGGGTGGGGAGGGACTCTTTATCAGGGAGTGTAGTGACAGGATAAGGGGTAACGCTTTTAAACTGAAAGAGCATAGATTTAGATTAGACATTAGGAAGAAATTCTTTACTGTGAGGGGGGTGAGACACTGACACAGGTTGTCTAGAGAAGCTGTGTATGACCCATTCCTGGGAATGTTCAAAGCCAGGTCAGATGGTTTTGAGTAACCTGGTCTAGTGGGAGGCGCCATTCCCTGTGGCAGGAGGATTGGAACTCAGTGATCTTTAAGGTCCCTTCCAACTCTAACCATTCTATGATTCTTGTAGCTGCCTTGGTTGGGGTCTGTCCTGTGTCTGTCTTCATCTTGGGCACAGTGCTCTGTTTGCTGGGCGAGCTCTTCTCTGTGGTGGCTCTGCTGGCTCCTGCCACCTTATCTGAGTCGGGTGTCTGTGGGTAGACTTGCTGTTGGTCCTTTTGAGTTAATAGTCAGGACTATAATCTTAGTTTATCTGTGACTGACTGAGAATATAATTTTTCCTTACAGTAAAAATGTTTTCTGTTGTCAAACTATCCATGCTTAAAATAAGTAACCCCTTGCAGACCATCTCTGTTCTCTCCATAGGGTTTTCAGTTCTTAGGCAATTTGGGAAAGGAAGAAATTATCTGTACACTATAGAAAGCGATCCTTTTCTGAAATGGCACTTTTCCCGGTAGTGTTCTAAATGTTAATTTTGGGTGCTACTCCTCTCTTACTGTCCGTAACAGTTAATTCTCCTCACTTCTGCCTGCAGTGCCTCTTGTTGCTTATGCAAATTTTAATTTGTTTCTCTAAAACTTGCTTTTACAAGTTTCCATCATTTTCCACATTTACTTTGTGATTGTTTTGAATCCCCATTTTGCATGTTTTTCCTCTACTTCATGATACCCTGCTACTCTTTAAGACAAGGTTGTACCAGTCCCTCTAATAGTTTTCCTTTTAAAACTTGTTCTGTTATGGCCAAAGAAGACAGAATTATACACAGAGGTTTCTTTGCCAGCTTCCATTTGGACTTAATATTCTTTCATTTGTTTTAAGCTCATTGCTGTGTCTGTTATACAGCTGTACTTGTAAATGTGTGTTATTTCTTAAAAAGAACAGTAAGCTCAAACTCCAGATTTTTCTAGTCAAGAATGTATTTTCTATCTGAAGTAATAGTGTTATTTGACAAATTGCTCTAGTTGCTTAGTAATTTTGAAGGGTTGTCTTTAAAGTTGAAGGAAATCCTGAGTAAGACTTCAAAGACAGTTGCAAGTAGTTTGTGTTAAATATTTCATGTATTATGTGAAGAGTGCTTTCTGTATCCTCTTATGGTTATTGATGATTTGTTCTGTGCATGTTGTTTACTTCACAGAATTCTGAGGATGTCCGATGTAAATGCATCTGCCCTCCTTACAAAGACCATTCAGGCCATATTTACAACAAAAATGTTTCACAGAAAGACTGGTGAGTGTATGTGTACCATAAAAAATTATAATGAGTCTTACTGATTAAAGACTTGTTCTGTAGTGATTATATATGAGTCTCTATGGTGGTGCCAAGAGAAGTTACATGTCTTACTTAACTTACTGGAACTTTTCTTTTAAAGTACTCCAGAATTCAGCTCTAGTGAGGGACAGGGCTTGAAATACATAGTTTTTGCTCTGTCTTCTGTATTGGTTTGCTTGTTTGTGTGTTTATTTATTTAGAGTTGGAAGTAGTAGGAGAGAAGAGGATGTTGTAATTTGAATTCAGTGATTTGGAGTGGCCTAAAGGTAAGGGAGCTTGGTTATGGAACTAGGACCCAGGAGCGTTGTCGTCTTTTTCTCTGCTCTTGAAACTTGTCATATCATTTAGAGACTCTTCTTTCTGGAGACTTCTGTTCCTCAATATTGTAGCCAGTGAGTGTAATTTTATGAGGTGGCTGAGCTATCTAAGAACACATTTTTCCAGAGACAAGTTTTGCGTTTCTGTCCCAGCAGTGTGTTCTATTGTATTGCTTAGGCCAGCTTTGGCACTTGTTGGACTCCTCTCCAAACTGAGGAGTGGTGTGAATGGCCAGGGATGAGGGTCTGGGGAGGAAAGGGAGATGATAGTGATTTGTTACATTAGAGTAGCTCCCTTGTTCAAGTTCACCTTGAATATCATTGTCTATGGGAATCATACAAATGAAACGCCATATTTTAGAGTTGTGTTGATGTCAGAAGTGCTCAGAGATTCTTGGGTCACTCTAGAAAATGTAATAAACTTCTTGATGTATTGGCTATTCTTCAGTTACATTAAGAATTTCTAAAAGGCTTTTCAAGCCTGACAAGTATCAGTGGGTTGGCATCTTGATTATGAAAATTTCATGCCCATGAGTAGGTCCATGAAAATAATCATATAAATAAAATTAGCGATACAGATATGTGTAGACCTGTGCCTTGACTTATTAAATTACTCACAGGAGAACTGTGCGAAGTAACACTGTAAATTTCAGTCTCGACTAAGGAACATAAAATGTACTGTCCAATCGAAATTACTATTTTTGTCCCACATGATTCACTTAACGTTAGTCCTCCTATGACAAATCAGGCTGCAGTGATGAAACATACTGGGAGAATTGCAGCTGCAGAAGGCATTTCAGAGTAGCAGTGTTGCTGGGTTTAATGTTCATTACTGCTCTGCAAATGGAAATGGATTTTTTTTCCAATTGTTTACTGCTTAGTGTGTGTCTTACTACCAGAGGAGACCCTGTTTCCCTTTAAGTCAGTATTGGTACTGATTGAAGGAAAAATTAGCTTTGAAGACTTGACTGATTTTTATGGTCACAGATACTGATGAATACAGAATCTCAAAAATCTATTTTTCTATCCTAAATCTCACTTTGTTGAGATCTTTTCTTGAGTGTCTATCAGGGAATGTTTTATGGCTTTGATCTTTTATTTGACATGTCTTCTTGATGCTTCTAAAAGGCTTGATTGGTAGCTCATGTGCAATAAAATTGAAAAATTTAGTGCTGTAGTTTGGCTTCTGCATTGGTGCAAGTGACTTATTGAATATAAGTGGATGATGTACACCAGGCTTTAGGTATTTAGATCAGTTACTTGTGAGACAAAAGCCAGATCAATATTTTAGTGTCTTTATGAATTATGTACAGTATAATAACCATTTACTGCTGGCTTGTCCAGACATAAAATGAAAATTTAATTTTTAATGTTGAACCTGTAATGTGCTTCGTGATACTTTCATTTAAATGTTTCAGTTCTTTTCAGTTGGAGTGTTCTGTTCTTCGGCTTCAAACTGGCAAATAGCACTTTGTGTTAACATCAATGTGGTCTGGGGTGCTTTGATACCATTACAACCGTTCACCCTTCTGTGCTCAGGCTTGGAATGATTGCAGGCAATCCCATCCAGATGGATAATGTGTTAGGCAAGCACAGTGATGCCTAGATACCTGCAGGGTTTACTAACCTACTTGGGAGGTGTTGGCACTTGTATTTTGTACTTTGAAAGTATTGCTGTTTCATGTATGGAGGCTGACTGCAGTGGTAGTCACGGATGTGAAAGGAAGGAGGACACACTGTCTACAAGCTGAATGAACTGGAAACCTATCTGTGCAGAAGCTGCTGTTCTGACTAGCCTGGCTTGCCTTGAAAGATCTGCTTTGTGCTGTTACAGCGGGCACAAGGGAGCAGGTGGTAATGTAGAGGCAGTTGAGTGGGAAAATTCTTTAGAAAAGGATAAGTGCTTCCTAAATTTTCCTCAAAAAATTGGAATGTCATGGAATTGCAATCCAAGGAAAAACATCACCAAGATTTTAAGGTTCTCATAGATTTTTATACTTCCTAGCAACTTGAAACAGTGAACTGGAGAAAAAAATACGCTGGTGTTAATATTTGACACACTGACAGTAACAGACTTGTGACTGGACTTAAGCTACATTCAAACTTTTCACTGTGCTTGTGCAGTATGTTGATGTGAGCTTTCAGTCAAATGAACAGAAAATGCTTAGATTATAATTTGCACATATTTTATTTTGTTGCTTGAATGCTGTCCTCACAGTGGAGAGTGTAATTTTACTTTCAAATAAATGGGAAAAAATAAGTGTTCCACTCCCCTCCAGAGGATGTAACTGAACATTCAATAGTTCTAGTTATGAAGAAGAAATTCTAAGAAACCAGAAGAGATGAGTTGGTGTATAGCCATGTTTGCAGTGGTGTGATCTAGCTCAGTAGAGTGTTGAATCCTAGGCTGCTGCTGTCACATCAGGTGTGTGTATTTCATTTGACTGACATTGAGTTGACGTTCTAGCTAGCATTAACCAGGATAAAAGCCAAACATATTTTCTCTTCTGTCAGTGCTCTGCAGGATCTCTGGGATGTGAACTCTGAATAACCAACCTTAGTCAGCGAAAAGGCCAAAATCACTTCAGTTATTGGTGGAAGTGGTTGTCTCATAGGAGCAGGATTTTAGTGTTGTGGTACAAAGTGCCCATAAGCTTGTCTACCATGATTTTTGACATGGGAATGACTTGTATTTTTATAATCTTTTAAAGTCAAATTACACTTTCACATCTAGTCCCTTGCTGAAAATGAAATGCTATTTTATTCACTATCTTGATGCCTTATAAAAACAACCTGTCTTTTTTTTTTTTTTTTTTTCCCTTTAATGCCGGTAATAGCAAGAAAAAAGAACTTCTGTTCATGAACACCAAAGGGAGGTTCATGTCCCTTCAGATAATGGAAGGATAAATAAGGCTCTTTTGAGTATGATGAGGAAAGAAGTGTATAGCTGGAATTTACTTCCATCCATGATGTCAGTGTCAAATGATGCATTTGTGCTGATACTCAAATCCTTGCTCTTGTTATGCTAAGAGCTATAATACTTTCACTGAAAAATGAAAACATTGTATTGAGTTAGAAAGGTCTTAAAGCTTGTTTAGCAGCTTGTCAATAGCTGCATTTCTTGTTTAAGGAAAATAATTGTGGAGTAGTGATTTTTAAAAATTATTTTTTAAGAAAAAGAAATCTTGGATTTCTGTAATTTAGAACAGCTCAACTTAAGCAAAGGTGTCTTCTCAGCTCATGCAGCTGCAGTTTGCATGTGTAATAGAATAGGTAAACCAAAACCAGCTCAAAACTGACTGGGCAGTTTCTGTCTTTCTTCAGTGATTGTCTTCATGTGGTTGAGCCTATGCCTGTCCCTGGACCTGATGTAGAAGCATACTGTTTACGTTGTGAGTGCAAATATGAAGAGAGAAGCTCTGTCACAATTAAGGTAAACAATGTGATTCTCTTGGCATATACTGAATACTTAACTGGTTAGTAAATCTTTGTTGTCTTTTAGAGAAATATTCTTTTTAAAGAGAAATTTGTTTTTAAAGCAGCCTAAGTTCTAACTCTTTTTCATAGTAGTTGCTCACAGTTTATCTTGAGTAGTAACAATAGCATCAAGCTATAGCTGAAGCAGTGGTTCTGAAATTCTTTATTGAAGGTCTCCGCTTTTGAGATTAAGCTTTACACTTTGCTGAAATTCTGAATGTTCTTGGGCAGCTTGTCAAGCTTTGGACTTCATGTTTTTGGTATTTTAGAGGGCCTGTTATTCAGCTGCCTTACTTGGTCACTATAAATTCTCTTTCTATGTTGGCAAGCTAAAAAGAGTAATATCGTCCATGTTTGCTCTGAGATGATTTCTGTATTCTTTGCATTCTTATCCTATTGGAGCCATTGGTCCCTAGGCTGAGGTGAATAGACTGTGCAGTGTATCTCTTCTGGTTTTATAACACGCACTAAGTTGTTTTAAGATGGGTAGCACAAGATTTTTAGTAAGACCTCGCTAAGAGAAAGAAACTATTTCAATATAACATCTTTCTGCCCCAAACCCTTTTAATACCACGTTGTCATACAGTGTTTTTTCTCTGTTTTAAGTCACCTAGTGATTCTACCAAGGATTGACAGGCTTATCACAAACTTTGTGTGTATTCTTCTTTTGGCCCTTGCTGCCTGCTGAGGGGATTGTGAGGCTAATGTCACAATTCTGACATGAACTGTTCTTGCACTGTGTAGGTTACAATCATTATATACCTGTCTATTTTGGGCCTACTTCTTCTATACATGGTGTACCTTACACTGGTGGAACCTATACTGAAGAGACGTCTCTTTGGACATTCACAGCTCATACAAAGTGATGAAGACATCGGGGTGAGTTCACCAGAGTGCTTATGTACTTGAGTTAACATAAAGATTGGGGCAGTTAGTTGTTTAATAACTATTTAGGATGAGCAGCTTTATTAGCCAAGCAGTATAAATGCTTTTCCTGAAGGAAGAGGAATAACAAGCTGTGTGAGGACTTCTGTGAAGCGGCTCTTTCATTTTTCACTGGGCTGGAATTTAGTAAGATGAGGATTGCTTCAGTTATCCCAGCTCTAGGCACAGATTACTTTCTCAGGGAGGAAACAGAGTAGGGATGAAGGTAAGCATATATAGGAGGTACAACTTCTTAAGTATTAACGATCCATACAGTCGTGCTCGCAATGACATTTATGCGGATTGCTTACTGCTTAGATTTCTCTCTACAAAAAGAAAGTAGATGAGTTACATCATCTATTGCTCCAGTTTGAATTTGTTGATGCTAAAAATTAAAGAATAAATTATTATAATGAAGTAAAATAGTGTTTGATGCTGAAATAATTTTGTAGAATTATGGCTAGAAACCAGAATGTGACAAAATATTTTAATAGATCAGAAGAGCCTATTTTGAGAGAAGGGGAGTAGTCTGTTAATGACTGGGTTTCCTGTCATTACTGGTCTTTCCAATCTTCAGCATGGTGTTTCTGACATCAAATAAAATTGGTGCAAAATTATCTTCAGTACAATTACAGGAAGGCAGTGTAAGACCTCATGAAACCTTGTGTTGGAAGGAGCGAGACGCTTCAGTACCTGATCAGAGTGAATAAGGAATACCGATTGGTGAGAGTAGGCCATCTGTGTATGGAAGGGGTACTTGGAATAGTATAAAAATATGAACTATGGCTCTGCATCTGAATCTGCATGCCTGGGAGAGCTATCACCATAAAGTAACACGAGGAAAGTTTTCTGAAATGGAATCTGATTTAGTGGTACAGTGTCAGTGTTGAACCACACCAACTGATAAAATTCAGGTTGAGGCCTCAAGCAGCACCACTTTTACTTTTTCAGGTGTGGTGTAACCTTAGAAATTCTGAAGCCAAACACAGATTATGAAATGGGAAGATTGCTGTCTGCTTAACCAAAGCCTTTCAGGAGACATGAGCACTGTATTTGTTGAAGTAAATGGGAGCTAGTAAAAAAGATTTACAACATTTATTAGTGTCTTATAATAGAGTTTTTTAAAATATTTTCACCTTTCCTGCAAATAAATAAGTAGTAAATAGGAAGTTATAAGTAAGTTTGTTCTTGGTGAAACAAAACTATGATGGCAACACTTCTAAAGTCTGTTTAAAAGCCCTGTAGTACTGCATGCCTGTTGCGTCAGTGACATCCTAGATCTGAAGGTATTAAAAGTGCTAAATGCTATATTTTGTTTTAATGTGAATTGCACTCAGTTTCTCCAGGTTGTTTGATGGTGTGAGGACTCATTCTTAGTAAATTGAGGGAAGGCACATTCTTTAGTTCTATTGTTTCATCATAAGTGGCCTCATCAGCCATCTTGACTTAAAAAGGTGCTTCTGTTCTGCAGAGGGGATATTAAATACCCAAATCAAGAATTCTTTCTAAATAAAAGCTCTGCATTCTTTATTTATCTTGACTTCACAGCAAGAATCTGTGATTGATTGAGCTAAAATTGAGTCACTTTTAGAAGGATATTGGGGGAGGGTTGTGGGTTTTTTTGGTGGTTTGTTTTTTTCTTTTGGAAAGGACAGATTTGAATGACCTTTTTCTGCCTACATTTCTTATAGCAAATCGGGCAGTTTCTATGTGAATTAAATGAATTTGTCCTGTATGCTATATCACAGGAAAATTATGTTTATTTAATAGCTTATATTAATTCCTCCAAATCTGGGTTAGAATCTTCTGGCTGTAGGTGGAAGAAACGAAATAAATCCCATGGCAGAGCTCAGATTTACTGCAGAACGAATTCACCTTAAATTCTGGATCTTAAACCAATGAAATCTTGACCAATTTAATGGTTTGCTGTAACTTTTCCTGTGACCCTTCCCTGTGCTTGTGGAGTCACTAGTATTTAAAGCTCCAGAAGTGCTTGGAACATAAAGCACTTTAAGTCCTTCCTTAGTTTATGTTGCTTGTTTCCCATTTATCCTCCTTCTATGACAGTGAAAATGCAGCAATTTAAGGTCCCTCATGACTTATCCCCATCCTTACCTTCCCTCTTGCAAGTTCTTGAGGTATTGATCCTTGTCACACTTTAGAAACACTGCATGCATTGATTTTTGTTGCTGAATTTCAGGCCAGTATGTTTGCTTTTCTTGTTGCCTGTTGATGGCAGTGGCAACTGAGGAATGTAAGCCACTTCCATGGAACTTTTTCCTCTTAAATTCTTTTTTTCCCCTAGTTGTTTACATAGAAATTGATGGTAGCTTGCCTTTGAGCTGATGTTGTTTATCTAGTACCATCTAGCTTGTCCTGCATTCTCCCTTCTACCGTCTATTTTTGGTAGAAATGCATTGCTGTTGTGATTTTATTTCCCTGTGAATTAAGTGATTTGTCACCTGTTAACTTGCCATTCTCAGTATTGCCATAATAATCTTTTCTGGTGAGATGATAGCTCTTTGGGTTAGGGTTTGTCTCTTGTTCTCTATTAGTATATTTCTTAGCCCAGTGAGGCTCATGTCTGGCTTTGGGACTTGTAGGCATCGCTTCAATGGGTATTGTTAATGGTAACCTTTCTATTACCAAGCATTATTTTTGAGCTATTTATGCAGAATCACGTCACAAATAAAGTATCCATTAATGTAAATGTTTTCAAGTGTTCTGGGGGGAGGTGGAAGGAATATGAAGTGTTGACATAGAAAAAAGACCATTATTTAATACAGGACATAATTATGTTATTTTTCATTGTGCATTGATGCTTACTGACGTAGTTTTAGCAACACGGCTTTTTCCAAAACAGTTTGACAGCCACGTAAGAAGTTTAGTTCCAAATCTTACTGTTTATAACTTGGTTATTTTTACTAGCAGAAAATAAAGCTTTGCAGGAACTGTTGGAAAACAGACGGAGTAAATATTAAGCAAGAGCTCAGTTATTGTTGAGGTCTGTCACTTAAACAGCTGTATTGACACTTTGCTTTTAGACAGCTCAGCACAATAGGTTTAGTTTGGTAAACATCAAAGTGTGTTGGTTTTATATAGAAGCTGTGTGTGAACGTCCTGAACTGCCTGATGGTAGAGCTGGCAGAGAACTGACTCTTTAATTCAGTTTTAAAGTGAAGTGCATTCACAACAATAACAGGAGGCTCTTAGCATCTTGGTCTGTTCTAGGCTTCTGTCCCACCAGCTGCTAATGGATGCAAGACTCGGGTTCTGATCTTGCAGCTCACCGTGATGTTTTTGGGTAGCAGATAATTGTTTGACTGTACAATGAAGTTTGGTCTATTTGGGAAACCTGTGAAAGTTACATTGAATGAGAAACTGAAGTACAGTTCTAAGTATTAAAAAACGTGCTTGGTTGTTATTACTGACCAGCTTGTTGAAACAGCTTGTTTCACTTAAAAAAACCCACAAAGCAAAACAAACCCAAATGAAATTAAATAAAACCCATCCTTTGGAATATAGCAACACCACCACCAAAAATGTAATTGTTCAGTGGAATTGTGAAGATCTAACTAGTGTTTTTTGCCATTGCAGGACCACCAGCCTTTTGCAAACGCCCACGATGTGCTGGCTCGTTCTCGGAGCCGTGCCAATGTATAGAACAAAGTGGAGTATGCCCAGCAGCGTTGGAAGTTACAAGTTCAAGAGCAACGCAAGTCTGTCTTTGACCGTCACGTTGTGCTGAGTTAATTGTGTCTCACTAATAACTCCAGCCAAGTAAAGTGGACTAGTTGAAAGAGCTGACTTACGTCTTCCTGATCCTGCCAATTCAGAAGGGTTTTCTTGAATGGTTCATTACAGATTTTTAAAAAAATTAAGAAAAAGAGTATTTGAACTTTGAAGGAATGTAGTGGAGTGGAAGCAATTTAAAAAGAGTAGTTAACCAAAAGATAGAATCTTTACATTTTCAAATGGCTTTTACTAATGAAACTGAAATGAAAATAAACCCTAAGATGTCTTGGGTTTCCACTGTGGTACCTTATTTACAGTTGTGAGTTCATGGTGGTTTTTAACTATATATTTCTCTCTGCTATTTATGTGGTTAAAAAGTACCCAGGAACACAGTAATGACTTGCTACTCACTAATCACTTTATGTAAAGACCTTTTGTAAATATACTTGGATTTTCTGCTGACTAATGCTAGGTACTGGAAATCTGAATCTTGCAGTGTAGTTTTCGGGTTGGGGAATGAAATCCTGATTAGCCCCATTTGGTTTCTTGCACTCATACTTTCAAGATGCTTGTATGTCAAGTGATGTTTGCAGATTTAAGGAAAAACTTAAATGGACACTGACTCTTTGGGCTGCATACTTAAAGTACTGTGATGTAGATAAAATCAGATGCAGTGCATATCAAGACAGTGTTGGTATTTTGTTCTATTTTGCTTTAATAGCTTAAATATATTGTATGTGTATGATATCTCCTAAAAAATTTCCCCTTTGTTTTCATGGGTAAAGTCTCAGGAGTTAGTATATGATGAAATATTTATTATAAAAATCTTTCTGCATTTGTCTGGATTGATGGTGTAAGGCACATACTTTCTCTAGCACCCTTCATTTTGGGAGTTAGGTGTATTTTTTTATCTGTGATTCTGTACTCATCTCTTAAGAGTTATACAATTGCTAGATAACTAACTTTCATATATCCCCTTTGGAATGTAACAATTAAAGATAACACTGATTTTTGAAAAACAGATGTGCATTATCTGGATGTCATCATTTTTCTCTCTCATTACCCTGCATGTAAATTCAATCTAGAAAAGCATTTCCCTGAAAACGTTTCAGAGTGGAAATATGTGCTTGTTCAGTGTTTAAAGGGAAGAAAGGATCACCAAATTGCTAATTGAAAAAAGTCTTTAATCCCTGACTCTAATTTAGCTATGCATGTGGGGTTACATTATTGTCATATGCAGTTTTCAGTTAGAGTGGAAGGAAATGGTATATGTTGCCAAGTGCAGTTTTGGCTAGCTTAGCCAGAAACAATAAACCCAGACTTGGGTTCAGTTACTGTGTTCAACATCCTACCCTGAAGAGTCAATAACTGGTTATGACAGTGATGTATCTAGGGTCCTGTAAAAAACAACTAATGTAACTTGTTTGTTGCAGACGTGCCTGTTTATCAGTTCTAGTAGATGTTCTACCTCTTGGCTGTTTTTCTGATGAGGCCTGAAGCCTGTGTGGGAAGGAGGATGTGGAATGCAGCAAGCGTTGTGGCCCCACACCAGGGCACCAGAAGCGGAATGCTTTCTTTAGGGGCTGACAGTCCCAAGAAGACAAGACTAGGCTTATGTAGCAGTCTTGGTAGTAGATCAATTTTTCTAAATTGACAGTGTCTTCTGAAAGTTTTAAGATGAACTGGTTTGGTTTAGGATTTCTCATGTGGTTTTACTTTGATCAATAGAAGGGTCAAATAGTGAGACAGTGTTAAGTGTCAGGGTAATCTCGTAAAGTGTATGAGTTTTGATGTCAGGTGTCCTACTTCCTTGCACCTGTACAGCTATATTCTGACACATGCAGCATCTATATACCTATATATATTTGATGATACAGACTGATTGCTCCATACTGTGTTTCTAAGTTGAAACAAAACTTTAAAGTGTTTGTCTTGCTACTGATGGCTCACCGTTTTCAAATTTTTTTGTCTGCCTTTATAAGTGATTTATTGGAGACCTTTTATATGGTGTAACACTTAACACTAGGAATTTCCTCAAAGAAGTAAAGTGCATTCCTGATTATTTTTTAATGTAATCTGGTTGAGTTCAATACAGTTTCAAAATTTCTAGCCCTTAATGCCAAGTTTTGTTGCCATCATAGTTGTGGCGTGGGTGGAAAAGCCAAACCAGAAATGAGCAGATCTAACTGTAACCTGCTTTGCATGTTGTCAATTGACTATAAATTGCAGCAGTCATTGACTCAGCGGAAGAAGCTACATAATTCAGGTAAGAGACGTGCATATTGCTGTATCTAGCAACAGATCTTCAATGAAGATCAATGGTTTTGTAAGTCACTTGTACCAGCTATTCAGTAACAGCACTTCTGTAGCTTTTTAATGAATTGTTTAATATGATCTCTTACTAAATAAGGTGTAAGGAAAACAGAGCATTAACTTCTTTTTTAAATATCATTCAGATATTTTCAGGTATTATTCATCAGTCTTAAAATAGCGTGTCTTGTTTCCTTGGATTTTATGTTCATCTGAAGATTGGTGAGTCTCTAGTCTAAGAGGAAACCGATCCCAACGCTTGCATTTTGTGCTTCGTGCAGGTAATAAGGCAGCAGATAACTGGGTTTCGTGATGCGATTAGGCAGCCAGAGTGTCAGTAACAAACAACAAGTGCTGCAAGTATCTCTTCTTGAGAGGTTCTGCTGGTTTTGGTTTCTTGCCCTATAGTGGTGATGTGCTATAAAGTTTTGTTTGTTTTGTTTTCTTTTTTCTCTGTAACAGGCTTTTCCTCAGGTAATGCTTTTAAGTTGTTAGCAGTAGAAAGATTTCAGACAATCCAACCTCTCCAAGTAGAAAAGGGAAAGATGACTGTCTACTGCATTCATTTTGTACTGTGTTTATATTCACCTCTGGCTTCCTACAGGTATATTAATTTAAAATAGATGTGTGCATGTGACTTTCTCTCTTGTCTAACAGCATGCTACTAATGAATTCTTAACTCATAGGATTTTTGTTGTGAGATCTGTTTGCATTAGAAAAAGAAATGACACTGGGTGCAGAGGCATTTTGGTAGAATATGCTGTGAGGATCAGTCCATGCTGCGTAAAAATTCTCTCTGTATTAAACATGGCAGGTATGCAATCATTAGAAAATGTTAAAATGTGCCCATATCCTTATGAAGGAATAAGAAGATCCGAAGATCCCATTTATGTTATGGAGCTATGTCCAAATACTTGAAGCTTTGCAAAGTTTTTGTAATTTGGAGTCCAGATGTTTAGCAGTATGTTTTTGCTTAACGCCGTGGTTTAGTGATGTTTTTTAGGTTGATGGTTGGAGGAGATAATCTGAAAGGTCCCCTCCAACCTAGACAATTCTACAATTCAATGTTTCTGGCAAGCTAGTTTAATGTTCAGGTGTGGTTTTCCATTTTAGAGGGTGTAACATAACCTAAGTGTTTTAGACAGCAACATGTATGGGGATGTGGAATTGGGTGGGTGAGTAAGAGCAGTTTTGCGTAGATTCTCTGTAGGCAACTATTGCTTGCAATCCCTGAGGATGTTTCACAGTAATTCTACAAAAAATTAGCTTGTTATTTAAAATTTATTTCAAAGTAGTTAAGCAACAGTCATTAGTTATGCTGCTATATAGCTGTTTGAATAATGATATTGGGAAGGCACTGTAATGTAGCTTCCTATAAAATACTGCAATATTATCTTCCTAGTAAAGATATAAGGGTGATTTGAGTAGTTACACCTGCTGTGATGTTGCCCTGAAGAGAGGGGGAATGTAGTTTTAGTAGGACAGTCTGGATTATAGGTTTCTAGCAGAGCTCCAACTACTATGTGCAGTCTTTTCTTAGTAAAATAATTTATAATTGGAACAATATTGTCAGGATGCAGTTTTTTTCCTCGATTAAAATGATTATTTCATAATCTTCTATCAGTAGGTTTGTATTTAATATTTCATATCTGTGTTTAATATGCAGGTGAGTGCAGAAGAAGCATGAGGACTCAAGGAGATAGCAGGTTCAGCTACCAGAAATTAATCCCCTAAACTTTTTGTAAGACAGGGTTTATATAGAATGGATTTAATGCTTGATAGACATAAAATCAAGGTTGAGATGCATTCCTTGAACATTTCTTCCATCTAATTAAGATAGTATAATGAATGAGACAAATGAATAGACAGAAAAAGCAATTTGTCTTTGAAGGTTTTTGGTTCTGTTAGGGAGTCCGTTACTGGAGGTGTAGGCTTAGGTTTTTTTTACAGGGAGGAGAAGGCGGTCAAGAGAATGCCTTAGACATTGACCTGCTTTGTTTTTTGTCTGTAGAGATGTAAATTTTGGAGGATTCAAAGCAAGCTATACCTATGTGGGGTATAAAAAGGTAGACCACCTTAATTTCTAAAGCTGAGGTGAAAGGAGGCTGCCGTTTCCTTTAGGAAGCTTTAGTGACTTTATTTTCTTAAAATTTGTGGTGAAGTCTTTTAATTGGTGTTGCTGATTTGCATCTTGTATTTTCAAGTGGGACATTGTGCTCTATGTGACTGTCTTCCAACACAGTTCTGAAATGACACAAACACATTAAACGTCTCTCCTGGAAAATGCCAGTAATGCCAAGTGTCAGTAAGGCCAGATGACTTTTTTCCTACTGCTCAGTATGGGTTTAAACTGTTATGTGATTATGCATTTCCAGGTTAAATGCAAAACCTGATGGATGGCAAAAGCTGCCGTAACCTCATGGACAAGTTGTCTGTCTGCACTGAGACTCAGCACATACAGCTGGCCAGACCTTTCTGTGCTGACCCAGTGGTCATGTTTCACGTGTACCCAGAAACGCCAAACCAGGTCACTTGCTCTGAAGATTTCTCGTTCCTTCCTTTCATGTCTGAGCACCTCATCATGGAGAACTTCTACACTGAGCCCTGCACCTTTCCCTTCCAAACACCCCGTGCCAATTGCCACAGAAGTGAGTACTCCTATGGGCCAGCTTTCATCAGAAAGAGGAATGAGAGGGAAAGGCAGAGGGTTAAATGTGTCAATGAAGGCTATGCTAAGCTGAGGCATCACCTACCAAAGGAGTATGTGGAGAAACGGCTCAGCAAGGTAGAGACACTCCGAGCTGCAATAAAATACATTAGCTACCTACAGTCCATTCTCTACAGCGACTCGGTGGCGGCAGAACAACATGGTGTGGAGCCAAGCCAAGTACCTAAAGCAATTAACAATCAAACCCAGTTTTTGAAGACGATCTAAACCGTTCCACAGCAACTAAAAGGTGTGTCCTGTCTGGGAACGCGGTAGCCGCTATATGATTAATGACGAGCATGTTCCTAGCACAGCTTAGGAGCAGATCATGGCACATGGCAGTATCAGCCCACTGAAAAGAGTTCTAATTTTGCAGATAGTAACTACGCTTACATACAAAAAAGACAACTGGGAATTACGTCTGAATGGCCTAAACTAGTTAATTTATGGAAACAGTAAAACACTTCTAAAATTGTCACCAAACCAAAAATGTAATACCTCTATGTGTGAAGTAACTGTATGTATCATCAAACCCTGCATGCTTCAGAATAAAATTTTTGCTCTGATGGGACTGAAATTCCTCTTGGTTTCTATAATATTACTGATTTACTCTCACATGCACTTTCTTAAAAGGTTTTTGTTCTAGTTGCCAGTGTTTCTGTGAAGCTGTCTTTTTAAAGGTTCCCAGGGATGTTGTAAGATGCCAGCAGAAATGATACCTTAGTTTAAAAGGGGAGAATAAAAAGAGGAGGGTAGCAACACTGTCCAGGTCATGGTTATTGAACATAGGAAGAGCTTAATGTCTTGCAAGTGCTGTTCTATCCTTTTCTTATTAATGAATATTTTAATCCTGTTAAAACCTGTTGATTTAGCCCAATTTCTGTTGAAAATTGGATTCTTCCTCAGTTGTCAGTGCCCTTAAAAATTACTAGGAATGCTTACATAATACACTGTAGAAAGAGAGCTGGCAAGGTCTTTACCTTGGTGAAAAAGTAATCCCACAACTGAATATTTTGGGGACTTTCACTGATAATAATTTGGGTCTGGGCTGGTCTTTGCTGACCTCCCAGTCTATTCCTCTCCTCCCAGTCTATTCCTCTGTACTATTAATCATTTCAGCTAAGTGGTCAACCATAGATCGATGTGAAGATAGTGAAAAGAATTTAGCTCATAACTGTCAAAGTGTTCTTAACATTCCCTGTATGTAAAGGAATTGTATTTTTTTGTATATTAAACAACATTTCTGCTGACAGCATGAGAGCAGGTAGTCTGTGGGTCCAGCAGAATGTAGAGAAAATGGTTACTGGCTTCTTAAGTGCTAAAGACTTGTCCCTAACTGCAGTCATCCTGTTACCTTGTTTTTTCTATAGCAGTGAATTGAAAAATACCTACAAAGTACAACTAAGTATTTCTCCCCATCTCCTTGCCAAAAAAGAAATAATTAAATGAACAAACAAAACCAAACCAGGAAAGGGTTAACATTTGTTAAGGAGAATGTGAAGATTAGGGATCACAGGTGAATTTCTACATTGTATTCTGGTGTGGTTTTCACATGCTTTTTGCAAGGGAAGAGTAAAATTCATTAATCCTTCTCCTTTATTGTGAAAAGGGAAAATTTGTAAAGTGATTTGACCTCAGCCTCGACCTCTCTGTCCACATTTCAAACCAGTGCTTTTCTCACAGTCTGTGGTGATGGGCTTCCCCCCCTGCATCTGAACTGTGGCTTAGTATGTTGCTATTTTTTGCCCTGCAACAGTAGGCAGAAAGCCTAGAGGACACTGCGCCCTCTTATAATCCCTTGTCTGCCCCTGCAGTCCTTCAGACAGTATCTAGATCAAGGGGGAGCTGAGAATTGAGTGAATGCTTGGCAGATGAATGGGATGTGACTTCTCTTTGGTCACATTCTGCTGATTTTTAACGGGTAAGGTCAGGATGGCCCATCCCAGTACTATCAACTGTGGCAACCTCCGCAGCAAGTAGGAAACACTGGCAGCCAACGCTTCCTGCCTCAGGCAGGCAAAAGGGTGAAATTTGGGCATCGGGACTAAATCCAAGTTGACCAAGTATAGCGTTATCAATAGCTGCTAAGTTTGAAACCCTGCTGTGTCCCAGTAGAGTTATCCAGAATAAAAATAGTGGTGCACAGTTGTTTGTGTCAGTGCCCTGCTTTGTACAGAAGCCGTGGGCCTGGCTCTCAGTAGTGACAGCGCTGAATGGGTTTAAAGTGGACTTGAATATAGAACTGATAGTTGCATTCCTTCAAAAAGTGTTACTGATTCTGGCTTGTTTTGATTTATAGTAGAGGAGTAAGTTTAGTTGTGAAACAAGTGAATACATTGTGTTGATTTCCAGACTCATTTTTGCAGGAGTCAATCCTCTGTTCTTACTGGGTTTGGTATGCTAGTTTTCTGAAACTTATGTCTATCTGGAAGCCCTCAAAAATGACTGCTAGCTTCTCTATTAGAGAAGAGACAAAATAACATTTAAACAGAATACGGGCTCTTCAACTGGATTTTGTAAAGTAAATTAGGCACTTAAATTTTTATATGGTTTTGAATTTCCATGCAGATTTTACCTTAAGCGTGCTACACATTTCTAAGCAACGTTCATTACATAAGAAAAAAAAAAAAGGAAAAAGGAATGGAGGCTTGTCTACTAGATCTTGTCAGATTACCAGAGATAGCATCACATCATCAATCTTACCGTGACAGCCTCTCAATAGTTATCGCTTGTCAAATCTGAGCATCTCATTCTTTCTTGTGGCAAGTCATAATCTTAATGTTATAAACCATGACAGGACAGCTGAAAGATCAAAATATTTTCTCTTAATACTTCACTGTAAATAAAACAAGTAACAGGCAACTGTAATCTAACATCAGGTTCAAGAATTGTCAGATTTACTCAGTTTGTCAACTTCAGCTGTGGTTTCTGTCTCGGCTTGTAAAATAGGGGAGATTCAGCTGGGACTGTGTGCACAGAAATCTTTAAAGGAGAGCTGAGGTATAGGGATAAAGAGAGCTGGATGTTGCAGAGGGAAACAAAAGTTGGAGGGACATGAAAGCTATTGCTTTCCTGGAGATTTTCATGGCATTTCTAGTTTTCCTTGGGTGTTTCTCTCCCTCGGGATTTGGATGACTGAAGATCACTGAAGTCAGTGTTTGTGGGTTTGGGGTTTGTCTGACCAGATGCCAACTTAGATATTTTTTATTTCATTTTTTTTAAATGAAACAATGACTAAAAGCTAGTGAGTTCCTGAAGTGTGCTGGAAAGCATTTGCTTGTGCTGGAAAATGCCAGTACATCGTGTCTTTTCAGCTCCTGACAGCTCGTGACTGAGTCCCACAAGTAGCTGCTTTTGCAAGAATGGCTCATTTGGAAGGATTCCTGCCTGCAGCTCACCGGTATTGCAGTGCTATGCCAGCTCTGGAGAAGCTTTCTTGTCCCGGGGTTGTACCTGCTGTCAAGCCCTGCTGCAGGAGCTCTTTTGTAGTGCATCCTGCCTGGATTGCTGAGCCCCTCACCCCCCAGAGGTAACATCAAGTTCTTGTTTGAGTCTGTGATTTGTTCTTTTTCATGACATCTAATAGGATAAAAGAGGCTGGTGTGTCAGATTAATAAATTAGCATCTTGAACATCATGTGAGCTTTCCTTTCCCCTCCACTGGCAGTTTCTTAGATTATATTAACTAAAGTGATTTGCTACCCTGGAGATTATGAAAAGCAAAGCCTGAGTAAAACTATCAAAGAAACATTTTAAAATGTTACTGGGATAAATAAAAGCATTTTATGTTAGCAGCCACCTTCTGTGGAATCTTTCTCATGCTTCATGATGGGGTTATTTTTCCTGTATTGAACTTGAACCTGTCAGCAACCAACAGATTCGTTGTTTACTTTCTACTTTTCTGTTGTTCCCTGGGTGCCCAATGTAAATGGCTACAGCCTTCTCGAGCACACCCATGCTGTGCTCTGTGCTGGAGGAGGATCCTGGCTCTCTCCTGGTCTGCCTCCCATTGCATTGGCTTGCCCCATAAGCAGCAAAGGAGCTAGTGCAGGTAATGCTGACCCAGGGTTCCAGCGTGTTCCTGGCTCACTTTCTCTAAACCCCAAAATGAAGTGATGTGAATGAAGAGGCACTGATGGTTTTTTCTCCAAAAGCAAGGAACTGTCCCAGTACGAGCAAATTTCTGTTTCTTCCCACATGCTTTGGCCTGTGGGAGTGCTACAAAATGAGGTGGAATGATCCAGTTCTTAAATCTTACATGATTTATTTTCTTTCATGACCTACAGAAGCTGTTTCCCTCAGTGCTGACCTGCTTTCTTTTCTTCAAGGTGTCAATGGATTAGCCACTGCCTCTCCTCCCCTGGCCCAGCATGGAAGAGGCTGAGTGCATTTGGGAGATCAGCGGGCTTGGATAGCAATGTTCCTGAGTTGGTGAGAGGGGAACAAGATGGATTTTATTACCATGGGACAGTAAAAGAGGAGATAGAGGTCAGTGACAGTTGCTGTGCAGAAGTCATAGGTGTCCAGTCCACCAGCAGTCTTTATGCACCACCTGAGTTTAGTGTTGTGGGTTTGATTTCAGCTAGCACATAACTGGAGAACAGATCACTAAGATAGGGTTGTGCTTGTGGTCGTGTTGGTTCATAAAGCTCCTTGATGTGCCTGATTGCAGGCTGTCCTCACCTCCTGCTGCCGAGCACACCTCTTGCTGCAGCAGTCACAGGCACCAATAAACTAATAATGATCAGATCCTTTTTCTGCTCAGCCTTCTTTACCAAATCTATTTCTTGGCATGAGCAGGTATGTTTCGGGGATCTTTATCTCCTGTAGAAGATGGGTGCCCCTTGAACTCCCAGGCTCCTGGTGAGAGCAGTGTCATTGTGCACCTTGGCCAGAGCAGACCCTCTGCTTCTGCTGGCACTGGGCATCGAGCCAGTCTCAGACAGTGTGAGTGCTGCTGGGAGCAGTGTGAGCCACTGTTGTGTGTAGACACATAACCATCAATAGCACAGGAAAAGCATTAGTGTTTTATGTACACACTTCCAGCTTGAGTCAGCTATGGACCAGTGGCTTGGTGTCTTTTCAGAATTGTTAGTGAATGCTTTAATTCATTAGTTTGTTAGCACTTCAAACTTAACAGAAAAAAGAGCCTATTCTTTTTCAAGAACAGGGAAGTACCCTGTTTCATTGTTGATGAAAAACCTCTTGACAGGCCTTAATTTAGAAGAAAATAAAAATTCCCAACACCACCCCCAAAAAGCAGAGGTAGGCTTGTATGTAAGGAGGAAGAATGTGGGCATAACTGAAGAACAGGTCTGTAGGGTTTCAGTGTCCCTTGTTATCTGGTACACACAGTGTGGTTTGTGGAATGCAATTGCATTCTATCTATAGCTTTTTCTCTTGGGGAAGAAAATACAGGTTGTAGTGGCAGCAAATCTGTACATATGCTTCACTCAGCTTTCTGGTGAGCCTCTCAGAGTTTTTTCTGGCTGTCTTGATGCCAGGCTAATACCACACGTTATTTAGTTACTGTTCAGGTGTTTTGAACTAGCCACCGAATGGCCTTCTGATGAAGGTTATGTGACCTGACACATTACAAACTATTCTTCATAGAAATTATAATTTTGTTCCTGGTAACAGGGTGAAAGAGGCATATTTCTGGTAGAATTCACCAAACTACTTGTGTCAGATGGAAGGCATCTTCCATGTGTGCAAAAACCAGCAAAGGATGACATCCTGGAATACATGAATGGAATGAAGCACTGCTTACTCCCTGGAGACAAAGTGCTAGCTCCCTAGGAGCCAGATATGGCCAGGTACGGCCCAGGAACCATCCTCACAGGGATTGAGACAAGAGACCCTTTACGAGGTAAGAAGGATGCTGCCCTCTTTTTGCTCAGGAACACAAGTAAGGCTGTCGGGGTAAATTGTGGCAGTCTTACTGCCAGAGAAGTACCAGTGCACACACTATAGTTTAGCGTTGCTTAGAGCCTGCAGGAGCTGATGGGGCTTGCTGATGGATATCTACGTGTAACCTCACCAGCCTGACCCTATGGAAGTTATGACCCATAAAAACCTCATCTTCCTTGTCTACCAAGGGGCTATTTCCTGTCCGCTCGGACAAGGCTGTCTCTGCCATGTGAAGGGCAATGGATTTTTCCTGAGGGATCCAAGTGAGGCAGCTTTCGGGAAGCACCCATCCGTGCTTTATTGCTCATGTTTGTATTGAATGGCACATTTGGGGGTGATTTTTATCATCCAAGTGTAGGAGATTACAACAGCTTATTCATTCTTCTGATGCCTGACAGGTTCCACTGACTTATCAAAATACTATTCTCAAAGTGGTACTGGTAACTTTGGCAGCAACAATAAAAGTTACTCAGTCAACTTTTTCTTGTTCATCTAATGACAAATTGGGAGGAAAGATGCTGCCAGGCCTGTTGCCACACGGATGATGCCCTGACTGCCCATTCTACCCTCCAGAACATTATGGTGAAGCGTAATAGAGAGGGGTGATAGCCGATCCTACTGCTTGGCAGGAGCTGAGGGCGCCTAAAGCTGCAAAGCCTGGTCTGTATGTGTGTGCTGCCCAGGCATACCAGGTGCTTATGGCTGCTTACCTTCTCTCTCAACGGCTTGAGAAGATGAAGAAATTATGGTCCAGTTCTGGAATGACAAGAAAGTGAAACTCCTGCGAGATGTAGCTCTGTGGATCCCTCCTAATCCGTGGGAAAGGATTGTAGAGATGATCCACATGCCCTTCACCAGCAGATTGAAGCCCAGAGGAAGTCCAGATGCTAACTTTTGTATTTTTTCCTACAGTCCTAAACCAGCCCAGACTCCTCTTTGTGCTGTACATAGCTTTGCCAAGCACTGCTTGCTCTGCTCACCCCATTACCGCTGTCACTGTGGCGGTATATGCTGTTTGACAGCACATGTAAGGTGCATCTGTGACTGCCATCACCGTGTTGATGCCTGGTAGCCTCTTCCACCCAGGTCTCTGGTCTTTCAGAGATAAACTGAAGAGGCAGAGTCCAGCAGCAAGCCCTCTCCACATCTTCTAGAACTGGAAGGCCCAAACCAAAAAGAACCAGCAGTTGTGGCAGCATCTTTTCCCTCTTCCAATTCGGAGTGTGACCTGGAGCCGTTCCTCACTAAGAGTGCTGTGGTAGACAGTGCTGTTCACACAGACTCTGGCTGCCTTAGGAAGCCCAGGCTAAAGGTTTCTGCAAGACCAGAGGGGGAATACTGGAAAATAAGCCACCACAACTCCCGCCCCAGTAATTCAGGTACTTTATTAATACCCTCACAGGGAAGAAGCAGCCAGAGGGAAATAAGCAAGCATGTTCTGTGTCTCCATCATCTGGGCAGTGACTTCACTTGTAGTTAATAGGTATAAATATTAAAAATTTGCGTATCAGCCTCAGATACAGTATCTCCCTCTCCTTGTCTGGCATGCTACCTCTTCTTTTGGCAGCTCATCCCATGGAAAACTACCAGAACAATGAATTTCATTTGGAAGCACCAATATCCCTCTCTGAGTTACTTCCCAATCATTTTCCTATACCTTTTATGATGCTAATGTCTTCATTGACCTTCATAAATCACCTGAAGGAATTCCTTTTAGGTTTAAAGTGCATCTCCATCCCTTCTGAAATTAATTTTTCTCCATTTCAGTTCTGGTTTTGCTCTTAGATACCGTTTTACTCCTTCCCAGGACCCATCGGTTGCAGCAGCACGTATGCAAAGGGCAAGCTGGAATCCAACGCCGTCTCCATTGAGGCCGATGTGTCCCGTGTTGCACCAACTAATCAGGGTGCAGTGTTTGAAACCGTCAAGCAATCTCCCAGAGGGCAACTCACAACGAAGGAAATCTTAAGAGACCAAGATTTCAAGCTGTCGTTGGGGGTAAGGAAATCTGTATTGATACAGTATTTATGTGAGCATGCTGTTTGTTTGAATGAAAGAAATATTTTTGTTAATGGTCTGGAGGTTGGCTAGACAAATATATCATTTCTAACTCAACTGCTTGCTAAGGCCATTCAGTGGTTTTATAACAGGCAGAGAACTCCACTAATGAGAACAAAAATCCTAAAACCCTAAGGAGGGGCTGACGCTACTTGGTAAAATGGAAAAGATTATGCCAGTAGCTGTGTAAGCATTTAACAATGCAGATTTCAATTCAGAAACCTGCCAAATGCCCAATGAAGTTCTATGGAAGTAGGGATCTACATGAGTGGCCCTGGGCGTGAGAGCTGTGACTGTCAGCAGCAGCCAGAGTGCTGCGCTCTGCCAATCACACTCTGATAGTCACAATCTCTGTCTCTGAAAGATAAAAGCAGGTATTTTTAGTAAACGGTCTTTACTGAGTATCTTCTCTTACTCCCTCACAAGAAGCAAGCATTTTAACAAGCGGATCTCTGCCCTGAAGCTAGAGGATACAGACTAAGCAAACTGTGTCACAGCCAGGAATGAGAACAACACTCTGATTTTTAGGCTTGGTTTCTGTTGGCCCGTGGTCTCCTCACGCTTTAGAAAAACATGAAAAAAAAACCCTCATAACATGAATGCCAAACAAAGAAAGCACAAAAAGGAGGAAGAAAAAAAGCTTGCAGGAAGAAAGGGAAGATAAAAGAGAATAGAGGATGAACAGAAACACTGTTCTACACAAGAGCAGCAGGAGTACCATCAATAAATTCGATATCAAAAATCAAATATTAGATCTTCTGTACCTTCATACTTTTGCCACTCTGAGGTGACTGCAGAGTAAAACTTTGTGCTAAACTTGCATGATTTTTAGGAGATTAATCTGTTAATGACACATTTTAGTTAACAGAGAATATACTGGACTATATCTTGCATTCTCAAAATTATATGCATTAATTTTAAGCGGAGTCCTACCAACGTGTTAACAGCATGGTTCCTACTTTATTAAATAATCACAGTTACACGCCTTTGGAATTGATTTCCTAGGAATTATTAGGCCAGTATGGAGCTCCAGGCAGACATGCTCTATGTTAGCAAGTGTCACAGCAGTGCACTGATGTGTCGTTGCTTTGCCTTTTGGTAAAACTAAAAAGAAACCAGTTTGGAGCTTAATTCTAGCTCCAAACCGTCAGCATGAATCACAGCAGCAGACACAACAGACAGTTAACCACATACTTTTATTCCTGTGAAACAGTCTGTGGTATTTTTAAACCCAGAACATACATTGCTATTCCTTGAGGTAGCTGGAGAAGTTTTATCATATAATACAGATTGCATCAGAAGTAACTTGCAAGAAACAAGCAAAGCCAGAGAGCAGGCTTCCCAGAGGTGCTCACTGTGGGGCTAATGCCCTCCCCCTGCAGTCACCAGAAATTCTCCTAACTTCAAAGGAGCAAAGTTTGATCAAAGCCTAACAGCTTCTGAAAATCCTGACATCTTACCGTACACTTCTGTGTTTCAGCAGTGAAATTTGTACTAGCACAGAAATGATATCATTATTGAAGCTATGTGAGGCAGAGGAACCTATCTGACAGCCAGGAAAGCAGCAGTTACAAAGACACTGGTGCTTTTTTTAGACTAGACTTCCAAGGGATTTGTTTTCTGTACTCCAGGAAGAAGGTTTTGCAGCATCAGAAAAACAAAGCTATCAAAAAGCAAGAAAGAAAACAGAGTCAGATGACAAATGTAAAGCTACTTGTATAGGAGACGACAGTCTTGATGATGCAGTCTATGTCAGAAGAGGTCAGACAGAAAAAACGGTGAAGAACTCATTAAGAATGAAGCAGAGAGAGATGTGATCAACCAGAATTTAATAAATGTACACTTGATGAAGTTCAGGAGCTGAAATTTCAGGTAAGCTGCTTGTACCACATCTGCGTTATATTTATTAGGCAAATCAAGTTCTGATTGAGCTGCTGTTTCTGTAGAATAACTTTGTGGATAATGGTATAATTTTAGTCACTGAGAAACTCCATTTCCACCCATACTGAATTTCGGCATTATATTAAATTCCCAATTATTTGGACTTGACTTTACAGTTCTAGAGAGATTATCTAAACTGAAAGTCTGAACAGATGCACAGCAAGGGTTTAAACCTCCAGTTCTCTGGAGCCAGCCAGAGGAATTCAGCATAGCAACTTCTTTTTGTAGAAAGCCAGAAGGAATAGAGAAACAATGCAAGCTGACAGCTGAAAATATTTCTTTTCAGGATTAAAGCAGAAAATAAAGTAGCCAGAGGATAAAGGACCTGCTTTTGTAGATATTTATGCTAGAATATGCATGTATGCATATAAAAAAGCTTAGAGATTCAAGTATTCAAGCCACTGACTTATAATCCCATGAAAATTAACTGAAACCTTAATACCATCAGCTACAAAAAGATTACAGATACATAGATATATAGGTCATGTCACTAATTCTAACCATGGAATCCGGTCCTTCAGGAGGGTTACGCATCCAGGGAGTCTCATTAGTGGGATTGCTCACGTTTAAAGCACATGAACTTGGCCATAAGCTGCAGCATGCAGTTGCTCAGCTCAGTACTTTTCCCCTCAGGAAACAGGAGTACCCAACGTCTGCTGAAACAAGCAGCTAACTGTTGTTTAGCCTAGGGAGGAGCCTACAAAGAGACAAGACTTGAAGTGTCAATAGTTTATGTGCCTATACTGAACATCTGCTGCACATTCAAGCACCTTCCTGAGTTGGGGTCCTAGATAGTGAATTTTATTTGCATTTTACTTCATCAGAAAAAAAGAAGCACAGATAGGAGATATGCCTTGTGAGCCAGCTGCTCTAGAATCAGTGCCAGCCCACAGAAGCTAATGTAGGTCCATGTTCATACCACGTGGATCATGCTTTCCGTGGTCAAGAGTGTGACTTGAATGTTCTGTCTGAGGATAATATAAAAGAAGCTGTCATCACAAAGGCTAAATTATGTATTTTATTCCACTGATTGTGAGTTTAATTCTTTAATGCATAAGAACCTGGAATTACAGTCACATAATTGGATTTCAGGCACACAATGTACAAATATTTATAAAATCAGGGTACAAAGTGAGCTGCATATAATTGCATTAAGTAAAACCCAAATATACAGGCCATAAAAATGGAGTCCCGAAGAGGAGGATACTGTTAAAGTACTATCAAGAAAAAGATATACATAGTTCATTGCATGCATTAGAACAGCCTCATATTTTATTCCTGTGATTGCCTTGCCAAGAAACAACAAGCATCATAGTACAAAAGTTAAATCAACACTCTGTCCTGAAGTGACAGCTACCACATGGGTTTGTTGCACCATGTCCTCTGAGGTTGCTGTGACAGAATAGGTACCAGGAGAAACTTCAATGTAAATGTCTTTGGAAGCTTTTCTGGTCTTCAGGGAGGGTGGAAAAAGTTTGATTAGTCATCTTAGATTTTTCCACAGAAATAAAAATTTTAAATTTGGATGAAACAATTCCTTTCAGCTGCTATATAAACGTATTAAGACTTCTCAAAATATTCAGCATGGACAAAACTGCAAAAGGTTTCCATCAATACAAAGATTAGCAAGTGCTATACTCAAAGTATTTCACCTAATGCTTCAATGAGTGAAAATAATGAATGTGCTGCAATCTCTGCCTCACCAAACTGAAAGTTACCAACTGAAGCCATTTTGAACATAAACAACATAAACCTGGAAAACATCTGTCCTGGTTTTGACAAGGGTGCTCTCGCTAATTTGTACTGTGCTACCAATTCCATGTTTCTCATCTTTTGCAGCTTAAAAGCTTCCAAAATTGACTTGGTAAGGTGCTAGGCTTCGAAAAAATAAAATAAAATAATAATAAAAAAAAAGGTTTTCTTCTCCTTGAGGAAAACAGTCTTCAGAGAGACTGTGAGGGCATGAAATAGCTGGCTAAATTGCTGAATTGCTGTGTGCCTCACTGTATGCCTTTCCTCAGCACAATGTGGAAGGAGGTGAGACACAAATGAGGTGAGACTGGAGGACTGCTGGGTTATTGTTGCTGGTGCAAATCACAGGAGCCTGACTGTTAATCACAGTGTTTGACACTCTATAGCAGTCCAAAATATAAAGTAGACTCTTCACTGGTTATGTGCCAGAATGCCATAATCTGGTTTAGAATTGATTGTGCAAGGCTCTGTATGCCCATTCTACTGCCCACCTACACATATGTTAGGATTGTTAGGAATACACCACTGAGTAATCTTCTGTGCCATCATACAGTTTTCACACCTGATCACAAATTTTAACCAGCTTGATGCAAGATGATAAAGAAAGGCTATACTACAATTTAACATCGAAGTATTCTATGAACTTACATGTTGCTGGCAAGTTTGAGCTTGACTGGGTGCTACGGAGGCTTCAGTCCTCTGGAAAGGAAAAGATACTGTTTTCTAATGATAAAACACAAAAAGCAAATTCAGCATCTAAGAGAGGGGATGCTTTATGTCCATGAAATTTTTCCCTCCACAAAAGGACTGATATGATACTGATTGGTGCCACCAGAAGTTACTCTGTCGCCTTCTCAACAGAAGGCTAAGATCAGTCCAAGTGTTCATATGCTCGTTATGTCAAACCCCAGACATTAGTGTAAGCGTCTCAGACACTAGATGGAAAACAGTTGTACCATGGGAGGGAAGGAATAACCTTTAATCAAAACAAAAACCACCTACTTACCTCTTCTTTGGAGGATTCCACCTCTATTCCTTGGCTGCCGTGGTATCTGCAGATGTGTTTGATTTCATGCTCTTTGCATCTACAGGCTGCTGTGAGGCTATAGTACTTCTGGGCAATGAGATACAGAGAAGTATCAAAGCCATGCTCACAAGTACTGCAGATTTACAGTTAAAAGTGGAACTGCACAGCTGCACAACTGATCTTCTGCAGTAATTGGCTGTGTTCTTGTGTGAGGATGAAAAAAATGCGTGGATGTCAACAGGACATCTATCTTCTGGTACAAAACTGTCAGCCCTGATTTTAGATGCCTGTCTCCCAACACAATACATAGGAACTCTCTGACACCGCAGAACTGAATTCATAAATATCAGAAGGAATGCTCTGGAACCCTGATCAGGCTCTCCAAGAAAAGCTCTGGTGGAAGAAGGCATAGTTTATGGGTCCTTAATAGGATGCAATATACAAGCTAGGTGCTTTGCAACCCTTGAAGACTGGTTCTGCAAGGCATGTGCAGGAGCGGTGCTATAAAAGCAGAACACATTAATACTTAAAAAGTATTTGATGATGAAGCTAAAGTGTCTTCGAGGCTAGTACCAGTAGCATAGCAGTTCTGAGAATCATATCCAAGTCCGTGGCAGCCCTTTTCTGGCTTCACAGTAAAGATACTTGAATCTTCCCCACTGCAAATTGAATACTTGAGTACAGCTCTGCTGCCATCTACTGTCAACACAGAACTCCTCCCAGGCATACCTTTTTGATCACAGGGACCAAAAACTTCCAAAATATCTATTTTATTTCACTTATATTATCTTTGTCTCTGACTGTCAGGACTAAACATAGAAAAATGCGGCCAAGAGCAATTCTTATTTCCAAGTCTACCGCTCTGCTTTACTCCTTGAGGTTATGTACACACCAACAGATTCGGTTGCTTGCATTGTGATTTTTTGTGGAGTTATGTCTCAACTTATGTCAAATGCTCCAAGCTATTGCATAATGCTTCACAGAGCATCTCTATACAACAGGAAGCGAGCTGGATTCTTTTACGTGTGTAACAAAACAAAGCCAAGAAATTAAATCAAACTTTTGGTAAGAAGTGTGGGTAAACTTTGGTCTCTAAGTAATTCTCAACAACTCATCTTAAATCATGTATTTTAATCATTTGTACTCAGTACTGGCATTCAAATGCCTAAATGCTTATGTTCGGCATGTGCTTTTATTTACGCTTTGTACGCGTAATCCAAGACTGAGAATTCTTCCCTCCTTCCCCCTCCTTTTATGACTCTTCTTTACAGGAGATGACTGAAGTGGTACTGTCTTGGGCAGTGTACAAATGTGGAAATCATCCCCTGTGGTTCCCTCATCCCTAAGAGGATGAGTCTCTATACATTGTTACATTTTTGTTTCATCTTGTGTAAAAAATTCTATTCTGAGCTGTTTAAGGATTAACTGGTTACTGTGTGTGTAATGCTTTGAAATGATAAAGAGTTGCTTAAGAGCTAATGATCTGATGTGTATTGAGCTACTGTTTTCTCTAATTTAATTGAGGACTTAGCCTCTGTTATTAACTCTGCAGACAAGGAGCTCCCGCTGCATGGTGATAACAGACCCCGAAGGGCACAGATGATGTAGATGGCTTTCAGAGACTGTAATGCAGTAGGGAAGCTGCAGGGCTGTATTCAAACAGATGAGCTGGCAGAAGTGGGCTCCTGGTCCACCTACCCAGAAGAGTAATGACACCTGGCAGCCAGAGTGCAAGCACAGATGTTACACTGGGGTTTCAGTGAGTGTGTACCAGTATGAAAGCAGTGGAGCTGTGCCTTTCTATGCCATACATTAATATCCACCCATCACAAATAAAGATACAGTGCTGTTCAGAAGAACCAAGCCTGTTATCCAGTAGCACCATCTCATATCAAGTTTGCTTAAGTGGTACAAGACATGTGAGGTTCAGACATCACAGATGTAAAATGGGGAGGTTAACTCTGAATTCAGAGCGAACACGTGGTAGGAAACAATTTCTTTGCTCGCAATTCAAACTCTCCCTTACATCTACCACCCAGAACACAGGCTCTTACCAGCCAAAATGAGTGTTTCAAGTTGGTGTGATGCATACAAAGGGTTACTTTGTCCTAAAGCCTCTCCACAGCAGAGGTGCAGAGGTACTTGCAGCAGTGGAAACAACTCTGTACATTGTGATACCTGACAGTGGCTGCCACAATGTAATTTGTGATGTCATTTGATGTTTCTATCACTCTAATCATATTGTCTTTCCACCAAGAAGCGGAGAAACTCTCTGCTAAAATCCATACAGGTCTACTGATATGCCCTGTGGAAAATGCTGGTATTGCTGTTTATCAGTAAGGTGGTACCCCTGGGTCAGGATAACCCTGGTGAAACCTACCAAGTAACCGACTATCATTATGGCAAATGCCCTGAATTTCTTAGTCTAGGCTGGCTAAACGCTTTGCCATGCAATGAGCAAAATGGAGTTTAATTTTTGCAGTTTTTAGCAAAAGTAGTGCAAACAGGACTCTGCTGGGCACATCCTAAACATTCCTTTTTGCGTGGTTTTGGGGGTGAAACCTCACCTCACATTCCTTTGTGGCTTGATTCATCAAGTTCACAATTGAAGCGAATGCTGTGCTGAGACGTTCTGAGTCTTCTTCCTGCAATTAAAGACATTGTTTTTGTACCTCATAAGGCGGTGCTTGTTGCTTAGAGGTAGAAAGTGGCAGGAGATTTGACAGGAAAATCCCGGCTGGGGCTGGGGGCTGTCCTGGGGATGGAAGCACACCGTGTGGCCCATTGCTATGGTGCTGTTTTAATGCTGCGTGCACCGGGCAACGCCGAGGCACGGGCTACGCCCAAGCGGGCACCAGACCGAGCGACGGCCTCTGCCACCCGTCCCGCAAAGCTCCAGGAATTTATCCGTCCCCGCTTACCACCGTTTAGCCCTGGCTTTGACCAGGTAAAGCACAGGGAGAGGTAGCCAAGCGTGAGGCCGCCTTGCGTTACTTTAAAATGCCTCTAGCTCATTACAGCACATCTATGGCTCACGCCACGCACAGACACGCACACTAGGCCTCTACGGGACACGCACTACCCTGCCGCCGTTTGAGGACGCAGATCCTCCGTGCTTCTTACTCATTTCGTTGCATTTCTGCCGCCACGGCCGCCCCCACC
>VZTM01022870.1:11598-39966 GCA_013400555.1 Jacana jacana | reverse complement strand
TATTTTGATGGTGCTGAACACTGTGGAATTAAGTGGATGCTAGGAGAGCTTTCTAAGGAGCTAGAGTGGGCTAGAGGCCTAACTGAAACAAACCAACGCAGCAACTGGTTTTTATGGGAAAATGGATGTATCAGCACAACTGTCTTATTATGCAAAACAAAGTTTTTTGCTTTCATTCAAATCAAACGCTAAATAGAAACAAAGAATGGAACTGTGAATACTGTAATGTCCTTGAGTGACTTTAGGCAGTATCTCCATTCTTTTGATTAAGAAATCAAAGCAGAGAGAAATAAAATGACATGCATGACTGGAGTTGCCTAATATGCCAAAGATGGAGCTGGGATTTTGAGTCCTCTGGCCAAAGAAATACCTCGCTGATACTTCACCATAGTTTAACAAGGTACTTGCTTTACTACTTTTGCATAAGCATTACTATTTTCCTACAGCAATTAAACTTACACTTCTAAGCAAAGCGAAGTGTGTAGATAAATAATGACAGTTAATTTCTCCTGTTCAAAGACAAGGGAAGTCTACTTTTAGCTTTATATACTCTCACTGTAAATGAGAACAAAACATTAACTGTTTCACTGCCAATATATCGCAACAGTTCCAGATTTCTCAGATTATAACAGGAGTCTGGGAGCACAGGTGGAACTTGAATTAATTTCCTCAGACCATAAAAACCAAAATGGAATCTTGCTATTTCTTGGTATCACTAACAATGTACTTATGACACTACAGANGAAGTCTACTTTTAGCTTTATATACTCTCACTGTAAATGAGAACAAAACATTAACTGTTTCACTGCCAATATATCGCAACAGTTCCAGATTTCTCAGATTATAACAGGAGTCTGGGAGCACAGGTGGAACTTGAATTAATTTCCTCAGACCATAAAAACCAAAATGGAATCTTGCTATTTCTTGGTATCACTAACAATGTACTTATGACACTACAGAATAGATGGTAGCAAAATATTAAGATATGCCTGTGTCAGGATGGATTTCATATTGATGTTTTTGAAAGTAACTGATCCAGCCAAGTAAAGCTGTGCTGCCCCACTCTCTTCTCTTAGGTCATTCTAAAAGACAATGCTTACTCTGCATTGCTTTGCTGTTTATGAAGTGAAAACAAGGTACTGCCTTCAAGTCAGAAAACGTCTCCCTCTAACAAATGGCAGAGATTCAATGCCCTGTTTACTGTCTTGATATTTTGTTTTAGTGCTCCAGTTTGCAGAGCAGTCTCCAGAGGTTTCTAAAATTCTGTGAAAATATGCATGAATAAGAGAAATGCACTCCTATTTTCTTTTGGGAGCATTAGGGATTTTAGCTTGGAAACAGTCCTGACTGTCTATCTATCTAAACCCATCTCTCTCATTCCTGTTGGCATTGGCAGGAATCTGGCTGGATTTGTACCCTTCTACCTCATTTTCTACTTTTCCTTGCATTTCGTCTCTGTCTTCATTGTCATACCTACCTTCATCATCCATACGATGTGATTCACTAACAAGTCCATGGTCTCGTCAGATGTCTTGTCCATTGGCTGACTTCTATTACCTTTATTCATATTCCAGTGTTGTCTACAAGCACCAGTTAGTGATTGAAGCCAGGTTTCTTGGTCATTCTACATGAATGAACTGTGTGTGTGTAAGCAATAACAAAGATTCCTTTTTAGTTGTGAAAAGGAAGATATAAGAAGTGGACAGGAGGAGGAGAAATACATGTTAGCATTTATCCATTTATTGTTAGTATACTAAAAATTGGTCATCATGTCATACACACTAACAATTCTGAAAGGTTGTGGTGTGACTGGGCTCTAAGAGGGTTTATACAGTGTTAGTCTTGAGAAATTATGTATGGGAATCTTCATTGCGTATGGGAGAGAAGTTATGTTTATATCCCAGAATATAAATGAGATGCTAACTTGAATAGCTTTGTAGCATGGAATGTCTCTCTTTCTTTCATAGCTTTACATAGTTCAGTGCTTCCCCTTCTTCATGTCCTCATACCCGAAGAATGCAGACGAATAGCTCAAAAAGGTTTGTCTCTAGTGCTGTTAGGTCATTTAGGTTCTTGGCCAAAAAATCCCTGACCTCTCTGGTCAGAGGAAACCGCATCTACAGCAATAGTTTTAAGGAGATTATAGCTAGTGTGTTTCAGCTGTTTTGTATGGGGCCTAAGGGTGCCTAAAGGGATAGAGCAAAACCTGCTGTAACTCTTGTTCTCATTCTTAAGCGTGTGTCCAGTGAAAACCCTTATACTTCATTTCATGCAAAGATAATGCCTGCAGAAGGTACAGAGAGACATTCTTCCTGTGTCTGTTTTTCACAGAATCACAGAATATCAGGGATTGGAAGGGACCTTGAAAGATCATCTAGTCCAATCCCCCTGCCGGAGCAGGAACACCTAGATCAGGTCACACAGGAACGTGTCCAGGTGGGTTTTGAATGTCTCCAGAGGAGGAGACTCCACAACCTCCCTGGGCAGCCCTTTCCAGTGTTCCATCGCCCTCACTGTAGAGAAGTTTTTTCTCATATTTAAGTGGAACCTCCTCTGTTCCAGCTTGCACCCATTGCCCCTTGTTCTATCATTGGACGTCACTCAGAAGAGCCTGGCTCCATCCTCCTGACACTCACCCTTTACATATTTATTTTTACAAATTTTATTTTTGTGAAACTTCAGGGCACTGTATCAAATCCTGAGATCTGTTTGCTCTCCGGCCGAAGAAATTAATCTCTTTGAAGGAGCTGGACATCAGTTATGAAAGTGTGTAATTGACACTGAATGGATTGTACCACAAGTTTTAGCTTCTCAGATTTCAGGACAAACTACTTCCTACAAATCCATGCATGTGGGCATGAAGCATTTTCATGTTTCTATCAGGGAGCAATCAGCACAGGTTTTTGGTATATGGCTAATGCCTCCAGTGAATTTTCTCTGAACTGGAGCTGCCCTGTGGCCTTGCAGCACAAATGAACCTTTGTCAAGTGTGATCTTAGAGAGACTGTTTATCGCACACACTGGAAATGTCACACTGGCATCAGGGGAGCACCTGAAAACATAATACATGGTCAAGGAAAAGCATGAAGAACCAAATCACAGGATCTTGAGTGCCAGCCAGCAAATCAGAATTCTGCAGGAAGCAATAGAAAAGTCTCGTGTCAAATTCTGTATTCTGTCTGCATTACTGCAGGCTGATTCTCTATTTCTGTATATAATCAAATACCCTAAATCACATAAGTTATTTGCGAAGATGTTGATGAGAAAGCAGTGATGGCATATGACTTATCTCTCAGTCTTCCTCGCAGTAGATGCTCTTGGTCCTTCACTGTTCTTGCTAATCTTTTAGAGCTGTCTCTCTATTTATAGCTCACTGGGGTCCGTGCCCAAGTCATGTTTTAACCTTTGGGACCCAAAGCTTCTAGCATTGGATTTGATGACAAGAGGGCTCTAGGGGACCATCTTTTGGGTTCCTCACAATTCTTCTCTTTTCTTCTTTGTGGTGCTCCCCTTTGTATATCTTTTCCAAACTGCTTCAGTTTGATGATTTTTTTTTTTAATTCCACATCGCCCTCTACCTTGTGTTTCTGTCATACTTCTTTTTGCCTTTGGCTGCACACTCTTCTGAGGATTATTTTTATTCTGTCCCATTTCAGTTGCCTTATGCACCTGTCCCACTTTCTCTTTTGTTATTTGTAGTGGGAGTTGTTTGATTTCTTTGTTGTTTTTTTTTGTTTGTTTGCTTTTGTTGTGTTTGTTTGTTTGTTTGTTTAATTTTTCCAAGAAAGTACTAGAATCTTACTGCTTCATTAGAAAAGCTCACAGTAAAGCACTTGATCCTGTTTTTGTATGAAAGGTGGAATATACTGACTGTCTATAAACTGAGCCCTCAGTAGAGATTCCTCTGACACTTGGAATCCTTTTCCATTGTCTCTGAGGAATCCAAGAAGAGCAATCTAAGAGCATGTATCTTAAGTCCAAGTCAATGTGCAACTCACATCTGATATTTGAGAGAGTAGTACTTCACCCTTCCTGATAAAGAACCCATATATGGGGAGTTGACATAATCTTTGTAGTCTGGTTAATGCCAGATTAGTTTCACATCAAGCTTATTTTCTTGCATTTATTGTTGCTGTTCCTCGTCCCAGCCTTTCCTGTGTTGTGAACTTTGTGGGAAGGTTTGCTAGCACGATAGGGCAAGGCTAATTTCACCACATCCAGAAACCTAATGATTTAAACTTCTGGATTCAGTTCCGAATGGCCTATATTCCCATAAGGTTTATGCTCATTGCTGAACATTGTTTTATGTATTTTCTTTATTACATTAAAGACCTTTTGAATATGGATACAGATCTGCAGAACTCGGTATCCTTTATGGAAACTGAGTTTTTTGAGCAAGGATGTAGTGTTGAAACGGAACAATGCAGACAGATGTTAGAGCCCCAAAGGTGTTCTCATGGAAGGAACGTAAAAGATCTCTCTTCTTCCTTCAGATTCCCCTCCCAATAACCTGGACTACTTGTGGGACTCCCGGGGCACCCATACCTGCCCACTTTTGCCCTTTATTATTATCATAGAATCATACAATGGTTAGAGTTGGAAGGGACCTTAAAGATCATCAAGTTCCAACTCCCCAGAGACACCTCCCACTAAACCAGGTTGTTCAAAGCCCCATCCAGCCTGACCTTGAACACTCCCAGGGATGGAGCTTCCACAGCTTCTCTGGGCACCCTGTTTCAGTGCCTCACCACCCTCACAGTAAAGAATTTATTTCTAGTATGTAATCCAAATCTCCCCTCTTCTAATTTAAAGCTGTGACCCCTTGTCCTGTCACTACACTTCCTGACAAAGAGTCCCTCTCCAGCTCTCCTGTAGGCTCCCTTCAGGTACTGGAAGGCTGCTATAAGGTCTCTCTGAAGCCTTCTCCAGGCTGAACAAACCCAGCTCCCTCAGCTGGTCTTGATAGGAAAGGTGCTCTGATCATCTTTGTGGCCCTCCACTAGACCTGTTCCAACAGTTCCATGTCCTTTCTATGTTGAGGACTCCAGAGCTGGACATAATACTTCAGGTGGGGTCTCATGAGCACAGAGTAGAGGGGTAGAATCACCTCCCATGACCTGCTGGCCACGCTTCTTTTTATGTAGCCCAGGACACAGTTGGCTTTCTGGGCTGCCAGTGCGCACAGTCAGCTCATGTTGAGCTTCTTATCCACCATCACTCCCAAGTCCTTCTCCATTATAATAATAATCTCCAGATTATCTCTCTTATTGTCTTCACACAGAATTTGAGAGTGTCTTTTGTAGGTATGTGGACCAGAATGACCACCAGAGGCTTGAGAGACCAGTGTTGGTGAACAAAGCCCCCTGTTTATCTTCTTGCAGTGAAAGCTCCACAACCTATCCCCCAAAAAACCAATCCCCCCAAACCAGAATATGTAGGCAGAGACACTGCAAGAGCTTTTGCGTGGCTCTTCACAGAGATGATGCTTGTTGGGGGGGGTGGGGCATGGGGGCAGTGCAGAATAAATCAATGATATACATTACTGTGTACACTTTGATAAGAAAATATAAATTGTCCAGATTTACTATGAAACAGTAAAGCTCCCTGGTGTCTCCTGAAACCATTGTGCGTTATGACATGTAATACCTGAACACAGTGTTTGGGCCGAGGATTGTTGAAGTACGGAATTGTCTTTCTAAGGTTTGAGTAAAGAGACTTTAGCTAAAGCTCTTGGGAAACAGCAATGTTGCCTGAGACTTGTGGTATAGTATAGTGTTGTTTTCTTTTCATGAGAAAGGCTTTCTCCATGGCTTTTCTTTTTGAAAGGCGATGTTTGCAATGCAGGATATGAATCACAGATGGACTGGTTCTTTGATTTTCCTGCTCTGGCAGGGGGATTGGACTAGATGATCTTTCAAGGTCCCTTCCAATCCCTGATATTCTGTGATCCTGTGATTCTGTGATTTTAAAGGTGTTCCCTCTTTATTTGACTAAGCAAGTAAAACTTTGCTGCTGGCCAGGTGGTGGCTGAGATTCTTACAAGCCTAACATATTCAATGAGATAAATCCATTGATTTTTTTTAGCAGAGGGATATTATAATTAAAAAATAGGGTTTGGATTCTGCATGTGCACACTACTGCCAAGCAGAGGAGGTTAGCACTCATATACTTTGCAAAGAGGCATGGATTTCCTGTCTTTTGGGAATATCCCTATCTGAATTGGAAGAGGAAGGAAGATTCTCTTTGAAATAACTTTTTTTTTGTTTTCCTGAAATATCACTTGAATCTTTGTGTCAAATGAAATGTATATTTTTTAATTTTGAAATTTTCATCCAACCAAACTTCAAAGTACAGTTTTTGTTTTGAAATTAAATCTCAGTATACTTCATTTTAGAAAATGTTGCAGAAAAAACATGTCCTTAATTATTCACAGGCAAAGTATTTCACTGTGGATTTCATGCTACCAAATCTTCTTGGTGAACAAAAAGTTTAAAGCAATTAAATTTGAATATTCTTGTCCATTTTAACAGTCATGGAAACATTGAGCTCATTTAGTCCCAATCTCCTCTAAATCCTTGAGTCATAGTGATTTTTAAGGCAATGTCTGCTTTATGAAAACTGAAACAAACAAGCAGGTAAGTTGTTTAGGAAGTAGAGAGTTGTATGTAAAATGGTACCTCTTCCAAATCAAAATGATCTATATCCAGAAAGAGCATCTTGGTTTTCTGATGGCATATAGTATAGGCAGCCACTATGAAGGTGCTGATGCAGTTTATAACATTTTGAAAAAAAACCAGATTTGAAACTCCTGTGGAATTTCTATGTTGACCATTTCTGCCTTGTATTACTTTTGCACATCACTTCATTATTTTGCAGAACCTGTAATAACTTCTGAAAGTTCATACAGTGCACCTGGTTATTGGTGTCTTTCTTTAGCAGAAATTGGGTCTCTAGATTTCTTTGCCTTTAGCTATGAACAGAAAGATACAAAAAAGATTCCCCCCCCCACTTTGTTTGTAAGGATGGTGTGTAAAGAGGCATGAATCTTCAAAAATAAAATGGCTCCAAAACTGTACTCCAGTTTTCTGCCAGTGCCTCCAGCTTGTGGTCCCAACAGTTAGAGCAAGGGGAGGCCAGAGTGCTCACAAGGGCTGCTGTGTCTCCTCTGTAGTAGTTCTAGTTTTGCTGTGGGGCTGCAAAGAATCTCTCTGCCACATTACACTTAGTGAAAACAGCAGAAGCTTTTGCTAATTCGTTTCCCCAGGAATAGCAAACTTTAAAAAGTTCTTGTTTTTAGCCTCAGGTTATGTTGAAAAATCTGCATAGCTGAGAATCTTGTTAAGTGTGAATAATTTCATTTATCCATCAGCCCTTTCTGGAAGCAGGAAATTGTATATTTCTGTGACGCAGTATTTCTGTTCAAAGGAAAGATGTTAGTTTGCAAAAGTGCCTTTCCCATTCACTACATCTGATTGTGTAAGCAGGGACATTTTGAACTCTGCCTGAACCACATTGATGTCTTTCCCTGGAAATAATCACCAGGAAAACCAGTGACCCAGTCCCCCAAATCTGCTCTGATACCAGAATAGCTGCTGCTTCTTAAGCTCCTCCATGGGTCAAAAGAAAGGTGCCGAACGCCTCTGGTAAAGATGTTCTGATACCCCTCCTTCCTTCAAAATTCACCTTTAATGCCAGCCCCCCTGGCTATCCTGTGATCCTTGTCCTAATCATGTTTCTGGGTCCATTGAGCCAGGGAGGATGACCATCAAATTGAAACAGAGCATGGTGTGTGTGGTACTGTCCAGGAGCAGAGAACAAGGGCTGTCCTGTGTCGGAGAATGAGCCAGGAGCAGAGGGTGACCACAGCAGAGACAGGACAGTGCCCTTGCTGACCGTGGCACAGTCCCACAGCGCCTGAGCAGGGCCAGTTGGTGACAGTAATAGGGTTCACTGGCAGCCCAGTGATTGCTGGGCAGATGCAAAGGGAAGTAGCTGAGTCTGAGTGCAATCCAGAGAGCACAGCAAGGACAGGGCTGGGGGTGGATAAACCTGCAACATGGCTCAGCCTGAGCTGAACCCAGGCTTCGGGCTCTTGGGCAGCAGCTGTGTGGGTGCCAGTTCCAGGTCATGCTTGTCAGGGCATTTAAGGGTTGTTGGTGCATCAGTTGCTCCGATGTGGGCCAGACATTGACATGCTGATGGCACATTTTATTTACTGTGTAGGAAATCCTGGGCTCAGTGAGACAACTCAATGAATAAAGTGCTACTGAGTGCAAGTAAGAAGTAGTAGGGTTTCTTTTCTGCAGGCCTAATTGTGAGTTATGAGTGTACCCCAAGCCAAAGCAAGGGAGATTCCAACATTTCACTTCCTGAGGGGCAGGCTGAGAAATGGGTTCTGAGTACTGATGGGCTGGAGTTGCTGTCTTCTGCCTGTTGGTGCAGCCAACTGTCCCTGCAGCCCCATGATAAAGCTCTCTGCAACTGGGGTGGGTGATCCATTCCCTTCCTCCCTCATATGGCTAAATGGGAGTGCCAGCACTCCCCACTGTCTTTGCCCACTTGAGGGGGAAAGGAAATGTTGAGTTAGCAGAAGCCTAAAAGTGTCTCCTTTGTGCTTCTCATAAAGGCACAGTGGGGAAGCGAAGGGCACTTCCAGAGCTGCTGTTCCACCTAGTCCATGTAATAACACTTCACATGTGCCTAAGGTTAAACTCTAAACTCCTCTGCTGGCATAAGGTTGCCTGCTGAGTAATGGGGACTGCTCCTCTCTGGAGGTGCTTACTAATGCAGGATAGGCATATTCTGCCCTGCAGCATCTTTCATTTAAAGCTTTCCAGACGTTGCTTCTGTCTGGCAAGACAAAATAGAGTTTTCCATTAAGGCAGCCTCCCTCTGTCCTGCACTGTTTCAGGGCATGGGTGGGAAGATTCTCAAAAGGCCTGTAAGGCTGTTCTTGGGTGGTGGCACTGGTAAACTTGATTTGTTGAACCAAATAAACAAACTGAAAAGCACAGTGTTGCATTTGTATTTTCATCCTGTTGTCTTACCCTTTGTATGCTAATTACATTTATGCATGCCAAAGAGAGGGATGTTTCTGTGTTAATGAGGAGTTTGGGTGAATATAAATTTTGGAAAAGGGGAGAAAAAGTGCTTTCTCTGAACCTGTTTCTTTCAGACTAATTGACATTCTGCCTACACACTAAAAGAGCATAAAAATAAATCTGGTTCCGTGTATGGGTTTGGTTTTGAATATTAAATTGAGCTGCTGAAAAGTCCAGGTGCAGAATCCCTGTGGATGAGAAAGCTGTGGAGGGAGAAGAGTAATATGCTGACCTAAGCACTACCCCTTAGGCTGTCTTTCCTCTCTTCGATACCAGCTTCAACACTGGCTTCATTGGCATTTCCAAATTCCCAGGAACTGGTATTTTCAAGCAACGTGACCTCAGGAAACAGTGTCTCTCTCCTCCAGTTTTCTTTTGTTGGGCATTGGATATGCAGGGTGCATGAGCCTTCCTGGCAGGAAGGGCTCAGGGTGTGGTGAAATCAGGTTCCTGCTGTGGGGAGGTTACCTGCCTGCCCTGCAACAGCACAGTGGTGCTTCAGGTATTGACAGCCATAGAAGAGACCTATTGGGCACTCAGAGCCAATGCTGTGCTATTGGGAGGTGGACATACCCATTTAAAATGGTGCAGCAGGTACCATTTTGACTCTGTGGTTCTGCTTGTTGGAAAGCTGTTCCAGTACTTTGCTAGTCCAGTGGTTAGAAACATCTTTCTAGTTTATAGCGTAGGATTATTTGTTGCCAGTTTCTGTCTAATTTGTTCTCGAGTCAATGAGAAGAAGAAAATTGAGTGCAGTGAAGGTGGTCTGCTTTCAGAGCTTGTGGAAAAAGTCTGCAGAGTAGGTCACTTTCCTTGTCTTGCAGTGTTAGCCTGGTGACTCTACACTTGCCTGCAAATATTCCAGGCAATTCTGATGTCCTTTAAAATTAAGGAAGGTGGGTCTAGTCCCAAGCTTGGAGAAGCCTGTGAAAAGGCTGATGTTGATTTCAGTGGTCTTGGGAATTAAGCCTTACAAGGTTTGTGTAGATCTGGTGCCGGATGCATCCCCCCCTCCCCCCAGTTCAGGCAATGAACATGTGTGCACAAGGCTAGTGCAATTATGAGAGAGTTCAAAGGGAGCTATACAGCCAAGGACAAATGTTCATAGGCTGATCCATGCCTCAGCAGTATACTTTCACACAGCTGCCATGTGTAGCATGGGGCTGCTCCAGAGAAGGCAACATCACATGTGTCCTGGTCCCCCAGGATTATGACTTGTACACACATGTACCCTGGGGACTGGGAGGAAGTTACTGCATGTGAGGTTTCTGTGTGTTTATTTTGTGAAAGTCCTGATCAGGTTGTTGAGGACAGGAGCACACACAACTTGCTTGCAGTTTGATCTGGAAGAAAGGTCTTTGGTAGCATGTGTTTTTGCAATACACATGGATATTTTTGGGGAGTAAAGCTGAAGTGTAGGCAGCACGTAATGATTCATGTGGAAACAATAATTGCAGGAGTGGCTACAGAGAGGGTTAGAAATAGACTTATTGAATGGGAAGAATCTAAAACACCATAACCTGTTGAGAAAAGCCTGATGTGAAGATGAATATGCTGATATTTGCTCCAAGAAGATACCAGAAAGTTTTGATGGTGTGAAAGCTGATGCCCTGGGTTGGTAGGTCTCTTCTAAGTTCACGTTTTTCATAATTTTTGGGGTATGAATTCCTCTGATTTCTCAAATACAGCAGGTGTGAAGCAGGGAAGAGTTGATGTTCCATAGTAGGACATGGTGTCAGAACATGGAGTTTGCCACATCCTGAATACCTGTCTCCCCAGGGAGACCACAGCTGTGTCACACCCTCAACACGGTGATGGCATTCTGTAAGTAGTAGTTATCAGCTTTCACACAGGGAAACCTATCGGTGAAACTGCAAACAGTCATCAAATGTCTCTCACTAGTGTCATGAAATGTAGCATTTCAGACATTTGGGCCAGGGTGTGCTGGTCTGGCCTTCTGGTACTCAAATTCCAGTCTAGTTGATATCTTTTCCCTCTTCTTTATGCCTCCTGTAATGGCTGCCATGTTGTGGTCCAGATGCTGCTGTGTTTTGCTGGCAAGTAAAGTTGGTGTTTGCTCTGTATACAGCTACAGTGGCTAAGGACATTTAAAGTGAGAGCTAAGAATGTTTTGTGACAATGTGTTCTAACACAGCATGATTGTGTGGGAGCTGGTGGGTGATAAAAGCAAAAGGAAAAAGAAATAATTCTTTTTTCCTCTTGTCAACTCCACCAATTTTAATGTAGGATTTTTTTTATATTAGTTTTTTGGGGTTTTTATTTCCTCTTTAAAGGCCCAGGTTCCTGGAGTTCAGTGTTTACTAGAAATCTTGACCCTCTCTGGCTTTTACAGCTACATGGCAAAGTTTGGAAACATCAGTCCCAACATCAGTTCAAAATCTGTAAAGCTAACAGAAGGGATTTAACCCTTATTTATACCTAAAATGTTGTGATTTGTTTAGGTCATCTCACAGCATCTCAGGGCATTGAAGTACTTAAACCCAGTAGTACAAGTTTCTTTTTATTCTCACTGCCCACTGCTGGTGTGGTGTCAGAGAGCGAGCAGGAGATGAGACTCAGCCTCTGTCCCAGTGAGCGAATAGGCACAACAGGAGAAAATTGCATCCACCTGGAGTAGTGAAGCAATTGCACTCAGTGAACGGAAAGGAACCTGCACCTTGTCTTGGGGCAGTGGTGCAGTGATATCTGTCAATTATCCTTAATATGAATAAGTAACTACAAAGGATGGCCAAACCCGCACTTTGTGTAACTGGTATTATTTACGGAACAGTTGCTTTCCTACTGATGTGACTGGAAATACATTTAATATTGCTACTACCTCTTAACATGGTTGAAAATCTTGCCAGAAGAGAACCTGGTAGTCCAGAATTCCAGCTCTGTGTAAATAAACAAATATTTCAGTAAATCCCTGTGAATGAAAGCTGGGGGCCTTGGCATGACAAGCAAACCCATCAAAATGGATTTTTTTGTTTGTTTTGGATTTGATTTTAATAACAGACAAAATTTTCCAAGCAGGAGGATTGCATACACTGTATGCAATTTGTCTGAAGAATACTCTTCCTAGAAGGAAAGAAGAAAAAAAAGAAAGAGTAAAGGAATAACTTCTCAGGGAGAGTCTTCTACTGCTTTTGTCTTCCATTTAAAATGAAGTGCTAACTCAAGCTGGAAGCTTTCTCCTGCATCAGGGTAATACAGCCTTATGGTCATGGTCTCCACTTCACTCCTGTTCTGGTAGCTGCACTGAAGTCTGTGGTGAAGGTGAGTAGGGGTGTTTGCTACTCAGGCACTTCCCTCCTTTAACACCTGCTTTTCAGAGCAGAGCTTGGCAGAAATTCAGATGAGACTGTACATTGAGTCTATTTTTTTTTCCTGCCGATCAAGCAGATGTGGGTAGTCTAATTTGCTTCCAAGGCTCTTAATTAGGAATGAAGTGTTTGGAGGTTTCATTTCCAGACCCTTGAAGGTTTGATTGGTGCTTGGCACCTTTCATTGCTTATCCAGTTTTATTTGGTAGAATGTGAACAAGTTGAAAGCAATGAATTGTTTAAATAAGTAAGTAAATAAATAAATCCATCCAACCCTCCCCCAACTCCCCTGCTCCCAAAAAACCTCTTCCAGGATTTGAAGTTTCAAAGAAACTTGCCTATTGATTTAAACAGTGAGGCATGCAGGAATAAGGTCTTTGCATCCATAATAACCGAACGAGTGGGGTGCAGCTACTGACTCTGCTACGTGGTTTTTGAACAGCCTGTTATTTGACTGCTTTGTTACAGCTTTACAACTGGGCAGATTCCCAGGGCGCTGTCTCTATTTCAATGGCTGTATGCTCTGGGTCAGCTTTGGAGCTTAGCAGCTGGTATGGTGTTTGTGTTTTTGTGGACGTATTAATGACAGGGACAATCTTTTGCCTTCAAGTCTGTGTGGTAGGGTTTCTTATCAGTCATTTCAGCACCCTATCAACAGATGCAAACAGGTACTTGGATATGTAAAACCTTGGCTAACTGTAGGCATAAACTGTGACTTCAAAACTAGACAGTACCCACTTAGCAAAGCAGCGTCTATGTAGTAGGTGCTGTACGTTAGTAGAGAACTAGCATGGTTTACCTTGCATTACCTTAAGGTTACAAAATTAACCTTGTATTGATTAATATGTGTTTGTTTTGTTTAAAAAAACCTGTTACAGGGTATTAGTTGTTTCATTAATGATCTGAGTCTGCAGGTGGTAGTCCCAGCTTTACAGGCATCAGAAGAGCATTAGGTATCTACAAATGGTACCAATCTGTTTTATCAATAACTATGTCTTTATAACAACCCATGAATAAGCAAGCAAGTGTTATAATCCTACACTGAGGCATTGAGATTTGGATGTAACTTTGGGTAGGTCAGTGGTACTATGTTAAAATTTAAACTTTGGGTTTGGAAGGTATTATTTTGCCCATGCTCTCACCAGCAGGCAACAGGCTGCACCTGCACTGACGTGCCGTGTCGTTGCGGCAGGCAGTGCAAGCTGGGTGAGAATCGGGTGAGACCTTTCTTTCTAACTAAAGATTACAGAATCTTCTTATTCTGACATCTGCTTCTCAGTGATTTTGAGGAAAAGGGGCAGCAGATAAGGGCAGTTATAACAAGCTAAATATAACATTGTTGGGAATCAGAATGGCTTTACTTTGCCAGAGGAGTCATGCTTCAGATTTGAATGATCTTCCTTTGACCTAAAGTTAAACCATCAGTTCAGGGAACAACCATTTATAGAATTGGTTAGGTCTGTAATTCACTGTGTGAATAGCAGGATGGTTTGAAAGAGAAAACAAAGATCCTTCCGTCTCAGCAAAGATGCAGAATAAAACTATCAAATTCTCTTGGGTTTTCATGTTGTTACTGGTGTTTTTTGGTATTGGTGTTCTTTTGGTTGTGTGTCTGTCTCTTTGGTTTTTTTTGTTTCTTTGGAGTGGGGCTTTTTTTGGTGGGTTTTTGGGGTTTTTTTGATGTGTTTTGTAGGATTTGTGGGGTTGCAAAAATACTTTCTATCAGTGTAAACCACTTCCTATTGCAGCTGGCAGCTGTTCTAACAGTGTTTGCAGATGAGGAGCACAGCAACTCTCCTTAAGAAGCAATTCCTTGTGACGAACAGATGAGTTTGAGGTTCTGGTTAAGGGAGAATGCACTCTCATAAATTACTGCATTATTATATATGAATAATACTTTTATATTCTGTCATTGCAGCAACCATTGAGTGGGATTCTGCCTCCCACACTTGAAAATGGTCCTAGTTTAGACAAATACTTGAGCATGTGCTTGAAAGGTAAGCACTGACTTCAACAGCTTGTCTAAGGGCTGACTCAGGTCTCATGCTGGTCTGGAATACCGCTGTAGTTCTCACAACTGTTGTCATACAGGGTTTCCTCCGGTGAGAGTGGACAGCAATATTTGTGTGCTTCCTGTGCTTGTGAAATACGATGATCATTCCTCCTCTCTAGCTGTGCTAACCTCTCTCTTTCGCAATGTGAAGAAAAAACTTATTATGTGGCCGGATCACTGGGGAGGTGTTTGTGTATGTGTGTGGGTGGGTGACATCCAGTGATGTGGTGGTGTTGATCTGGAGTGAGTTGGCCCAGATTGATGTTTGCTTTAAGTTTACTGATTATGAGTTACAGCGTTGCTGTGTGCGTGGCACAGGGGACAAAATTGACACAGAGCAAGAATGTTATGTTAACTAGCAGAGCTGCCTCCTGTGAAAGAAGGAAAGCCAAATCAAAAGATATGAAGATGATTATTCAGGATTGAATCGTGCTCTTAGTTTTCCACGCTACCATCTGGAACTTGTAACATGCGACTAGTTGAAAGCCTGCTAGGCAGTCTGCTGCAGGGATGATCTGCCTTAGTCATGGTGTCTCACCCTGGACGGGCTGAGATGGGGTATTACTGTGCTGGGTAGGGATATTGTCATAATTATTCCCTCCCTTGGTGTTGTTTTATAGTGTTTTTTAAGAGGAAAAGTACGAAATCAGCACCAACATATTGATGACCAATTGACATCCCAGAAAATTAGTTGCTGTGAAGGGTGGGAAGCTGGTAGTGGTTGGAGTCTGTGCAGCTGTAGTGTAGGAGACTGACTGCAACCTGTTGAGCATAGCTATGCTGCCCAGGTTTTCATACAGATTGCTGAGAAATCAGATTCACCCTGCAGGTTTTTCCTTCTGTATTGATTCAGTGTGCTAAAGTGAAGACAGTTCAATACAGAGATAAGAATGAGAAAACACAAGGGCTGGCAGACATTTTGTCATTTTTGGCAAAACTAAATGTACAGTATAAAACAGTTTGCAGACCTGTGCAGCCCTGCCTTTGTGTTTTGAGAGCGCACAGGATTTACTGCAGAAATCAGTTTGGCATAGTGTAGCTGTGCAGATTCAGCAGGACCTACCATTATCTTGTCATGCTTTTTAGCAAATTGACTTTTACAAGGCAGCAATTCAAAAACATGAAAGAGAAATGTGCTGAACAACCCATCCCTTCTTGTCCCCCCATCCAGTGTGTGGTGGCAAATCTGTCACAGCTGCACCCACGGGTATGATGATGTTCAGCTCCCTTGCTTGCAGGCTTTGGGCATTCTGCATGTGTGAGCTGGTGTGGATCTTGATTTTATTATTGTGTTCTCAAAGTCCCAAGTTGCTGAATTTTCACTGAAGTATGATAATTCAGACATGGCTTTCTGTCATATTTCATTTTACAGACTTACTAGGATTTCATTGGTACAGCAAGAGTAACAAATGCACTGTTAACAAAATTTTGCAAATCTTTTTTCTTTTCAGCTCTGCTTACTTGTGCCTGCTCTGCCTGCAGTCTCAGGCAGATGAAGAATGGCCAGAAAGCAGCTAGGTTTCTGGGCTTGCCCCATCTAGTGTGGCCTTTCGCTGTGTCTGAAGGCAGATTACTGAACTAGGTGCACCACTGGTCAGACTCAGAAGAGCATTTAGGACTCTTTAGTTTGAGGAAGAGGAGGCTGATGGGGAGACCTCATCGCTCTCTACAACTACTTGAAAGGACATTGTAGAGAGGCTGATGCTGATCTCTTCTCACAGGTAATTAGCGATAGAACGAGAAGGAATGGCTGGAAGCTGCAGCAGGGTAGGTTTAGGCTTGACATTAGGAAAAAATTCTTCACAGAAAGAGTGGTCAGTCACTGGAATGGCCTGCCCAGGGAAGTGGTGGAGTCACCACCCCTGACTATGTTTGAGAGTTGATTAGATGTGGTGTTGAGGGATATGGTGTAGGGGAGAACTTTGTAGAGTAGGGCTGATGGTTGGACTTGATGATCCCAAGGGTCTCTTCCAACCTAAATGATTCTATGATTTTCTGTGTTTTTAAAGTACATCTCTGTTACAATGTTAGCACTCAAGTAGCCATGGATACAGTATTTCTGCATTCTCAGATATTTGCAAATGTGCTTGGAATTTTGTTTATTTATAATGGGTTAAATTAAGATATGTAAAACTTTCCTACCTTCTGGGCATTCAGGACACTCATCCCATATATGCCTCAGCAAATGGCTTCTATTTAATAACATCTTTGTACATTACAATTAAGAGAGAGCTATGTTGGAGACCTAAGCTGTGGATGTACCCAAGGGTGAAAAAAGAACAAAAAGTAAAACTGAGGGGAGATGGGAGAAGGACAGTTCTTTGTGCAGGTGTTTTTTTCAATTAATAATGTGTGTGAAGGGTACAGGCAGAGATCCTTTAAGGAGCATTCTGATGTAACGAAGTATCTTGCTTAGCTAAACAGGGTGGGTTGAAATGACACCCCTAGTCATCCTTCTTTCTTGCTCTTCTGAGAATTAATCAGTGCTCAAGCAGTGGTGTTTTTGCGTGGAGCAGGACTGTGCCCAGGTCCTTTTCCTCTTCCCTTGTGTTCTGAGATGAAACTTCAGGGTTATTTTTTCCCTGCAACTTCTGAGTTTAGCAGCTTTTGTGTGAAGAAAGTTAATTGATCCATACCACTGTGGGCTCCTTGCAATTTGACAGGTCATCTGCCATCAGCATGTGCCTGTGTGTCACCACAGTTCATGAACCTGCTCCACAAACCCCATCTCAAGCCACAGTAGTCATCTTCTTGAAGGCACAACTGTTTCCTCTACAGAACTGTCCTCTGTAGAAAGTACTTTTTCCCTTTCCTCTCTTCAAACAGAAACTGTCACTAGAAAAACCCATTTGGTTTTGAAGACTAGCCAGGCAGACCAGAGGTGCCAGTGAGTGAGACCCATCCTGAAGCAGGTTTCAGATCCCCCTGCAGCCTGTCCTTTGTCTAGATTTTACTTCCTGCCACAAGTAAGATCTTAAAATCTTTTGAATGGCTCACCAGATAGAAAAAAACCCTCTACTCTGTATTAATGGTTAATGGGTCTTTCTTGCAGATGTAAAATCCAGTGAAACATATACAGTTTCTTTGGTTTTAACAGGAACAGATGATTTAATAAGCAGCTATAAATCTCTTGGGAATGTACAGACATAGTCAAACAGCACACTTCTGCCAGATTTTTCACTGACTAGACTTATAGCCTGTGAGTCATAGCGGTCTGCTCCGCTTTCCACCTCAAATGCCTGTTGTTGTTGTTTCGGCTTTTAGAGGTGCTCTGTGCTGCATATGGGTTTTTTTTTATCATCCCCTCATGTTATGGGCTGGCTCTTTCACCCAGGAGACAGCATTCAAGTAATTGACTGTATGTGCATGACAGTGCATGACAGTCCTTTTCCATTCCGTAGACTAGCTTGTGATTTTAAAATTCTATAGTGAAAATGTTTCTCAGGATTATATTAATACAGCCTCCTAATGGGCTTAGTAGTGGGAATCTGGTTAAATTAAAAGAGGTATAGTCAGTCTCTTTCTTAATACAGCAATGCTTTCCTTACAGCAGTCTGTGGCCATCTTAAGAAGCTTGATAAATTTATACTAACAGTGGTTCTAATAGATTTAGTTATCAGCTCATTATGATAAGGAAAGCAGAAAGCTGTTCCAGTTGCCTGTGGTTCAGGCTGAATTGCAGTGGAGAGTTCTATTTCCAGGAGTATCCATGCGCCGTTCCAAATTGATGTAAAATGGCACTGTGTTTTGCAACTGTCTTCTTTTATATTGTGGTGGTCTGCTGGCTTTCCATAAGTGTCTCAGTTGTCTTGGAACTGGGGTTGCAAACTCCTGTTTTATTTTACAGTTGGTTCACAAGCCATGTGAATTACACTTGGGAGCTACTCTAAAGGAGCTGAGGTATTAGAATTGTGCAGATTTGCTCCAGGGGTCACACCCTGGTAAACCGGAGATGAAACTAGTGATAAAACACAAGACTTTTGTACGGAATTTGTAGACGTTGTGGAGGTTCTTGCAAGACAGGTGCAGTGCAGCTTATTTTGAATGCAGCTGGGTGGAGGTGATTTTTAAAAATGCTCCACAACATACTTTTGTGGGCTTTTTGTTTTTCTTTTTTTTTAAAGTCTCACGATGCAGTTATCTAATATTTTAGAGTATAACCAGATAAAAAATCTAAGAAAAATTGTGCAAAATTCTGATGGCATTGTACACAGTCAGAAAAAAGCAGGCTCTAAATCTTTCTCTGGCTCAGGACAGCATTTGCATTTGTTGTACTCTGGGACTGTATGAATTATGAGGAAAGCTTCTTATTTCAGTGGTAGGGATGAGGAAGAAATCCTGTTCACGTCTGGCATTTTTCAGGCTGGAGGGAGTATCAAAAATGCATAGATGTGAAGCAGGTTAAGGAACAGGAAATGGCCTTGGAGGTTGATTAATGTACAGAATTGTATAACCTGATTGAAGGTACATAATGTTTGAAGTTTACGGTGAGATTGCAATTTACTGCATCATTCCAATGCTGTTTGCTTCTGATTTCTCGGTGCTTCAGAACATCAAACAGGTATTGTGTTACTAGGTGAAGAAAGCTATCCAAGGTCATATGACTGGATGGTGTCAAAATGAAGAACAACATTTGATTCTTCTGATTCCGTGTTAGGTCCCTCCACACTTCGCAGGAAGCAGAGTAGAGGGTTTCAACCCTATTCATGTGTAGGAGAGAAAAAAAGGCCTTTCAGCTCATTCTGGCAATACGAGAGTGTTGCTTTATGCTTTCAGTAAGCCCAGAGCTCTCATGTTTACTGATGGGACTTTCACCCCTCAGGAAATTAGAAAGCTGGAGTCATCATCAGCGTGTCTGTTCTTGAATGGGGAATTTTCCCCAAAGCAAGTTGTGATGCGTGCTTCTAATGATTTGAATCTTACACTTCAGACTTTCCATAAGCTAATTCCAGCATTATAGGCACTAACCTGTGTTTGCAGTGAATATATACACACCCAACTGCAAGGGTAAGAGCTGTAAGTTACATGTTTAAATCTTGGCATAACTCTGTGTGATTGATTGGGAATGGGCAGTGGGTTTAGAAGTCTGGTCCTACTGTGGTGTTTAGATGGAGGTGTTCAGTGCTGGTGCTATTACAGGCCAGGTTAGGGGTTAGTTAAAAATCAAGACTTTTAGCAGTGCTTTCGCTAGCACTTCTTCACTGGCTGCAAGATCTTTTCCAAACTTTCTCGTGTGTGGTCTTTGTGCACTAAGTGGCTAACATTCAGCCTGTGTTGTGGGATTGCACCATTTTCATAGTATGAAGAGCAAGCAGCAGCAGTTCCACAGGGTTGTTCATCCCCTTAAAGCAACGTACATAGCAAAGGGCATCATCATATGACTAGGTGGACCTTATCCAGTTTTTAAAGGAAAAATAACTATAACAGTGTCTTGGCCTATATAAACTATATAGTTTTCCCAGACTTGGAAGAAAAGCACTGGTATTTTCCCAAGTTCCGCCCTTTTCAGTTTGATATATAAAAAAGTCAATTCTTGCTTTTCTTTTGTCTCTAAAATGGGAAATACTGTAATTAAAAGAAGAAATTATGCTTTTTCATGGCAAGAGGCACAATCTTATCTGTGAGCCATCTGTTTGAGTGTGAAGCAGAATATGTACTTTTTTCTTTTTTCTTAAATAAAAGTCTCTATTGTTAGTGGTGAAGAGGAGACAAGTAGGTGTGTGATTCCTCAGCAGCCTAAAAGAGGGTGTTGGGAGAGCCCTCTCTTGGATGTGGGGCTGTTTTCAGAGGCTTCCCCCAGCTCTGTTTGGAAGAGCTGAATCAGAATCAGAGGAATAAGAATGACCTTGCTTTTAAGGCATTCATCTGGATCTCGGGTGCTGGGAGCTGAATTCCCAGCACTGGGACTGGCTTCCTCTGTGTCCTGCACTATGTTGCTCAGGGGATGTCTGTGCTGCACAATGGAGCTCAGCACAGAGAAGCCCTGGTGTTGACTCCAGGAGGTCTGCATGACCCCACAGCACAGTGAGGCACTGTGTGGAGGCATGACCTCCTTCCTGAAAAAATATGGTTGTGCTAGTTTAAGCACTGCCCTATGTTGCTGGGGCTTTGCTACTTCCAGTTCTGGAGTTATGGTGGTTGCAGCTCATTTGGACATCTGTACCACGCTCCACTGCTACACCCAGGAAGCACTGAGTTACTGAGAAATTAACACAGAGTTCACAAAATGTTTTTGAACTGTCTGCATAGTCTGATTTTGGATTTCTTTTGTTTTGCAGAAGCTCATCCTAGTCACTGACTTCCATTTCTTTTGTGGCACTGGAAATGAGCTAGAAGGAAAGTTTAATTGCAGCTGTTTCCCATGGCCAAATTGTTTTGCAGGAAGAAGAATGTTCTGATATCCCTTGGAGTTCAGCTGACCTCGACTGCCTTCCAGGTCCTAACTATGACTTCAAGGGAGGTAGCAGAGCCTGGTGGTCAGAACTTAGTCAGTCATATACTCTTTTTGAGGGGCCACTGTGCAGCCTTTTACACAAAGCCACTTAACTCCTTGCAAATCGATATTGCATTTATCTGCTCTATACAAAATAGAGAAGAAAATTGCTTTATTGTCTGTGGCTGGAAAAATCTGCCTGCTGTGATGACTATGGCGATATGAAAGACAAATTCACTATATGCCCAAGAAGAAACATGCTGTCTCTGGATTTGATTTCAATTAGATATAGATGATGGGAGTAGTGCTGGGCTAGTGTTGGCAGTACCCTTCCTCCCCAGCGTAGGGCTCACAGGCATCCCAGAACATGTTACCAGTGAGCACAGGGTCTCTGGGTCAACTTGGACATTCAAGTATTCACAGGATCTCTGGGTCAACTTGGATGTTCAAGTCATGACTAAAATAAAGGAAGCCAACTGCAGAAATTAGCACACAGATAAGTTACTGCTTGTCATCAGGCTGCCACTTTCTTCTTAGAGTCCCTTGGCTAATAGGCTTTGGAAGATAAGATCTATCCAGAGTAATTGTATAAACTTCCTATGAACTTTCATCGTTGACGATCAAAAGGAATTACAAAACATGTTGTCATTATTTATCTATTTATTTACTTATTCAGAAGTTCAAAGAGTGCACAATGCTATTGATTGTAATTTTTCTCATCTGAACAAGGTGATATCTTACTGGGTGCTCAGCCTTAGGCCCCCTTATTTTCCATTTTGAATTTAAAGTAAAAGCTCTTTTGCAGTGGGGGAGGGAAATGCAAAAAATCAAACCGCCATCCATATTCTGCTTCAGCAACCAGCACTGCATTATTGAATGTACCTGTCCTCACGTGCCTTGCTTTGCTGAGAGATCCTCTTCCCTTCATTCATTCCGTGGGCCCAATCTAGCAATAGAGACAGCATCTTCTTCTGCTTCAGCAACCAGCACTGCATTATTGAATGTACCTGTCCTCGTGTGCCTTGCTTTGCCGAGAGATCCTCTTCCCTTCATTCGTTCCGTGGGCCCAATCTAGCAATAGAGACAGCATCTTCTTCTTTGTCTGACTACCTGAATGCAAGCAGAGGAAGGGCTACCTTGACAACAAAAAGTGGGGATTCGGCTTAAAGGATCTGTATTCCCATCATTGATGGGCTCTGAGAAGGATCTTGTCCTTCTGTTCCCATTAAATCAAAGCTTTGCAGCACTCACTCAGATGTCTACAAGATTTAGTCCTCACAGAGTTATGTTCTTGTGAGTCCTGCTTGCATTGCAATTCCAGGTGTGAGGGATCTGTTTTTTAAGTTGCCTTCTAGTCCCATGTGTAGCATCTTGTGTTGCAGGATGTATGCTGTGAATGAGGGCAACAGAAACTTGTCCTTTGGCTTTTACTTAAAAGAAACAGTAGCAAACTAAGGCAAACTGAGATATCTCTTACTCGTGTAGGGTCAAATCAGAATTCCTGTGGAATTTCAAGCAACTCATTGACATTTCTCCTGATATGGCTGGTTCCCAGAGGAAGCCTGCTTGTCTCATTTACCTCTTTTCTTGGGACATAAATCGATGCTTGATGGGGGTATATGCAGTGAAAAAGAAAGGTGTAGGGAGAGACTAACACCTATAAAGGGCAAAATTTTCTTGTTTTGTCCAGACAGGACAAATAATATTCCCTCGGTACTTCCTCCCTCCATCAGCTTTGGTCCTACAGCTTCCTGTCTTTCCTTTTCAGGGATGCCTGGGAAACAGCACAGCCATGCACAGGAAGAGTGTTGACTGGAGTGCAGATGGGTTGCAGACAGGGCTGGCTCTGGAGAGTTAAGGAGCAGAAGGGCTTATTTACAAGAGGTTCCCACCTTTTGGTTATCCCTCTAGCTTGGCTTTTGCCTTGGCCTGGTGCCATCTGACACAGTTTGCAGCACTGGGATGTTGAGAGCTGGCTGAATTGGCTGCCTGGGCCCAGAGCCAGCTTGTATGGCTTTTTTGGCTTTACAGCACTTTCCTAGCAGGGTGAGCTGTAATATATGTCTCCTGCCATGAATCAGACTATAGGAATGGATAATTCTCAAACCAGGCATTTACATGAATTAATTCCACACTGTTCAGGTTTAGAGTTTTTCTGTTAAGGAATTATTCAGCTTATTGCTCAGCAGATTTTCAACTCATTAGTAGGTTTAGCATGGGGAGCATGTCCCAGTTATATCACCAAACAACATCTGAAAGCTTTTGTTGCCAAATAAAAACTCTTTCCATCTCTCTTTTTTAAAATACAAAACATTACTAAAGCACCACTTTGGTAAAATATCATAGCAGTTTGGTATATTTTTAAGTTCTTTTGAAGTCAATGTTTAAGTGCTTGGCTGAATTGTGGCCTAAAAAAATAATAGCCACAAAGTTAAGCCACTTTATTTCTGAATTACTGTTTGCACAGGAGTCAAATGTGTGTCAGCTTCTTGTCATGACCTCCTAGGTACAGATATCCTCTTAGTTTCACTGATTCACTTAGCAACTTTTGCAAATTGTAGTCTTCCACCCAGTTGAGATGTCAGGGTCAGATTGAAGTATGGTAGGCTTTCATTTGCAGAATAAGATCAAATTGAAATGGGATATGAGACCATAAAGGGATTGGCAGCATCTCAAAGAGTTGCACAGCTATGATTAGTCATTTCCTATATACATATAGTATATATATACACACACTTTTTTTTTTTCTCCCCTGGGTTAGCGAAAATGGTACAATGCTTCAAACAAGATCCTGGTTGGGCTATTAAAGAGGTCATGGAAATTTTTAATTCTCCTTCTAGAAGAGAGAGTTGTGGAAATACTAAATGGATAATGGATCTGATGCTGAAGTGGGGGAAGAAAGCAAGTTCATAGCTGACTGATCTTAGACTTAAACCTCTGTAGTCCCGTTGCAAATGGGAGACTCATATGTTAGGCCAACTCCTTTGCTGTTGTTTGTAGGGCTACAATATACTTTTGTACTACTTACTGTGATATTGCATTCCTAGCAAAGCATGATGCAGTGTGGCAAAATTAAAGTTAATGTGTCACTGAAGTCAGTGGAAGTTTTAATCACTTCAGTAGAATGATGCTTTCAGGATCAGAAGTGTTATCTTGTGCCACTTGTTTTATTGCTGTGCTCTTATGCTGTTGTGTTGGAGCGTTAACAATAAAGCACAGTGATCTGGACTTTATTTCAAAGAATTCAATAGTGTTGTGGGACTGTTTCAAAGAGTATGATGGCTGCTGTCCTGGATATTGTGTTGTCGCGCCTGGTAGTCACAGAATACCCTAAGCAAAAGTACTGAGTGTTGGGCCTCTATATAAAGCACCAAGAGTAGTTTTTGTAGTGCACACATGCTTTATAATATGAGCTGGCTGGGGACTTTTCCCTTATTTCCATATGTCTGCAAGTCACTGCCTGGTGATGAGGAAGTGCTGCTGCCTAGCTCTCTGCCTTTCCCAGTGAAGTAAGCAGGAGCTGCAGGCACTTGACTTTCCATGGTATTGGTTAAAAATGTACTGTAACAGGATAGTCAAGCTTCATTTAACTGTGTTGTAGATATGACATGAGAGGGAAAGAAACAAGGTGGTCATCTTCTATGGGAAAGGGGGAAAAGCCCTTCTGAAGGGCACAAAGTTATTTGAGGAGGGGGAAAAAGTCATAAATCATTTTACAGGAGCACTTTGATGTGGAAATTAATCATTTTATTTTATTTTTTTGAATATGAAGTTGGTGCAGTGATTAATCTCCATTTACACTTACCAGAGATTTGTGCTATTGTTGTGGGCAGCTTAGTTTGTAACTCATCTCTGGTTTTGTGTTTTTAAATCCCAAAGTTGACATTGTGTTTTCACGTACTGAAAGTGATAAAATTTAATGAGCCATTTAGGAGCAAACCTGATTTTTATTTCCTCTCCTGTTGCTGATAATGGCTGCTTGATTTGGAAAGAGTTCAGTAAAGGATCTCAGATCATGCAGCTTGTGGAGAGAGCGGCTCGTATTTCCCTTTCCAGTCTCAAGAGCAGAGATGCCAGGTGTGCCCCAGTGAGGACTCTCTCACGGCACACTCATCCTTTCAGTACATGTCTGCTCCTGCATGTGTCATGTGGCTTCTGCATCCTGCGCTTGTGACCACGGAGCATAGGAAGGAGTGTGTTCAACCAGTCAGAAATGGGAAGTGTATCGGACATAAGAAACTAAACATCAGCAATGTGTGAGTAATGGATTGTCTGTCTCCTGCAGGGAATGAGCATACATATTCTAATACTTTTTGATCGCAGTGTAGCCATGACACTGTAATTAACCACATATCAGCTGTTCATCATGTCCTCTGTTTATAATACTAAACTCTGTCCTGATCCTAAATTTTGTGTTGCACAAAGCACAGTGAGAAAAAAGTAAAAGGGGAGAATGGTTCTTGTTTCACTGGGACCAGTCCAAGGAAAATATTCCACCCATTGGAAAGGTATTTATTTGGAATGTATTGATGAACCTTAGACTAGAAAGGTCCTTGTCTGATGTCTTCTGTGATAGTCCCCTGCTCAAGACCAAAGCTTGGGCCACAGTTTTACTACTGTCCTTTCTACCTACATATTTGTGCATACATAATGCATTTTAATGACTTCATTTGTTTTGTTTGGAACTTAAACTGTAACTGAGTGTATATGTAATGCAGTGAGCATTTTCAATTGTTTATAAATATTAGTTTGCATGCTCCCCTGAGATCCTTGCCATATGTGCAGATGCGGTCACCTAATGAAGTGCTACAGAGCCTTGTGGTAAACTCTTGAGTGGGATGGGATGCAGACGGTTGGTACATACTCTCATTCTACCAGTAACGGGGTTTATAGAAAATCTGAGTCTGATCAACCATGTTACCTGCCCATTGATAACTCCTAGGGTTTTTTTTTCCTTTTATTACTTCCATGTCTTTGAGCACTCCCTTTGTGGTGATGTAGGGTAAAACATTCCTTTCTTGGGAGGAACTAGCTGTCTCCTCCCTTCCCCAGTTACACTGCTGAAACTGTGCCTGCTTGCGGCATGTGATAACCTGTTCATACACCAAAGGGAACTTTTAAAGACAAAAACATGTCATAATTTTTTATATAAGGAGTTGATTGGTGACAGTCAACATGACTTCACTAAAGGCAAATTGTGTCTGATGAGTTTGTGGCCTTCTACAACAGGGTTACAGAGTTGGTGGATAAGGTAAGAATAACTGACATCATCTGCCTGGACTTGCACAAAACATTTGACACTGTCCCGCATGACATCCTTGTCTCTAAATTGGAGAGACATGGATTTGATGGATGTACCACTCCATGGATATGGAATTGGCTGGATGGTTGCACTGAAAAAGTTGTGGTTGACAGCTTCACCAGGGACGAGTGGCATTCCTCAGGGGTCAGTACTTGGACTGGTGGTGTTTAACGTCTTTTTTGGTGACATGAACACTGGGACTGAGTGTACACTCAGCAGGTTTGCCGATTACACAAAGCTGAGTGGCATGGTCGACACGCTGGAGGGGAGGGATGCAATTCAGTGGGGTCTTGACAGGCTTGAGAGGTGGGCCTGTGCCAACCTCATGAAGTTCAGCCAGGCTCAGTGCAAGGTCCTGCACAAATACAGCTGGATGGAGAATGGATTAAGAACAGCCCTGAGGAGAAGGGGCTTGGGGGTGTTGGTGGGCAAGAAGCTCAGCTCAACCTGTCAGTATGCGCTTGCAGCCCAGAAAGCCAACTGTGTCCTGGACTGCGTCAAAAGAAGTGTGGCCAGCAGGTCAAGGGAGGCAATTCTCCCTGTCTGCTCTGTGCTTGTGAGACCCCACCTGGAGAATACATCCAGCTCTGGAGCCTGTTGGAGCGACTCCAGAGGAGAGCAGCAAAGATGATCAGAGGGCTAGAGCACCTCTCCTTTGAAGACAGGCTGAGAGAGTTGGGGTTGTTCAGCCTGGAGCAGAGAAGGCTCTGGGGAGACCTTATTGCAGCCTTTCAGTACCTAAAGAGAACCTAGGGGAAAGGTAGGGAGCGACTCTATCAAGGAGCATAGTCATAGAATGAGGGGGTAACAGTTTTAAACTGAAAGAGAGAAGATTTAGATTAGGTATTAGGAAGAAATTCTTTGATGGTGGTGAGACACTGGAATAGGTTACCCAGAGAAGTTGTAGATGCCTGGAGGTGTTTAAGGCCAGCCTGGATGGGGCTTTGGGCAAGTAGGAGGTCTACTACCTGATCTAGTAGGAGGTGCCCTTGCCCATGGCAGGGGAGTTGGAACTTGATCTTTAAGGTGTCTTCCAACCTGTGATTCTATGATTCTGTTTGGCTCCTATGGTTCTGCTGCTCTTCCCTGCTGCATTCTTAAGGGAATTTAGCAAGAGCTTGCAAGCTTAGCATATGTCACTTTCAGTTCTAGAAAAAATCTTTCATGTGATGTCATTTCAGCATCTTCCTGATTCTTCAGCTGAAGTAGCCGTCTTTTTACATTCATCTACCTGGGAATAAACTGCATGTGGTTTTTGATAACAGTATAAAATATGCCTTGTGTATACACCTTTGGGTAGATTTTTTTGATAGAAATAGAGGAGGTTTTAAGTGTGCAATCCACTAGCAGCTCTGTCATTCATGAAATATAGAGTGTTTAGAAGTATAGTCAATAATATGCTCCAAAGTAGTTTATATCCTATAATACTTATATGGAGAGACAGGTCTTCCCATAAAACATCTCAGCTATCTCATGTCTATGTTTTTTTAATCCCACCTTTGCTATCGTGTTGCAAACACGGCTGGAAGAACAATACATTGAAACTCTTTTTTATCTCCTTATGTGAAGCTGGTGAGAGGCCNGGATGTGGTGTTGAGGGATATGGTGTAGGGGAGAACTTGTAGAGTAGGGCTGATGGTTGGACTTGATGATCCCAGGGGTCTCTTCCAACCTAAATGATTCTGTGATTCTATGATTCTATGTATAAACCTAGCTGTTCTGGGTCTGTAATGCATGCATGGATTTTCATGTGTTCAGCTCCCTAAATAATATATAAAAAGGTCACATATGCTAGGTTGATTGTAAGTTTTTAATGCAGGGGAGGAATATCATAACAGCACAATGAAGTGGTTCGTAGAGAAAAAAGAAATTGATTTCCAACTTAGTATGGCAGAGTCAGCTTTGCCATTTGATGCCCACTAGAGGGACTGTTGCTCATACAACTCATTGCAGAAAGCAGTCTCATACAATCCCTTTAATATCTTTAACGAAGTTTTAAAACTTTGAATGACTGACTCTGGTTGAATCCTCTAAAGAGTAAGTTTCCAAGCTATTTCCCAGAGTGTAAAACCTCAAGCACAGTGCTGTTCTGAGTCCAAGTGCTTTTTACTGAATTTCCTTACTAAATGGGGTTTTGTTGTTGTTGTTTTGGG
>VZTM01022870.1:0-11542 GCA_013400555.1 Jacana jacana | reverse complement strand
TTTTTTTTTTGGGGGGGGGCTTTTTTTAATGTTCTCTTGATTTATCAGTTCAGATTTTCCTATATGACATATGTGGGGATTAATTTAGAATTTTTTTTTGTCAAGGGAAAAATGTTGTGTGCCTTCATGTTTGGAGTAAGTTTTGTTTTGCAACCATGGTGCCAGTGTATATGGTAAATTAATCAGTTTTTGTATTTGTGAACAGCATCGAAATGGGTGTCTCCGTTAACTATGAGATAGTAGAGTTTTGTGTAAGAGGCACATAAACTGACTGTGACAAAACTTCCAAATATCTCTGTTTTGTCTTGTTTGGCTGGAGAATTTTTTCCATTGTTTGTTTGTTAGAGTTGCATGTTCCTGACCTGCACATTTTTCTTCTTAATTACAGAAACATGAAAGAATACAGGAAGTCCTGAACCTGAAGTCCTGGTGCTAATTAAGTCACTGGCTGGATACTGGGAGAACAGCAAGGTAAGCAGTCAGGCCATGCCAGCAACATTTCTTGTAATCGGCATGATTGTATTTCAACAAAGCCTTAGTGCTTTCAGATATCAAATTCATAACAAGTTGGGCAAAGACAAATAGCCCGCAGGTTTGCATGCAGTAGATTTTCTTTTTGTTCAAAGCTTTGGCAAGCAAATAGCTCTGTGTTCCTTCCTGGGGGAAAAAAAGTACAAGTTCTGTGGTGGTTTTCTTTTTTAAAAGGCAATATCTCTAATTTCAACAATCGATTCATGACTAAAGCTCAGCTTCCGGGGCTGACTCTAGGGAGGGCTTGGAGGAGGGGTGGAATGCTTCAAAAACTTAGCTGATGAAAAGGCATGCTGTTTTGTGGATGCCTCCCAGAATTGTTTAAATCTCTGTGTGTGTGTGTATACCCGCGTATGAAAAGAGGAGAGTGAGAGAGAGAGAGAGAGAGAGATATCTCCATGACAACTGGTCCGGGCAGTCTGTGTTCGCTGGAATCGGTGCTGCAAAAGGTCACATGAAGGAGTTGTGGGAAGCATAGCAGGTATTAGACGCTGAACGACTGGTGTTCTCATTGCCTCAGATAATAAGACAGAGTTTTGTCTGGGAAATACAAATCTGAGAATGGAGTGGAAAGAGAAATGCTCCAAATTTCAGGTAACAAAAATTGCATTTTTAATGTTATGTCCTCCCACTTTAAAGTTTAGTGGTTCTTTTTTTTTTCCTTTTTTTCCCCATAGTGTTTACTCCTGGCTGAGCGGCTGAGTGAGCTTGGATCCCCTAGCTTTGGGGAATGATGTCATGCAGCAACAGTTGGATTCTATTAGCCAGGGAAAGAGGAAACATCCTGCATTTTTTGGGGAAAAAAAAATAAAAATACTTTGACTCTTTGTTGAATTTTGTGAAAAGGCTGCAAGAAGAGTTTAAAATAATATAATATTTTTAACAAATTCATTCCCAGAAAATGTCATTTAGGACCTAGACATTACCAAACTTTAAAACCACTGCAACAACTCTATATGCAAGAAAGTAATTACAGAACCGTTACAGAATTCAGAAGATGTTTCTTCTTGGATGCTCCTATATTTATCTTTAATGAGAAAATTAATTGCACCATAATTAAGCAGAGAATTTGGAACCTCCAGTCACTTGGGATCCTTTAGCAGTTGTTTGGAGAATGTGCTGGTAAAGAATTTCTTGTGGGTTGGGCTCTGTCTCAAGCTGCTGCTTATGAATAGATGATGCTTGCAGCATTGTTCTTAGCAAGGTTTTCAGTCCCAGACTGTGTTTTTCATAGCTTTAAACCAAGATAGAGGATAGAGGGGGAAGAAAGCAAAAAAAAATTAAGTTCAGCATTTTAAAAGGGTCTTTTCCCCTCATTTCCTCCTTATATGTTTGCTAAATCCTATATTCAACAGTTAACATTAAGGTAGAATGATAACATTTTAAGTGGAAAAATACCTAATTATTTATGTACAACTGTTCTGCTGTAATGGAAAGACTGAGAAAATTGATAGAATCCTATTTGCTTGAACATCACAAAAATCCACTCTACCTATAACCATCATGAGAAATTAGGTTACCCCTACCCCTTCTAGCAGATACTCTTTCCTGCTGCTTTGCTCCCTTCTGTGCCTTTCAGATGTGATCCAAAGCTTGCTGGAGTCCATGGGAGTTTTCCCGTCAACTTCAAAAGGCTTCATATCAGCCTCTGCCTGAGAACTTCTTAGCCCCTGTTTCACTCTTTTGACTGTAGGATCAGGCCACGGGCTCATTGCTTGCTTTCTTGAACTTTCCAAACAGAAGGTCTTTTGTGTTCTTCCAAACAATGCCAAGTGCTGCTGACTGGCTTCCTCATAGCTGCTGAACATGCTGGGGATACTGGTGATGCTTATTTCCACTTTTTTCTAAAATTGTCCTAGAGGGAGAAAGTGCAATGAATAGATAGAAGGAAATTGGATCCTTCTATCCCACCTCCCCTCTTCTCAAATGGCTGTTGGTTTTGAGTGTGTGTGCATGCACACATGTGTCTGTGTGTGCAAGTTGTTTCTTGATTAAAGGGCAGTATTGGCTGCGCTTCAGGGAGGAGTTCCAGGAAGACTTCATGGGGAAAACACTGTTATCGTTGTGATCTGCCAGTAGAGCAGTCGTGAGGCAGAAGCAAGCAGTTCTGGAGCAGGCCATCTTTCTACAACATGTGTACAGAGCTAACAGCTGTCACCTCCTAATTGAGGACTGATCAGCACAGTCTAACACTTTGTGTTCTCCTCTTGCTTACCAGATTTGACCAGCTTGATTCTGTAAATAAAATACTGCTGTTAGTGAATATCAATTATTAACCTGGTTGAGTGATTGGAAAAAATATGTTTCATCCATTTGATGACTGGGAGCAGTTTAATAAGAAATCCTTGTGCCATTCTTGACTAGAAATGAAATATCTGTGGAGCTGGAGTGTTAATAAGAACCATCTCCTTTCTTAAGAAGGAACATTGTTATGATTACCCTAGTTTAAGGCTCCTTTGCAGGAAAATGCTATTTTTCCTTGATATTTCTGAGACAGAGAGTATGATTTTCAAAATCAGAACCCACTGCTTTTAACTGCTTAAATTTTGCAGATGGTCAACTTGAGAGGTCTCTGCAAGGTTTTGAAAACTGGACATTCCAAAGGCAATGATTACTTTTTGGCATCTCTTGTGTAATGTGATGCAGCAGGAAGCCGGGTGAATTCTCTCCCAATGCTCCTGGCTGAGTGGCATTTCCTTTAGTGATCTGTGTTTGTAGTATTCACAGGTTACTTTTCAAAGTCATACAAGGCATCATTCCCATAGTCCATTTAGAATTCTGAATAGTTCTAAATGAAGTTTGCTTATGTTATTTACTACATATAGTTTACCAGTAGAAAAATAATAATTAAAAAACTCAATAAATCTTAATATAGTTATAGCTACACTCATAGAATTGCAGAATGATATGGGGTTGGAAGGGACCTCTGGAGATCATCTAGTCCTACTCCCCTGACAGGGCACGATCACTTAGAGCAGGTTGCACAGGAACTTGTCCAGGTGGGTTATGGATGTCTCCAGAGACGGAGGCTCCACCACCTCTCTGGGCAGCCTGTTCCAGTGCTCTGCCACCCTCAAAGTGAAGAAATTCCTCCTCGTGTTTAGATGTAACTTCTTATGTACAAGTTTGTGCCCATTTCGTCTCATTCTGCCACTGGGTACCACTGAAAAAAGACTGGGCCCTTTTTCTTGACACCCACCCTTTAAGTATTGTTGATCAGATCCCCCCTCAGTCTTCTCTTCTCCATACTAAAAAGACCCAAGTTCTTCAGCTTTTCCTCATAATAGAGATGCTCCAAGTCCCCAAAAATGCTGTACCCTCTCCAGCAGTTCTCTCTCCTTCTTGAACTGGGGAGCTCATAACTGGACACAGTACTCCAGATGGGACCTCACCAGGGCAGAGTAGAGGGGCAGGATAGGCTCCCTCTACCTGCTGCTCACATTCTTCCTGATGCACCTCAGGATGCCATTGGCCTTCTTGGCCACAAGGGCATATTGCTGGCTCATGGGCATCCTGTATCAAGATACTTTATAACTGACCTATTATGCTTGGGTATAAATGTAACCAGCCACATAGGCATTGGTGCATTGTTGAGGTTTTTTGTCATCCTTTGAGGGAGGAAGCAATTCAAGAAGGTTGCTGCTATACCTGGTAAGACACATGGAGTTCTTTCAGCAGCCTGTAGTGGCACTGTACTAGGCACAGCTCCTGTGGATGGGTTCTCAATGGTCCTTAGCCTAGCGTTTGCAGCCTACTGTAGTTGTCACTTTATAAATGCACTAATTTCTGTAGCTTGAATAGAATTGCTTTATGTTGTTGTGCTGACATAAATCTTGTTGGTCCCATGTGTCCACTGTGTTTCTGCCAGTGGCTAGAAGCCCACATTCTGTCTGTGGATAGGCTGTGGCTCTCAGTTTTCCAGAAAAAATAATGTGCTTTTTTGATAGGATTAGTTGTGTCCTGTCTCATTGCACGTAGAAGGAAAGTGAAAGGACATGGCAGAAATCTATTTTTCTTCTCTCTCCTTTACCATCTAATCAATAATTTTTTACTCTGAGTTATAATCTTTTAATTGTTTGATTTATCTTGTATAAGGTAATCTTTTGTGTAACTGCTCATATTCCCTGTATCCATAAGTTTACAGCAAATGGTTTCCTGTTGTCTGTTGTGGTGAGTTTCAAGTTAGCTGCTATGTTGACATATCTGTCTTTATTACTTGGAAATGCACCACTTTGCAATTGTGCTGAGGCTATCTAGAAGTCTAGGAATGACTTTTTCTGTATCATTCAATACTTGTTTCTGCTCTTATTCCCTTCTCTAAACAACTCTAGGCTCTTTGATTTTTTTCTTCTTAGGGAAAGTCTGTGAGACGCTGGAAAAACACTGTAGTTGTCTCCATTTCTGCTGTTTTCTTTGAAGGTTGGGCACCTTCAGGGCACCTGGTGTTACAGTTGTGGGCAGATGCACCATTAAATTCCTGAACATGAGATCAGTATTCTCCATCTGTAACCTTATGCTCAGAATAGATGGAATTCATTGATTGAAAACAACAGTACTGCATATTTAGAAGAGCTGCTCTTGAAGATGCTCAAATACTTTATTTTTCTGTAAGTTAATTTCAATTCCAGCAGTATGAACAACTAGTTCTCATAGTTGTTCCCTCTTGTGTTATTTTGTGGTCATGGTGATTCTGAGTGACCTTCTAAGGTGCAAAATATGACGTGCAAAAGGATTTGTTCTGAACAGCTCACATTAAAAATGAGTGTGGCTACCTTTAATTTTAGCGAGAACCTTGAAATGATTGCACTGTCCTTCAGTTTTCCAGTGCAGTCTCTCATTAGTGCTAATCAGTGATCTTTGTTCTGCTTTTGCATCTTTGACCCAGTTACTTTGCTGAACTTAACACAGTTGCTAGTGTGACACAAAGCAGACTCTTGGCACAGCCCTGATTACAGAGCAGGGAGAGATCTGGCAACTTTCACACAAATCCGTTATAATTAAGGCTTCCAGTCTGGGATTTAATCTTCTTCTTTCTCTTAAAAGCCTGAGAGGCTGTTTAAAATATTTTTTTGCAGGCTGAAAATGAACCTTCTGCTGGTAGAAGCAAAATTCCCTGACCATGCCAGCTGCAGGCAGACCTAAAAGAGGCAGGTTCCTTCACTGGGTTTTGCAAATGTGCTTCCCCCCGAGTCCTTTTTGAACAGAGTTTCCTGGTTGTTCCCCAGTTTCATGTGACAACAACAGAGTCCCCATAGCTGTTAGAGGAGTGTTGCATGGTTGTGTTTCCTCCAGTGCCAGCTCTTATTCCAAGTTCAAGCCTCATGTAGCATTAATCCTCTCTACCTGCTTGGAGCCAAAATTCTGTATGTAAGAGGATGTGCAAAGGAGTCCCACTTCCACATCCTGTTAGAGGCAGTGTTACCCCCTTGAATTGTTTGTTTTTTTTTTTTTTCCCACTCCTGTTGCAGTTTGATGACAAGAAGATGAATTAGACGCTAAATCTTCGGCCAATGGCAAGAACACGATTTGGCATTCCATGTGCAGCTGGCATCCAGAGGATGCATGCCATCAAATTATCCTGTGCTTCTGGTCCAGCTGAGCCTGTTGGTTTATGACCAGTTCATCCCTCCACTCTTTACAGTGTGCTTGAAAGTTAAAAGGCATCACTAAGCGTTTACCACATTATGGCCATAGTGAGGACAGTTGGCCAATTTTGACAGTATAAACCTGCTCCCATGGTATCACATGCTTCCTTGGTAGAGAGCAAAAAGCAATTTGAGAGCTGCAGCAGTATGAAAACATTTGCAGTTACACAATTCACTTTCCCATGTTTCAGTCTCTCACAGGCCCATGCAGACCTTCTATTATTAGTTTTTAAAGGGGAATAGCTGACAGCTGATTATTTTGAACAGCATATTCCAGAGAGAGCTCTTTTGTGATGGAGTTGTCAAGAGTGGCAAGCCAAGAAAGTATTGACTAAAGTTACAAAGAAAAATTTCTGATTTAGAGCACAATCCTGTTTATCCAAAAGATTTGTAGGGGACAAAATCACCTTCATACCACTCTGCTGGCAACATGTTCAAACCCGTGTTGGGGGAGGTGAGAAGCTGAACAGCTCAGCCTGTTGTGTTCATCCCCTAGCAGTTCCTGGGAGAGCTCCCTGAAGGCCGCCTGGCATGTTTTCACAGGGAAGGGGATATATTGCAAGTCAGTCTTCAGAAACCGGCCTAAAAGTGACTCATTCTGGTGTTGTTTTTTTGGAGAAGAGTCAAGTTGGTTTCAGAGGGAAGAATGGGAAAAATTTCCACTTTTGGATGCTGGATATGCTTTGTGTAATCAGGTGATGCTCTGGGTTGAAGCTGCTCTGCTGTGTATCTGACTGGGTTTCACCATTGCACTGACCCTGCTACACTCATGCTTGGGGCAGCAGCTTGGCTTTTGGGACTATATGAAGACCTAAGGTCAAACATTGTTTTTTCAGTGCTCCTTTATTAGCAGCAACACATAATAGTAATTTGCAAATCAAGTGATATCACCCTGGGACATGCACAGGTGAGTATTTGGTTACCCATTTTGTTTCCTGTGAAAGCACTGTACTTGTGTGCCGCCTGTAAGCAAGACTCTGCTGCCAGGCTGGGTGGTTGAAGCACAACTCTCGTTCCCTGATCTGAGGCTTTAGTGGAGAAAGAGAGCCATTCCAGTTCCTGGGGCCGTGTAAGATGATTGATCCATTTAGGTCTTCCCTTTCCTATAGCAATGAGCCTCTGCCTTGATAGTTTAATGTCAGGGGACTGTTCCTTCTACCCTTGCTTGGGATGCTCTCACAAAAGGTGAGAGAAAAGAGTGGCAAGAGAAGGTTAGACTCTGCCCCCCAGTCAGTGTGGTCTAGGAAGAGACTGCATGTTTTTTGGTGCAGAGAGTTTGTGTCCTTGACTGTGACCAGGTGATCAGCTGGGCAAAAATGCTGTTCCCTTGGGCCAGGCCAGAGCTGCTGTTGGGGCATGGAGGAGAAGGTCCCAAAACACGTGCAGAGCTGACACGATTACCCACCCTGCCTGGCACTATGTGCTTCTTCTGCCCTCCTCCTCACTTTAGTGGCCATGGAGACAGGGGAAAGGGTAGGATGGAGTGAGACTTTTTCACTTTAATCTAGCATCTGAGCCCAGGTTCCTTTTTCAACAGAAGTCTCCCTGGAAATGAGATTTATTTCATGTAATGCTTGGGTGCAGGCAGAGGTTGGACCTTTTTGTGTTTAGAAATGCTTAATTCATGTTCTCATGTTTGGAGCTCTTTGGGTGTAGCAAGGGGGCTGCTACACAAGGTGGTTGTACAGGGAACCCCATCACCATTTATGATCCCTTCTGGGCCAGACTCAGTTGATAGTATAATATACTGTCAAATTTTGCATTTGCTTTAAGATCTGCTTTCCTCTCCTATGGAGACATTACCCAGTTTTCTGCTGAAACGCATTGAGAGCTAAGGTCCCTGCTGCATTTTATTTACTCTTGGCTGACATGCATGGACAGTAGAAACAAAATGTAAACACAACTTGGTGCTGTGTACTGTAGTAGTAGCACAGAATGCTTCCTGGGGATTTATGACTGTCTGGAAGAACAGGGTTCCAAGGGACAGCCCAAGGTTCTCAGCTACAGCACCTTGTCAGCGGATTCCAGCACAGTTCCTGTGCCTGTGGCACTGGTGGCTCTGATAATGTGGCTGTACCTACCCCTTCTAAAAGTATGACCAGATCCTCAAGTAGAGGAAGAAGAAGCCAGTGGACTTATGCTGAAGGTTCTAGTTTTTCTGGAAAATCTATGCAGTTAATGTTCTGGATATGGCAGACTGATTGCAAAGTGGACATTTATCCAGAGATTTCAGGTGTCAGTCAATGGCTGCTCTGCCCAGGCTGTGTGATGTCCTGAAATCCTGAACAAATGGCCATATTCCCCTTTCTCTGCCTGAATAAGATTTCCATGTAGAAAACCAGGCTGCATTAGATGAAGCTTTCTTGTGCTTTAGCCTCTTGCTGAACAATATCAAGTGTGTAATGTTGTTTTTGGTGCTTGTGCTGCTGGTGCGGTGTATGACCTTGCCAACAGTAGTGGTGCATAGGAGCTTACTGTGTTCTGAGACCTGGCATCACATGTGCCACTCAGGGACACAGTGACAGGACAGGCTCGAAAGTGAACAACCATTGATTCTAAGAAGGATGAGTTCTTCCTGCCTCTATTGGTGCCAAATGATAACACTGGCATATGGAAGTTTTAAAATGCTTACTATTAGAAAAGGATTTGTTGTGAGAGAAGGAGAAATTTGTTGCTTGCAGTGAGGGAACAATCAGCTACTCCAGAGTCTGGGTAGAAAAGGGAGATGGTAGGAATAGGTTGGAGGAGAGTGAGGAAAAGAGCCAGCTGGTTATAGATAGGTAGAAGAGGAGCAAAGTCAAAGTCTAGACTTCTGTCTCATCATAACACTCATTTAAACATTTGCTTACAATCTGGTTTAAAAGTAAACCAACTAACCCATCATTGCAGACTGGGAATCCTGTAGAACATATTTTTGGTTACATGGACATATGGTGTTCCCAAAACAAAGCCGTTGAGGACCCTTGTGGTGGTGGGGTGATGTTGAGAGCCTACTAGACCATTTTGCTTCTGCCCACTACTGAAAAGGAGCAGTAAATCTGTTGGCTTGGACAGATTGCCCTTGTGACAATGGCTCATCAACGATTGTCACATCAGTTATGTTTCCATGACAGTCTCAGGTCTGACAAATGTGACAAGGCTGTGTTTTATCAGCAAATCCCCCAGCAAATTCCCTGCTGGCCCTAGTCAGGAAAGCGTATGGATAAGAAGAGAAAATTATTCTTCCTGCTCTTTGTTACAGACCAATTGTGCTTTTTGTATGTGAACTAGCCAGCTAGGACAAGTTACATTCCTCTGTAATTTGCAGTGCCTCCTGTATGGGACTGAAACAGTGATGGATTAACACCTTTTTCCATTTGTTAAGAGATTTTATTCATTGTTTCAATGACCAAGGAAAATCTAAAGGTCAGATTGAAATTTTGGAGAACAGAGCACAAGCACTGGTGTTCTGACTATTACAGGGCAGGCTTCAGCACTTTTGAATCAAACTGGCTTTTTTGTAGAAAGATTAGGGAGATTCAGGTAGGTATGTTGTCCAAGGCTGCTTACCTGTGGGTAAGCAGTCAGGCTTGTTCTGTTGCATTTATTAGTTTAAAAAAACCCACCATAGCAAACTCAGGTTGCCATGATGTTTGAAGACAAACTACTAACATTTTGGGTTGTGTTTATATAGTGTTCAGTGTGCTAAATCCTGATCTGTGGCTGAGGTAGTAGGAGTAATAATAGCTGGATTAATAAAAATCAGGACTGCTAAGCATCATTGTTGAATTGTGTAGAATACTGCCTTTCTTTAGCTGTAGCTCTCCAAAAGACACACACATTTTGATTTTGAAGAGCCATTAATTATCTTGGTTAAAAGGAAGGGAGAATGATTCAGTGCATACCCATTTGCTCATTACTTTCTCCCAAGTCTGTCACAAAATCTCTCTGTCCTATATCTCAGTGGGAAACTTGCAATTTTGTGGTACTTCTCTAGCTAGCACATTCCTGCAGACAGGGAAGTGGAAAATCAGCTTCTTAGAACTGTGAAAAAGTGATGTGTCTCTTAGCTATCTGCATCCTAGTTTGGAATTTTTATTCTGCCTTTAAAATCTTGCCCCAGAAAAATGAGTTAGTAACCCAAGCAGTATTCCCATATGAGTGACTGAGTCATCTTCCCTGGGAATTGAGGGATCACTGTCGCCTGGAGTTACAGTCTTAATGACTATGATAAACAGATAGCCAGGAATTTGTTGTAGATTTATTTTATACCATTTGTTGTTACTTTTGAGTGTAGTCATACAGGGAGAAAACCGATGTCATTATTTTGAGACAGGTTTTATTTGCAGCAGCCAAAACAAAAAAGTGGGACTCACAAGGAGTAAGTTAGAGGTTATTGTAATGCTAGGTCTCTTAGTCCCTGTAGTAACATATTCTGCAGTATCCAGAGAACAGCCTAAATGTGATGACCCACTTTGGAGGCAAAATCATTCTTCAAATTCACAAGTGTCCCTGAAGACACACAGGATCAGTTTTGCGATTTTTTCAAGCACTCAGTTGCACAAGGAAATTTTAAATTTTTTAAGAAGCAGTTAGAAGTTCCATTGAATGAAAAATAATTTGGTTTGTTGATGGGTGTGGTAATTGCACTAAACAGTAAGATACCTGTTAATCTCTAACTGTGCTTTTGAGGCCCCAGGATAATGCTCTCAAAAGCGTTGAGGTCCCCCTGATTTCCAGAAATGTTGAAATCCTGGGTGCTCTGAAAACAGAACTCAAACCCTGTCAGCGTCTTTGCAGGGTGTTCCTGTTTGCAGATTTTGTTTTCCCCGTGGGTTAAAATATCTTCAAACTGTTTCTAAAGTCCTGGCTCACACAGAAATTGTATCTATGGTTTTCAGATAGCAAAGTTTATTTTCGGTTGGCAACTTATGTAGCCATTTCAGTACAGGAAGGAATACAAACAGTTTGGATCTTAGATGGAAAAAGAAATTGAGACAAAGTTATCCTCTTGAGCTGTGCAGAAGGTGGCTCAGCAAAGTGAAACCCCATTTGGGAGTTGTGGGGCTTCGGGCAGCATTCCTTCAGTCATGAAACTGAAGAGCAGTGAGAAGAAAAGAGCAAGAAATTGGGGTGGAGGAGAGTGAAGAAAGCAAAGGGGTAAGAGGAAAGCATCTGCACCATACGAGTTAGGAGGGATGTTCAGTAGAACGACAGTTGAGGGAGATTTTTCTCTTTCTCCATCATCAAACCCTTCCAGTTAATACACTTTGAAGCAGTTCATGTCTTATAGTTATTTTAAGTTTCCCCTACTTAAATGTACCTAGGGGGATTATATATTTACAGTTTCATATCCGAGACTATATTAATAATCATAGACCTTCAGG
>VZTM01022868.1:1118-25485 GCA_013400555.1 Jacana jacana | reverse complement strand
TCCCTCCCGGTGAGGCGGGTGAGTGCCGCGGAGGTGCTGGTGCCCTCCGCCCAATATACACGGCCGCGCTGAGTGCCTGTGGCTGCGCGGGCGCTTGCCCCTGCCCGGTGGATCCCCCTGCCGCTGCCCAGCTCGGCGTCCCGAGGTTATTCGCTGGGGCGGCGGCACCGGGGGCTGCTCTCCGCCGCGGTTTTCCGCGGAGCGGGAGGCGGCCGCGGCTCGCGGTGCACTAGAGCGCTTCGAAGCCAAGTTCGAAGTTAAACCCGTTACTTTTTGGGTGCCAGCGCCGACACTTGGCAGCAGAACAAGCGGCTGCCGGCGCCGCGGGGTGTGTGCAGAGAGGCATTCCGCCCGTGGGACCCCGCGGAGCTCCAGCGCCCGTGGCGTGGGCCCCCAGCGGGGGAGTCCTGAGGGGAGAGTTTGGGTTTGAGGGGAAGGAAGAAGCGGAGATGCTGCTGCGAGGACGTTGCCCTCGAAGCGCTTCCCCCCGCCCCCAGGAAATAACAGGCTGGTTGGTAATGTCAAACACCCGGTGCCGTGGGAAAACGGGAGCGGGGTCGTGGCAGTGGGTCGGGGACGCAGTAGAAATAGAGGGTGTGGGATCGGGTGGGAAACTGCTTTTCTGGAACTGAGTGGCGGAGGATAAGCAGGATCCGCCTTGGGTGGCTCCTCAGCACTGCCTTCCCGCAACGCTGGGAGAATCACCCCAACCCCTCCCCTGGTAGCGGCCACATGGAACAAAAGCGGCCCGTGGGGTTCCCTCTTTTTCTGTGGGACCCGTGGGCTCAGTGGAGCTGCCAGCCCTGCCGAGCTGGGTCGTGGAAGAGCCTGGTGCTGTGGCAGGCATGGGAGGAGGCTGCTTGGGCAGGAGCTGGGCTTTGTAGGTCACAGACATGGTGTGAGGGTGGGAAGACAAAGTCTAGTTAGTTGTGAAGAGCATGAGAGGTGATGGGGAAGGGATGATGGACAGAGAAGGGTAACTGCAGTTTGGTGGGGGTGGGAGGGAGAGACAGGAGAGGGTGAAGGTGACAGGAGGCGGGTTGATACTGCAGGGGAGAGCAAGGGCAGACTCTTAAGAAGTTGTGGTTGTGGGCTGCAGAGATGAATGTAGAGAAGGTGAAGCTGATGATGGACCAAGTCTACTGTCTGTGCAGCTTCTTTTCAGTTGCTAAAAGTTTCCAAGGTTACTGATTTATACAGAAAGAACATCACAGCAGTGATCTGTTTAGTTTCCAACCAGGTCTAGGTCTGCAGGACAGACTTAGGTTGTCTGTAGGGTTGTCTTAGGTTCTTGGCTTCTAGGTTCTTTTGGCAGATCTGTGTTACATTTTTGTGGATATCAGGCCCTTAAAAGAGCAGCAGGCACAAGTTGCTTCAGGGATAATTCCAGTCAGGAAAATCTCTTAATCATGAAGAGGATCAAATACTGGAACGGGACCCAAGAGAGGCTGGGGAGCCTCCATGCATGGAGGTGTTAGTTATTTGAAAGGATAAGGTACTGAGCTGCTTGAGCTTGTACTGTTGAGCAAACTAACAATGGGGCTACAGAGGCAGATAATCAAAGGGAGGTACCCTTTCCTAGGGTTTTGAGCTGAACACAGAACTGGGGTGAGGTGAGAAAAGAAGAGGCTTCTCTGGTCTCCACACTGTGATCACCCTTTGACTTTTGCAGTAAAATGAGTACTTTTATAGCCTGTTCTGACACTAGAGGTCTTATCCAACAACTTGTCTAGTGCGGTGATTGTGCTTGTTGTATGCTGAGAAAATGTACAAAAAAAATCTCTGCTCAATCCTAAGTATATAAAAGCATGCGTCTGTTGCTGTTGGGAGCATTTTCTCAGGTTCTGTTAGAATAGTAGTAAAGGTAATACTGAAAGTAAACCAAAAATAGCCCTGCTTAGTAGTGGATATCAGAATCCAGGTGATAATAGTCACCCGCAAGGTCTTCTGATTTAATTGGGCAAAACACATGTGAGAGGAAGGTAGAACGATTTGGTAAGGAGTTGGGGGAGGGATTATTTTATTAGTGCTGTGGCTACTGTTATACTTTCACCTTCCCTCTCTCTACCCAGCCCCTTGAACAAGTGAGAAAGAAGAGAAGAAACTGAGAATATACGTAGAAGGAAAAAAAAAGTCTAGATTTATTTGAGGTGGCATTTCATACTTGCCATCATCTTAAATGCAGGAGACTGGGAACTGCTTAAATGTCTAGATCTACCTTACTGAATTGACAGTGGTAAAGTGACCAAGAGCTGGTAGCACATGGCTGCACTGCAGACTCTTACTAGTAATGACAAGCCTGTGTCCTTTCCCTGCTTGGCCTTGAGCAGCCATGTCCTGCCGCTGACACAGCTGACACACAGCAGGTTCCCTACCGTCTGGTTCTCACTTGGATTTCAGATTCCATTTACCTATGCGGTACTGATGCTCAAAGGTTTGATAAGATAATCTTGGAGGAAGTAGTTTACATCTCAGTGAAGAGCAGACAGAAGCTGCACCACTGTTCTTAATTGGGGGTTCTGCTCTTCAAACTATCCCGATGCTTTTGTTCCATAGGTTGAAATGTGAATAATACAGGCTCCTGGGTGGAAGTAAAAACAGTTAAAGTCAGTGGAAAGGTTGTAGATCTTTTCCTCTCCTCGGCTCTTATTACTGAAGTGCTCTCCTGTGGAAATAGGAAAGTACTTACATCAATATCAATGCTTCCATTAATTAGAGTGTATGAGTGCTTAAGTATGTGTATGTTGTTGGTGCTCTTTTTAATTACCATTGTGCTATTTAGTCTTATTTAGATACAGTTGCTAGTCAGTTTTCCAAAGCAAGTCAGCACAACTTCTTTAGGTTGCAGGTGTTAGGGGTGCATATAGTTACTGCTACTTGCTCAGCCTTCTGTGACCACTTCTAGTTCTGCAGCACCTCTATTTCGGGTCAGATATTTGTCTTGGTGAGAACTAGCTTGGAATCCTCATAAGCCATAATGAAAAGAGGACAATAGGAGGGGGTGGTTTTGAAGGCTTCTTTAGTCTGCTGTACTCCTGCTGCAAGCTTGCCCAACTTTGTGTCTTTTTGGCTTCCTGTCTTCTGTTGCGTGCCCTAACACAGAGAGACCTAAGGCTCCTGACTCCTGCTGTCCTGTAAATTTGTGTTCTGCAGAAGCCATTAGGGTGGGAAAATGGCTATAGAACTTGGCTGAAAAACAACTAGAAAAGTGACCTAGAAACTAGTGACTCCATGCAGAAGCAAGGATTGGAGGCTTGGACTTCATCTTAATTACTTGGTTCTTCACCTGGACAAAGCTTCCTCCTTGCTGGAAGGATGTTGGCTGGATGTTCTGCATTAATTTTTTTTCTTTCTCCGTTTTCTGCTCCCAAAGGCTTGCATGGAGGTTGTTTTCGTGTTGTCAGCACTCTGAAATTCAAAATGTGCTAGACAATTGTCAGCAGCACATACTGGCAGTGATCTAGAAAGCAATGGAGAAAAGGAAGAGACAAGGTCTGACACTGTGCCACCTTGCGGCAGTTCTTATCAAAGGATACTTGGCTGGCTTCTAGGTAATGGGCTCCTTTCTCAGGAATATGCTCAGGTTCTTCAGAACTTAATATTTGCAGGCCACTTACACCATATTAATACAGTCATGAATGTAAAACTTTAAATTGCTCAATAGTATAATCCTCTAAATTAATACAAATTGAATTGGCATCCCAAACGACTAATGCCTTTATGTATTCAGAAGTATGTCCTATAAAACCAGATGCCCTAACCTGGCAAATCTGATTGTGCATGCTAAAAAGAAGATACTTAATTATTTGTAATAATATCTCAAACATAAATAGGGAGGAGGAAAAATTTTAGGCTTAAGGAGCATAAGATACCAGATCTCCAAGGGCCAAAGGAGAGGACTGCATTTCACACAGCAGGACACTGACTTGGCCCTTCACATTGTTCTAAAGCTTTGATGTCTTGTCCAGGCAAGTTTAAGTTAGTGAAATAGTTATTAAATCTTTCTGTCTTTCCATATATTTCTAGTGCTGTTGCTGCACATGCACCCACCCCCAAACTAGGCAGTGGTCTGAAAGAGTTTGGACCAAACTATGTGCAGGGTAAAGTGCAGGCAGATACAGCTGGGCATGTTTCATGGCTGTATCAGCAGTGAAGCATGTATTGCTCTCTTCTGTGAGAAAAGAAAATCACAGTCTGAAAGTGATAGGGCTTTGTTTAGTTGAAACCCCTGCCCTTCAACTTGTTGTAAAGTTCAGTGAAACTAGGACTGATATACGAAGCATAAACAGTTGTCTGGTGGTTGTCGAAGAGATTTTTAAAGGTATTGTATCATATCCTGTTTCTGTTAGCCTGTCAAACTAAATTGAGCTTTAATTTGCTGCATTGATTGATCACCAGGCCATTGAGAGGACAAACCAGGAGGAACTGTTATCTCCAAAATCCACAGGGCCTTTGCTAGTTTATAACTTGGAGCAGTCCTTAAGAAAACTGATTGTTTCCTTCTGTGATCCTGTAGTGAAATGAAAGTTATTATCTTTGCATTCAACTTCTTTCGTGAAAAGCTTTTGTATTTTTTCTCTGTGGTAAACCAGTGTATATGCTGCTGCCAAGGCTGTCTGCTCAAGTTTCCTTGGCGCAGTGCATCAGTTCTATTAGTTTGTGTCTTAACAAAAGTAAGCTTACACAATAGCAGATATGTCTTCGCTATGGAAAAAAGTTGTCTGCTCAGTAGAGACAATACCTTCTATTTAAGCCCTACGATTTTGTTTTCTTGTGAGGCCAAATTAAAACATTGTGTAGGAACTCCTTTAATTTACTCAAGTCTTCCTAACCTGGCTACCAAGTAAAGACCAAGTTTCATGCTTTCATCCTATGCTTCCCATCAGAAGAGGGATAAGGTGAACAGTATCAAGGGATCCCCAGCTTGCCAAATGGAAGACATCCTCTTCAAATGTTAGTTTTATATAAAATGCAGTGAACTTGAACTTATGGTAAGTAACTATAAGTTTGCTGCTGGTGGCTGAATACTGGTTTTTGACACCTCTTTTTGTTTGGTATTGGAAACTGGTATTTGTAAATCACAAGCACACTGGCCTATGATCTGCAGCATTTCAGTGAACCTTTGGTGTGAACGTGGAGGAGCTTATGAAATGGGTGTTGAGCCTCACATGTAGGAAGAGAATTACCAGGCAAAGTTGCAGCAGCATCTGAGTTTTGTAAGCATAAGGGTGGAAAGTCTACCTCTTCCATGGCTGAAGGGAAGTAGATGACTCTCCTCTTAAGTGCCATGAATGTGGACCCATGCGAAGGGAAACTCCCTCCATTTTTATCAGGACATCAGTAAGCTTTATGGTGTTCCTGGATATAGTGTGGCAGACCTTTGTGGAGGAAAGCGTGAGTGGATTTCTACCAGTTATCTTGCCCTTAATCTTTATGCTCTTACCCTCTTAAAGAAACAAGCAACAGGCCTTGCCCTCCAGTATACTTGAATGAATTAATACAGCTTGTGAAGCTATGTATAGAATGCTATGCTGCGGCTATGTATTGAATAGACACAGGCTTAATTTAATTGAATGAAAATTAAAAGTGGTAACTGGGTAGAGGAAACTGTAGTTTATACATATGGAAAAGAATAGTTCCCTTAGCTGGTCATTTTACTTACTACATCTTATTGCCGTTTCACTATAATTGATTGTTAATGGCTTGCTGTCTTAGTGCAGTTCTGGTATTGACTCCTATTTTTCTTGCAATTGATTGCATTTTATTATTAGTTCAACCGCTCACCATCTTTTTCCAAAATTGTTTTATGCTCGTTTTCCCAATGACCGTATTTTTCTGTCTCTTCTGTTCACTGAACTCATTTGTGTTCTCCTATTCTGTTCTTGCCCCGTCTCATTTACGTGTGTGTCCTGCCACTCACCCAGTGCCACCTTTGATGTCTTCAGGACAATTTTTGAAACTTGAATGTGTCTTGATGTGTAGTTTTAGCTGCTATTTTCTGGTGCCATTTTCCTTGCTCTGTTGCTACTCACATGCACTCTCTCTGCTGCGCTATGGGAGAGGTTCAGGAAAGTGAATGCACTTCCTGATTGTGCCTTGGAAGTATTCAAGGAGTCAAGATCTGTGTGGAAGAGCCTTCTGCAAATGTTGGACTATGAACTACTTAAGCACGGGTGAGCAGCTGTTTCTTATCCCCCTCCCTGAAGTAGCTTCTTGCCAATTTGTTAGACTTAACATCTTCAGGGCAAATTGGAGGTGTATGTGTATGGATGTATCTGCATGGGACAACTGCTGAAGTCTTGCTTTCTTTAAGACTTGCATTTCTGACTTGGCCATTTTGATAACCCCTCTAACATCTTCAGTTCTGATGCTGTTCAGACTGAAAAGCAAGTCACAGTGAAAGACCTAGCACCAAGAAAACCAAAACACTTCTGTCACCTAAGGCAAAAGCTGGGGGCAAAACAGCGCTCTCGTATATGTCCTCCCCATGGGAAGAATAGTGACCACTGAGACTTTTGCATTGAGTGCATCTCTGGTGCTTGGCAGAAGCTTGTGGAGCAGTCTTCCTACACCTGAGTGTGATTTTGTGGCAGCATGAATAGTGAAGTCTGTGATTTGCTCTTATGTGTGGGCAAGCCAAATGCAGGCAAGAAGCTCAGCTTCCAGAAGAGCTACCTCACGGGTGCCCTGGCTGTGTTCATAATGGGTGTTTCTCCGGTGATTTGAAAGATAATCCAACTTTTTTATTCTATCTTTTATTTTATTTCTTATGTTATCTTCTATGTTCTGAAGCAAGTTGAGGAATGGCAGCTGCGACAGGAACCAAGCTTTACCATGCTGTCTCCTGAGCTCTGATAATCAAAGGAGATGTACAAAAATCCTTCCAAAGGAGTGTGTGGATTGCATCTCTCAAAATCAGACTCAGGATATTTGAGGATATGTAGCATCGATCTTCTTTTTCTGCTGTATTCTGCTGGCAACAAACTTCTAGGTGTTTCTTTTCCATAGGAAAAAACTGTCTTATTCTTGCATTTGCTAATAATCATATTCCCTTTCTGCTCTATAGATGCATACTCCTCTTGGTATTAACCAAGATCTCCTGGATGTTATATTAAACCTTATGTATTGTTTCATTCTGAAAAAATATGGTGGCTTTTTTTTTCCCAGTTGTTTCATTGCAGCTCAACTCTTTGCAACTAAATTTCAAAGAGTTTGTTTCTAATGCTATCAGATTATGAGTCACATTTTGCATTTGCTCATCTTTCGTCAGTTCAGTCTTTCTCAACATCTGAAAAAAGTCCTAATAAAACAAATGTAATTGAACTGCATGACAATGTAGGGGTGTGACTGGGGGGAATAAAGGAGGGATGGCAAGTAGATGACTTCTGGACTACAGCAGGTATGACTTAGTCCTCCAAAATCTCTTAGAGCAAATAAATTAGAGGATTAACTTGTTACATTGATAGGTGTCAAAATCCACCCACCACCCCTTCAAAAATAAACCAAACAAAACCCCAAAAACCCCATCCTAAAACAAAACTAAAGTTCTGTAGCATTATATAACATCAGTTTTTGCATTTGAAGTTTGCTATTACTGTGTAGGATGTTAGGAGGATAGTAGATGAGAGGGTATGGTATGGCTCTGCAATAGCGGAGATCTCAGCACCAAATATTTTTTCAAGGTGACGTAGTCAGCTTTGAATGGAGTGTAGAGAGGACAAAGGGTCTGGTTTTGCATTGGTTGTTAGTTCTGGGGTCATGTGCACACAAAACATATGCAAAAGCATTTGATGTGCATGTTAGCAGGAGCCTTGGTGGATGTGGCTAAAAGTTGTTCTCTATTCTGCAGTTCATCTCTAAAGTCCCATCTTTGAGGAGGGGTTGGACACATTAGACTAGTCTTCTCTTGACTTTTGTTTTGTATCTTTCTGTGATATTTGGAGCTTTCTTGGCTTTTTTTGAGTGGAAGCTAAATCCTAGGCACAGCTTGCCATATGTGCTGTCAGCAACCCAAGAAGTTTTTCTTGCTCCTTCCTGTAGAGGAGACTCAGAATTATTGCAGGTAATGTAATGGCAGAAGCCTTCTTGCTCCCTTTGGAGGATGTTTCTGGTCTAGTTTTCCGCTTCTGCGTGTGCCTTGTAGAAATTCTGAGGTATGAGGTTAATATAACTACTCAGCTGTGGCGTGAAAAAACTGGTCGTTACTTCACTATTCCAAACATTGTGGGAGAGACTGACATGCTTGATATCCACAGGCTTCTATCATAAAAATAATTTCCCGATGTGCATAGACACCTGGTGATGCAATAGCCTCTTCATAGGATTTCTTCAGGATGGAACTAATACATTCATTTGTTCTGGCATGCCTAGAGTGCTGTACAGAAGCTGTTGGTGTAAGACATGTTGACATACGGAATAGGTTGAGTGTATAGGAACGTTGGCAAGTATCAGGTGTCTTGATGTGGAATTGGAGGGGGAAGACCAGGAAGCTTCAAAAGATTGGGTTGATAAGTTAAATAGTATTCTATTAAAGGTAATGCTCTATGAAATGAATGACCTTACTCATTCTGTTTTGATCTTTGTGGTGTTTGGACTCGGTTACAATGAACCCTTTGGGAATAGGTTGGCAGGGAAAGGTAGCTGTCTGGTTTGGGAAGTCCAGAAGCCTCTTGCCTTTATCACAGGCTGTGACTCCTGTGAAGACAGATCATTGTGCTGAGTTGTTTATCCAAAAGTCCAAATTCTACCCTCTTTAGACAGCGAGAATCTGGGTATCAATACTTGAATTTTTCACTCTGGTAGGTGAAATTGCGTAGAAAGCGCAAAGTTTGAAGGCAACACCAACATCTAGGAACTTAACAGCCTACCTTATAGGTCCTAGTATTACTAGAGGTGCTAGTGCTGTTGTGGAAAGAGTCAGATCCTGGGAAAAAAACCCTACACTTCTACATAAGTCACCTGTGGTGTCCTCTAATCTATTGGCCTTCTCATTTGCTGTTAATGAAGAAAAATTCATCAAGTACCATTTGAAATGCATCATTCTAAAAATAACAAAAGGATCCCACTCCTTTTGAACTTGGTGACACTGCAAGCAGAATTCACGCTGGAAAAAGAGGAAAAAAGACAGGATGCTATTATATGCTGATCACAGTGACTCATTAGTTATAAATTGAACATCAAATAAATTTTTATTTGTAGTGGACTTCTTTCAAGGACTCCAAATCTCTAAAATGTGTGATTTCTCTAAATATAAAGGTGGTCAGAAAAGTCATGTTTGGGTAGTATTTCAGAAAACTAGGTGCCAGCACATTTGATGTTATGTGTACTTTAAGCCTATACCTCAGCACTCCTGTGGTGTTTTAGCTGAATCTAACTAAAGTTGACTCAGGAAGGTTAAAAGCAAACAGATCCAAACCCTAAACAAAATCTTCCCAAAAAAAACCCCAACCAAACAAAAAAAAACCCACATCCAGTCTCATTCAGTTTAGCTTCCTATGGATGTGTAAGGGGTAGCTGTTGTTCATTAAAGGACAAACGTGCATTAGAAGATATCTGTAGAATAACTTGATATGCTCTGAATTTGTTCATTGCTCTTTGGAGATTAAGACACCTGGTGGCAATGAATGAGGCTATTAAAGCTTTCTAGAATAAAACAGATTCTATTACTAATGAGATTTAAGGATAAAAGAATGTTAGCTTTATAGTTTGAACTCTTAATAGCATTGCAGGAATAGAAATGGTTATAAATTACAGGTAACAAAGCTGGGGTTTGAAACTCCATTTCTTTATTATTTTTTTTCACTTATTTTGGTGTTGAAGCTACAATGGTGTGTCAGTGGATTCACAGAATGGCTGAGCTTGGAAGGGACCTCTGGATGTATTCCACCCTCCAAAACTTTTTTTCAATATGCAAAGCTTTAATGAATCTCCATACAACAGACACAACAATAAAGGTAAGCCTTTATGTGATTGCACCAGCAATGAAACATTATATGAGTGAAGAAATTCACATAATCACATACGATTATGTGAATTAATGTCTTCCACTATGTATTAATTCTAGAGGAAGCTGTAACAGTTGTAGACTGTTAGCTATCTGTAAAAGAAACCTTGAGTTAGTGCAGCTTTGGCTATTTCTGCTTGGTTTTGGCAGAAGGGTGTCACAGGCTTTCCAAATGTGAACAGCAGTCTCTTTTTTGGACCTTTATAGCAATATCCCAGGATGCTTTTTCTTTTCCTGGAGGGAAGATAGTAGAGACTTTGGGGAGGGTGGGGGTGTTGTATGGGGAAGTGTGTTGTGGGCAAACTCTTCCAAGACCTGTTCAGGATAAAATATTCCTTGTTTTCAATAGAAAACTGAAAATTCTCTATGGAGATGGGTGGAATGGACCTGTGTTAAGCTACAGCAGACAAGGCCCTGACTCCTGTACACAGGAAAGGAGAACATGGGTAACAAACTGTCTGTGCTGTGGCTGTAGTATTCATCAAAGAAGATGTGCCATTCAAGCCAGTAATTTTTCATGGCAAGGAGTCTAGCCAAATTGATGCTAGTGGCTTGCTCACAAGGTGTTCTTTGTTAGATTGTTAGAGGCTTCTTTTTTCAGTCTGCATTTGCTTCTTTTTTTTTTTTTTAACCCAAGAAGTAGGTAGTGGAATAGTCAGGTAAGAGGAAAATACAGAAGTGGCTCAAGATTTGTGCAAAATATGTCTCTGTGGTCCCTATGCAATTCTGGTGGACCATCTTGTGGCTGACAGATGACAAAAAAATGCCCAAGTTTGTTCTTGGGGTTGTTTTTTTTCTTTGCCTTTTTTCCTTGACTGTCTTGCACAGAAAGATATTAAATTGCCAACTTAGTATTATTCTTCATTTTTGGGAGATTTCGTTAGGTGATTAAGATTGCTGTGGGCATATGTTTTAGTTACTGAATAGGGAAATGGGTTACAGTGTTGTCTTGCATTTTGCATAGAAGGTGGGAGCAATTGCCAGTATTAACAACAAAGTAGGATGACCAAACGTGCATGTTACTATCATCTATGCACTGAGATGACCCCTTTCAAATGCCTGATTTGGGGAAGGAGTGGTAGTGATAAGCTTTCTTCTATGTGCACTTAATTTACCAAGGCTGTGTGCTTGTATATCAATATGATGGTGCCTTAGAAATATCTGTAATAGCTACAGAGAGCGGTAGAGTATGAATCCATTTTTATATTGAGTCAGAGTTGAAGGGCTGTGTTCTTCTGAAAATGTTCTCAGTTCCTGTATAATTGACTGGGGTGGAAGGAGGGGTTACAGCTGCACGGTGGACATCTTAATCAGCGAGACTATTTGTACTATTAAACAGTATATTCTTTAGAGCCAGGCACTTAGTAACAAACTAAGCTGTCAGTTGGTGCTGCACATACAGTTTAAAGGCTGTAATATTGAGAGAACAAAGCTAAAATAAACATCCTTTATAGTTCATGAGGTTAACTTTCTACATGTTCAGGCTTTTGATAATTAGTTTCCTTCATGTCTGTCCCTCGCCCTGCCCCTTGTTTGCAGAGTTCTTCTCGGGTTCAGCAACTTGGTTCGCAGCCTGACTTTAATCTTCGCTTCTGTGCTGTTCCCTTTGAAAATAGTCTATAGCTTTTCCTTCAACAGAAGCAAATACAGTCCTATTTAATCTTGGCTTGGATGTTCTATCTGAGCTGCTTGGCATAATTCTTAAAGCTTTAAAGAAAATTCATACATTCATGAATTTGCCTGTACTTTAGAGAAGGGGGGGGAGAGAGAGCCTGTGTACTGGCTGATCAAGAGAAAATAAATTCCAGTTAGTGTGCTAGAAAGAGTTTGCCTAAAAATCCTGAATTCCAAATACTTTCTCTGTTGTCCCCAGATTACATCTGAGATGATGATCTTTATGGTGTTCCTTTATGGCCTTTGGAGCTTTTTGGTTTGTTTTTAATTTATAGCTGTTCTCGTTCTTCCCTCTTTCCCCTAATTTTGTCATGCTGGAAATATTTGGAGTAGAATCAAGCTCTGGAAATAAACAGATTTATTACACTGTTCAAAGTGTCTGTATCCTGCTCAATGGACAGCTGGGATCAGCACAGAAGAAAAGTGTTTCTTGAAAGGCAGCATGGGCAGCAGACTGTATCACTGGGAAATGAGAAGATAATTTCATAGTAAATTTGTAGTAAGTTTGGAACACTGTCAAGTATGGGATGACAGGCAGACGACGTGGAAATACTCAACTTCCAATGCCCTTGTGAGCTAACTGTTTTGTGATTATTTTGCAATGCTCATCTTTTATTTAGTATAATGATCCAAACTGGAAGATAAACTATTTGAACAGTTGGAAATAGAAAGTGTCAGCCTACTTTGGTCTTGACTAAATTACTTTCTCTTTAGCCCTTTCTTTTTCTTCCCCCCTCTCATCTGTCTTTTCCTTCACTATGGTGCCTTCTTAAATTTTTGACCATTTCTGGTCCAAGTAATCTGACAAGAGAAATGTTCTGCGGGTTAGTGTCCTTTCCATTAAAAGTTTTGGTAGAAACAAAGCAGATGAGCTGGCCAGTCTGTTCTGTGTTTGTCTGGTTGCCCAGGCTGCTCATCCAGTGGGCTCCTCCAGGGAGCACGTCCCAGCTCTGGCCGGAGTTGTCTTCCTGTCCTTCATATAGTGAGTTACTGCCTTTTTCAGTTGTGTTGTTTCTTTCCTTGAATTCCACAAACTGGACACTTCTGAACAACTCCAGTTAAGACTGAGGTTTTTAGGATTATTATTTTCTTTTGCCTGAAACACTTGTTTATATAGCAATCCACATAGTGAGATCTTGTACTCATCTGAGGCCTTGCTGGGCTGTAGTGATGAGCGTTGGTGTTCCTTTTGTTTTGGAAAAGCTAATAAAGTGTCTTTTTTTTTTTTTTCCTCCTTCATTTTAAACAGTCCATATAGCTACATGAGTTTTCATCTTGGAGATAGGAAATGCAAAGGATGAAAATTTAATGAGTTCATGACTTGCTCTTTTTAGTAATTGGAAACTGTTGTGCAAAGGATGTTGAGAGAGGTTTGCATGCACAAAGACTTAGCCATAGGATCTGAATAAACCTTGGTTATTGTTAAGGAGGAGAGTTCAACTCAAAAAGAGCTGAGCAGAAGCTGTTCCTGCAGGTTGTTCAGCACAAGGGTTTTCCTGTACCTGTCCTTTCTAGCCTGATTTTTTTTTATTTTTTTTTTAGCTATAGGCTTTAAGGACATAATAAAAATTGACCTTTGTTTCCTTTACTTTCCACTTAGCATGTATAATTTTACATCACTATCAAAAATGTCTGGCTCATTAGGTAGAATCTTAATTGCAGCATATTCTACAATGTCTATACACTGACATGTCTACATGTCAATCTTAACGGTCTTTCTGATACTTAGTGATATAGAATAACTTGGTCTGGTTTGTATGTTTTGTTGTGGATCTGCTTTAAAGGAATGTTGGTGATTTACTTTCAGCCTTTTGAGAGCTAGGTGTGATGGAGTAATAACACATGGAGAGAGAATTTGTGGTAGTGTGTTCCTTTTAAAAGGTGCTCTTCTAATAAAGCTGCAAAAGCAATCTCAGACAGCTTTGGAAATATCTTAAGATTGAGATATGCTGCTTTTTCATAACATACAATTGTGTTTCAGTATTAGGTGTGGGTGTATGTATAAGAGAGGAAGATGATCTGGCTGACAAAATTGATCAGAATCCAGCATTTAAAGCTAGAAAGTGAATAGGGCTATTAATGCTTCCAAACTGGGAATCCCATGGCAGTTGTGTGCTTTGAGTCATGTCTTCCAAGACTCCATGTACACAGAGGGAGAGGAAGAAGACAGCAAGAAAGGAAAAGTCAAGAGACATCTAGTGCTGTATTCTCTGTGTGCTTTGGAGGGATGGAAGAGGAATGTAGGTACATGTGCATGTGTGTGACTGGTGTGATGTTTGAGCAGAACTTTCCTGTATGGTGGCTACTTTGCCTAGTGTGAACTTCCTGTCCTCAAAATCTATGCTCCTAAAGCAAAAGGGTACCCGAGCTGGAAGAGGAGCTGTTGTCTGTGGTATATTTGCATGCTTTGCCAGCTATGAGGAACAGACCTATTTTTTGGGCAAGGTAGTTGGGTATGAAAGCTTTTACCAATTTCTAGAAGCAGATGTGAAATGCAGCCATGATACTGCAGCACTTCCATCTACAGGTTTTTACTTTTTTCCTAAACTATTCCCTCTTCCAACTGAAAAAGCAGAAAGAAATGTAAGCTATCTGCTGCAGCTGCAAAGCTGAACAAGTAAAAACTATTTCAAAGGGGAAAATTATCATATAAAAGCAGATGTACTTTTAACTTCAAGGTATTCAAGATGCTGATGCTGTACCAAATACCTCCAGCTGTGTGTTCAGCACCTGAAGCAACTTAAACCATTGTTGTAAGAAGTTGGAAGTGATGGCTAAAATAATTCCAGCAATATTGTATAACAGAAAGGTAAGGAAGCTGATGGAAATAGTTACAAACCAACCGTTTAAAAAATGCTAATGAAGGTTAATGTCTCTGAAAAGTCTGTGGCAGCTGCGGGTGACAACTGGCTTCTTTGTTGGAAACCAACTCAGTCTTTATAGCGGTGGGCTGGTAGAGGAGTCTGCCCTTCCCTCCGCAGGGCTCCAGAGCTGAGTGCTAGCTAACATATAGCATTGCTAGATGGTGGCAAAAATATGAAAAATTCAATTTGTTTTTTCTTTTACTAGTAACTATTGGCTATTTAATCTGATGCTTACCCAAAAGTGTTGTAAAAAGGATGAAAATTGTTCTTGTGTCACAATTACTAACCAACCTGTTACCTAGGGAAAATTGATTCAGGTGTATTTTCATCACATCAGTCCCATTTCATGTGTTAAAACTATTGTGACATCCTTCATATTTTGCAAGGTAATTTCTTTTAAGGAAACTTATTTGCATGGTTAATTCAACTCAGAGCAGAAATAAGTGAAGAATTCAATACTGAGTGTATTGAATGACAGTAGCAGCTTCCTAAAGGGACCAGTCTCTTGCACTTGGATAGTTCAAGTCAAGATTAGATGTATGTCTGAGTGATATTTTCTGGTTAAGCTAGTAGGTGTGAGATGGATGGAGAAGTTAGTGTGGGACTCTAGAAGGTGCTATGCAGGAAATTGATGAGATTATTATTATGGGTCCTTCTGGCCTCAAGGTCACCCTGGCTGCCGTGTACCATTTGTAGTGGCAAAAGGTGAAAAATCATGAGTCGTCTAGTAACAAGATGAAGAGACTTTAAGAGCTGGTTCTCCAAGAGCTCAAGCCCTCAAATCTTTGTTTCTTTGGGAGTAACAAACATTTTACTCCTAGCTTAACAATTTATACAAGTAGTAAGCTTTATTTTAGGCTCTTTTTTGTTCTAAGATGGTGGATAATTAAGATTATTCTTATGCCTCAGTGTGAGCTCTGCTGTTTGGTTGGTTGGTTTTTATGGTTTTTTTTTCCCAACAACTCTTATCTTCTTAAACATTTTTTCTGTTTTATTTTACCCCTGGAGTGTTTGCCTGTCCAGCTCACAGTGTGATAGCACAACTGCTTATGGTGGTATGAGGAGAAAAGGGGAGCCATGTGTAGGGGAGGAAATCGCAGCCTTTCTCTGGGGATGGAGAAACCAATTCTTTCATCAGCAGTGCTGGTTTATGCTGCTTTAAATGCTGAGAGAATGCTGTAAGATGCGTCTGTGCTCCAGAAGTATGCCTGAGGGATGAAGTGAGATATAACATGGAAAAATCCTTTACTGAGCAAGCTAGTTCAGAGAGCAAACTTTTCCTCAGAAAAGACATGTCAAATATAGCCACTGTTAAGGTCCAAAGTATTTTTCTAGCCTCTTCTCTGGGAATCCATTCTGTTCCTACAAGTGTGGCTTGATTTAAGGTTAATGTCAGATGGGAAATATGTGGCTGTGAAACTACTAACATGGAACTAATGGAATGATTTTAATTCCTTTAAGTGACCTATCCGTTTTCAGCTTTATTACTGCATGGTCACTGCTTCCCTTGCCGCTTTGAAAATTGGAGCTGGAGGAGGGGAAGCTTTGTGCATACTTCAAATGGTCGTGTTGACAAAGGTTAGAGACTTGACTGGAGGGGCAGCTCGCTCTTCTGTTTTTCCATTTGTCCAGGCTGGACAGCTTTCTTGAGTGGCTCTCTTCATATTTTTCTTTGCTTGGCTTATGAAGCTGTTTCACCCTGCTCTTGGGCTTTATCCTATCTCTTGCCTTCTGAAAACCAGTGTGTTTGCTGCCTGAACAGCAGTCTTCCTCCATTGCTCACTTTTGCCCTTTGTTTTGAAGGTGTCCCCAAAGAAGGGTGGGAAGAAATCTAAGTCTACGCAGCTTTAACATCAATGCACTCACAGTTCACTTCTGTAGCTTAAGTCACAAACCTCTTTATCTCCATATAGAATCAGAATGGTCCAGGCCAGAAGGGACCTCTAGGGTCATCTAGTCCAACCTCCCTGCAGTCAGCACGGACACCTCCAACTAGACCAGGTTGCCCAGGGCTTCGTTGAGCCTCACCTTGAATATCTCCAGGGAAGGGACCTCAACCTCCCTGGGCAACCTGTTCCAGTGATCCTCATAGTAAAGAACCTATTCCTAATATCCAATCTAAATCTGCTTTTCTCCAGCTTGAAGCCATGGCTGCTCATCCTGTCACTGTGGGCCTTTGTAAACAGACGTCCCCCAGCCTTCTTGTAAGCCCCATTCAGGTACTGGAAGGTTACTATTAGGTCTCCCTGAAGCCTCCTCTTCTCCAGGCTGAACAGCCCCAGCTCCCTCAGCCTGTCAAGGCTCTCTACCTCTACAAGAGTATGGAAAGAAGGGCCAAGGGTGAGACAGAATGATTTCCATGGAGAGTTTTGACTGTCTTTGAAAATGGCTGTTGTCGCAGCAGATTTGCAGGACTGAAGGCTGTGATACATGCCAGAAGTAAAGAAATAAGATCTGGCCCTGAGGCTGGTAGGAACTCTGAAGACATTCCTCTGATTTTCCCATGTATTGGGAAAATAATGTGAGACTCCAACTGATAGAGATCAAAGCCTGCTAGAAGTGGCCTGAAGTTGGGGTCAGGGTAAACATCTGAAAAACTAGAGGTTACATCTTGCACCTGAGTTCCTCATTTCTGCTACTGTCAGGAGGCAGGAGTGTGATAGCATCTGGGATTGCCTTGCAGAACTAATGCATAGGCCCTTTGCTACAGATTCAATTTTGCAGTCAGTGCCAGGATCTCTGGGTGGAAGAGGGACTATTAGCATCTGAATATTATGTATGCAAGGTTAATGCAGAGGAGGTAAGAACGTAGAGGAATAGGGAGAACAGGGAGCTGATTATTAAATTCTTTGGCATTTACACATGCAGCCATCATGGTACTAACTTCTGAGAACTGGTATTATTGTATGGTATTACCTGGTATTAACTGGTACTATCATCTCCTTGGGGAACTAGGAGGAGAAAGAACTCCAGGAGTCTACTTGTGTCTTGATCACCCAGTTGCTTGCTGTAACACTTGGCATCTCTCAATAATTTCATTCTGCCCTGCTTCCAAAATGAGGAAACTGCAGTCATATTTTTGAAAGAGGTATTGTGGTAGACTAATTCAGATCTGAGGAAAAAATTGATGTAATTCCTATAGTAAGTGTTCATAAGTTGCTTTGCAGTCCTAGAGCAAGGAAAGTCTGTCATTTGGCTTGCCTGTATTTCTGTAGTCTGCTTCTCACGCTGAGACAGACTGCAGGAAAACTGGGAAATAAATCTATTCTGGATAACTGACAGGTGCTTTTGCCTGTGTAAAGGGGGAGGATAGGAGAGCATTACTGACCTTCCAAATCATTTGAGTCAAAGGTAATGTAATGTTGTTATGATAAAATACTGAACCAGCTGAGAATTGTTTGGAATTCCTTGATTTTGAAGGTTTCAGCCTGCTTAATCCTATGGAAAGCTCTAAAAGCATCAATCCTGTGGGGGGGGGGAGCTATTTTCAGTTAATGTGTTAATGAAGGCTTCTGGTTTTAATGACTTTCATTCCTGTGTCCTGCAATGATGATGAATTCTGCCCAATTGTAACTTTAAATATTGTAGAAGGTGGTGAACATTGTCCTCAGAGAATGAGAAAACAGAAAAGTTACGTTTTAGGTTGGAGCTATTGTATTTTTGCCTTCAAGGAAGCTGAATTGGCCTCTGCAAATAAAAGCAAATCTAAAACTGCAGAAGTGAAAGCAAACATTTTGCACTTCATGCATTATTATCTGCTGTTGACTATTGCTTGTGCCACCTCCACTTCTGGAGAAAGGTGACCATACAACCTTAGTTATCAAGACCTCACAAATGCCACAGGCTGTTGTCAAGTTAAGATGATGCTGTAAATTGCCTTTCTGCTTGGAGGCTTTCAGGAGCATAGCAGAAAAAAAAAAAAAAGCAACCCTGTATAGGGAAGCTAAACTCTTCCAAATTCTGCTTTAAAAGAAAGTAGAAGGAATAGGACATGGGAGGTCAGATAAAGGCAGGAGTGCAAGTCCATGTTTGGCTGTTCTCTGGAAGGGGTGATGTCATCTGGCTGCCTCTGGCTGGGAACACAGCTCTGAGGATGCTGCCACAGTAGAGCGTGGTACCAGATTTTTATTCCTGTAGCTTGTGGCCCCTCTTGATTTTGATGTCCAGGGAGTGTAAGATCTTCCCTTCAAACTTCGCATAAAATAGCATGATCATCCAATGTGAGCTAACTTCATGCATGTTAATTTGGTCATAGAATCGTGGAATGGTTTGGGTTGAAAGGGACCTTAAAAAAATCATTGAGTACCAGCCCCCCCTGCCATGGGCAGGGACATCTTCCACTAGACCAGGTTGCTCAAAGTTCCATCTAGTCTGGTCTTGAACCCCTCCAGGGTTGGAGCATTGACAATTTTCTGGGAAACCTGTTCCAGTGCCTCACCACCCTCACAGTAAAGAGTTTATTCCTGATACCTAATCTAAATCCATCCTCTTTCAGTTTAAAACTCTTACCCCTCATTCTATTGCTCCACTTCCTGATAAAGAGTCCCTCCCCATCTCTCCTGTAGGCCCACTTCAGGTACTGGAAGGCTGCAATAAGGTCTCTCCAGAGCCTTCTCCTCTCCAGGCTGGACAGCCCCAACTCTCTCAGCCTGTCTCCATAGAAGAGGTGCTCTAGCCCTCTGATCATCTTTATGGCCCTCCACTGGACCCATTCCAGTAAGTGTATGTCCCTCCTATGCTGAGGCTCCATAGTGGTACTCCAAGTAGGGTGCTACTGGAGCAGAGTAGAGGGTCAGAATCACTTCCCTAGACCTGCAGGCCACACTTCTTTTGATGCAGCCGAGAGTGCAGTTGACTTTCTGGCTGCAAGTATGCATTGCCAGCTCATGTTGAACTTCTTGTCCACCATCACTTCCAAGCCCTTCTCCTCAGGGCTGCTCTCAATCCATTTTCCACCAAGCCTGTAATTGTGCCTGGAATTGCTGTGAGCCAAGTGGAGGACCTTACGCTTGGCCTGTTTGAACTTCATAAGGTTTGTACGGGCCCACCTCTGAAGTCTGTCAAGGTCCCTCAGGATGGGGACTTCAAAAAACTTGTTTGTCAACCTATGTTACTTTTGTTTCACATGATCAAAGTGCAATTTCTCAGTATCATGTCAGTACACCTTTTTCATTTGTCTTATTGCTCTTTATTTTGTTCATTTTTCATGTTTCTCCATATTGGGCTGCATTAAGACTCTGGCCTTTATGCAACATTGCTCCTGTCTTGCTTTTGACAAATCAAACCCTTGGAATATAACACTTGGCAGCTGTGTGGGTTGAATGCTGAAAAGTGTAAGATTATATGCAGGTTGTAAAATGCTGTTCTGCATCCAGCTAAGTAAATGTGAACTCTCCTGTATATGATGCAATACTGCAACGATATCATCATAGGGGTCCTGTCCTGCCGGTGTGTTATGCAAAGGTGTTCCTCTGCATTGTCTTTAATGTTTGGAAGGAAAACAGGTGACGTCTGGAGAATGAGCTTCACTGGCAGAACTTTTCTTTTATGCTCTGTTCTCAAATGTGTCGTAACTGTTGATGAAAGCACTAGCAATTTGTGAAGGCGCTACATATAACTGTCTTGGCAAGGGGATGGGTAGGCGGGAAAGAGCAATATGGCAGATAATGTGACAGTGGACCTTGAGCCACTGTGACAATGAGCTGCTGAGGGAGTTTATTTGCATTAGTTAAAACCAAAATAAGCTACTGCTGTCAACTAGAACTACAAAAGCCATACAGATTTGATTGCATTCTTCTCTAGCACTTTCTGTACAACGGTGGATGCAGTACTCATGAAAGTACACACTGCAATTTTTGGTTTTGTGTGTGGTGGTGTTTTTTAAATAGCTTTGTGGTGATTGTTTTTTGTTTTTTTTCTATAGAATCTCTTTTTTTTTAACTGGAGAACTAATTCTGTTTAAAAATTAAAAAGTGTAAATGGAAATGCATTCATTGAGAGAATGGTCTGTGAAGGTTAATATCCCGGATTTAGTTGGGTTTCTTTCTTGTTATTGAGCTTATTGGAGGGATTGCAGTGATGTGATGACAAACTGGTGACCAGTGCTGCTAAAGGATTTGTGATCCTGGAAAGAACTCTGTACACCTTGCCTTCTAGGGCAGCACCATGGCTCTTTAAGAAGAGTGACTGTTAAAATAGTCCTCTGAAAAGCTGAGGGAGATTAACTCCCTTAAGACACTTTGGTGTGAAAGGTGAAAGGATTTAGAGTTTTTCTTGCCTAGTGAAAATACAGGTTATTTACAACAAAGTGATGTTTTCTCACTCCCTGGAGTTGTGATGAATATTACTTTTTCTGTTGAGGTAGGGTATTTTTTGGTTTTTGTTTGGTGGGTTGGTTTTTTTTTGTGAAACCCTCCTTATTTTTTGTGCTTGAAAGTTAAACTGTTGCAATTCTTTGGCTCTGTGGGACTGCAGACGCTGTCTGTCTCTTTGCTAAACTGGCTTTGGGACTGGACCACTTCTGGCTGTTACAGAGAAATCAGGCAGTTACGAGCTTAAGAAACAGATTGGTTTAAATGCATTTGGTTTGGTATGTCATAAAGAACCAACTTAACTAATTGCATTTTAAATCACAGCAAGAGGAGCCAGAGGTCCAACTTTGGCAGATGTTCTTTGCTTTGTTATGCTTCGGGAGCTCAGAGACTTTCAGGATAAGCGAGTTGCCCAAATGGAGGCCTCTGGTGCTGTTACAGTACTCAAGACCCTGTATGGGACTAAAGTTATGATGCAATTTGTAGGTTTCCACTGCACCTTCTCTCTGCAGCTGTGCCAGGAGACAAAGCGAGGCACTTGTACATGTTGAGAAGAACAGTAAGTGCCTGTGATCAGACATCTGAATTCCTAAATCTCCTCTACTTTTTCAGCCTGATATATCCTTCACTGTCCCTGTACTGCAGTGTGGTAGCACATGATAGCAGTGTCCCTCTGAGGTCTGTATTGGGACTGGGACTGGTAAATATCTTTCTCAATAACATAGACAATGGGATTGAGCGTACTCTCAGAAAATCTGTAGGTAACACCAAGCAGAGTGGTGCAGTTGATTTGAAGGGATGTTGTCCAGAGGGACCTTGACATTGACAGGCCCATGTGAACCTCATGAAGTTCAACAAAGTTAAGTACAAGGTCCTGCACTTGGATTAGGGCAATCGTCATTATCTGTGAGTGGACTGAAACCAGCCCTGCGGAGAAGGACTTGGGGATACTGGTAGATGAGAAATTTGACATGAGCTAGCAATGTGTGCTTGCAGCCCAGAAAGCCAACTGTATGGTGGGTGGCGTCAAAAGAAAGGGTGGCTAGCAGGCCAAAGGAGAAGATTCTCCTCCTCTACTTAGCTCTCATGAGACCCCTGCATCCAGCTGGAATACTGCATCCAGCTCTAGGGCCCCCAGTACAGGAAGGATGTCGGACCTGTTAGAGTGGTCCACAGGAGGGTCATAAAAATGATCTGAGAGAAATCTATCCTATGAAGAACAGTTGAGAACACTTAGTTTTACCTGGAGGAGAGAAAGCTATGGGGAGACCTTATTGTGGCCTTTCAATAATTAAAGGGAGCTTATAAGAAAGATGGAAAGAGACTTTTTGCTAGGGCTTGTAGTGTGATAGACAAGGGACAATGGTTTAAACTGAAAGAGCGTAGATTTATGTATAAGGAAGAAATTATTTAGTATGAGGGTGATAGTGGAACAGGTTGCCCTGAGAAGTTGTGGATGCCCCATCCCCTGGAAGTGTTCAAAGAAGTGTTGGATGAAGCTTTGAGCAACCTGAACTAGTGAAAGCCATCCCTGCCCACATTAGGTGAAATAAAACTTTAAGGCCTCTTCCAACTCAAAGCATTCTATAATTCTATGTTATTACAACATTTTTAATGAAATGCTGAGTTTTTCTTCCAGTAGTGTAGGCTACATTTTGTTTCTAAATCTCTGAGGGTAGATCTAAAGCACTTATTTCTTCTTCAGCTTTGTAGCTTGCCCTACTCCTGCAACACTCCTCAAGTTTGCCTTTGTTCCTCTCATAATGTTTCTCATGCTACACCTTTTGTGTCTGCCTAAAAATGCAATTTAAACTCTTTCTTCTGCTGCTTTTCTTGCTCTGTTCTATAACTGTGTCAATAAAAGTCCTACTCCAAAGAGCACTTCACAAAGCATGTGTCTAGATTTGCAACGCAAAGTAAAATCTCCATGTACAGAAGCTCTATGATCACTTAATTCTCATGAATGCTGGTACACTGTCTCCCACTAAAATTGTGGAATTGCTTTCTGCTCCCCAAGAGTTTGGGAGTTATAGTTGCTTTTGAATTTTGCTTTTTTTTTCTTCTGTCTCTATGCATAGCTGCTCAGTAGTTTCTGCTGTTGTGTTTATGACTGGCTCATGGAGTACACCTTTGACAGCAACATTTACCATAACAGATGAAAAATATTGTAATGAAAATAACATATTCTGGTAACAACAGCTGTCAATCTAACTGTGTGTCTGCTTCAGCTGTAAGAATACAGACTTGTGGGTCCTACAGTGACTAAAGAGGAAACCTCTTTCCAGGCTGGAAAAACTCTTCATGAGACAGAAAAACTCTACAGGTAACTGTCCATCATTGAAGACAGAAACAATAGAATAATTGCTGTAATGCAGGTTTGTAACAGATTTTCAGGCTATCCTACTTGCCCTACAGGAGTTTGATTTTTATTTCTTTACATCTTTACAAGATTATGCTTAATTTTATACTGTGCTGAACTATTAAGCTGTACTTCATTCCCTTGATTTTGAGACTGAATGTTACGCAAGTTGATTTAGGTGTTAAAAAAGCTTGCTTTGACATCTATGCCTCTGAATGCCAAATACTTTGCCTTGATCCAGAAAACGCTAGGGGCCAAGAGTTATTATTCCCGTCGAAGTGCACCTTGTCAAAACAAAAATTTCAGGGATGGGAAGAGAAAACTGGTCAGTTCCAAAGCACGAATGAAGCATCTCAGGACAGACCTAGGATGTTTGGTCCCAGGGTGGAAACCCTTGTGGTCAGAGCCGAATTCTCCTGCCTGTTCAGACAGCTTATGTATTTGAAACAATTTATGAAATGATAAGCCAGCTGAAGTAGGAGTTGCCTGTACCTAGTCAACAGAATTATTGAGAGCAGGAATATATCTCAAGTAAGTTTTGTTTTTGTTCCGTGGAATGCCTTATTTGAGACTCTGGGCAGAAGCATTCTGTGTTTCCAAACCTTCTTTAGGAAATGTGTATGCTTATCCTTTTTTCTGTAACCTGGCAAGAATAGGTCTTGAGAATGAGGGCAGGGGGGTGGTGGTTAGTTCCCTGTGCTATTATAGACTGTTTCGGGATTGAACACAGCCAACCCTTCTGAAGCTGTCCAGGTGTGTGAAAGAGGAAGAAAAAGGCATGGGGGCAGGCAGGTCAGGATGTGGGATGGTACATATTTTCAGCTGACAGAGAGAAATCCTGAGATTAAGCCTCTGATTTCAAACAAAAGAGCAATAAACACCACCAAATTGAAAAACCCAAACAAATGAAAAAAAAACACTAAACAGGTATTTTTAAACATAGTTTTGTCTTGGACAGGAGTGGTGTTCATTTTTTCAGGATGCTCTTTGGATGGGCCAAAATACTGTTCTGAAGCTGCTCAAGCAGAGGATGAAATGGAATGAGGGGCATCTTGTGTGTCTTGAAGTTACTGTTCAGGACTGGCTGTGTGCTCTCAGTCTGGGCTGTGCAGCTCTGAAGAGACAGACAGAGGAGGATTGTCTTTTATGGAAGTTG
>VZTM01022867.1:0-54765 GCA_013400555.1 Jacana jacana | reverse complement strand
AAATAAAAAAAAATTTAAAAAAATAAAAAAGAAGAGATCCTGAAGAAAGAAATGTCCCTAAGACCTCTAGTTCTGCCTGTCTTTCAGGCCCAAAATTAATTACAGTTCCCTTCTACCTATCAGGTCATGCTTTGCTGGATAACAGAGAAGAGTAAAAGTAGGGAGGCCATGTAAGAGACAAGAACTGGCACCAGTTCTGGTGACGAAAGAATAGTAGAACAAATCATTCTCAGAGCCGAACTATCATAAACCATTTCTCTCTTTCCCTGACATTTGCTCAATGCCTCGATCAGGAAACTCTCCACCTGGCAGAGTTGAGTAAAATTCTGCTTGCACAGGAAAATATTTATGAAACAATGGATGGAATTTTTCTTTTTTGGAGTAGTAGTCAAATATAAAGACAAGATCCCCCTCAGGATCAGCATCACTCTTCTAGTTCTATGCCTACTTAATTAAAAATTAAAAAGAGCAGAGACAGCACTCTTTCAAACAGTTTTAAGCAGCACTTTCTGTTGTTTCAGATTGCAATGCCAGGAAGAAAATCTTCATTAAATATTCCTATATTTTCCTTTATTATATATTAAAAAAAAAAAAAAAAGCCAGAGATGCCTCTACCTTNNTCTACCTTCTTCTATCTCGATAAGGGCACAGCCTGTTTTTGCATACAACACACCATTTCCATATGAATCACCAATCTATATGTAGTGTCAGCCTTGCAGCTGGACTCAAGCAGCCCATGGTAAAACAACTGCCCTCTCCCTCTGCAGGATGTTTTAAAGCCTTTACCAAAGCATTGACAGTGTGCTGCTTATTAGTGACATAGAGTCCTCCTAAAGAACTGTTCTATGAAAAACTTTTGTCTCCTGAAAGCCTTAAGTAGAAAACTGCAGACCTGGAAGGAGATGCAGGATGCAGTTAGCAAGCTCCATTTCAGATGTGCACACCTGGGTCCAAGTGCAAGAAAGAAGAAAGGCTGGGAGGGTGCAACAGTAAGGTGCAATTCCATACCTACAAGTCCAGTATGGTCTCTGCAGTAGAGCTGGAACTGCATCAAGGACAGAGTAAAGTGTTTGCTTGGTACTAGGGCGCCCTGATACACTTGGGCCTTAGGGCAGCTTTACCAGAGTAGGTATGATTACAACACCCCAAGATCCTCCACCTAATCCCAAAGCGTTTACATATTTGCAAGTCACAAAGTATTTTGGGGAGGAAATCATGGCATATAGTACAGATCACTGTGCATTCCCTAGATATATCTATCTTGCAAAGACAGCTTTGTCAAGGACACCAGCATCTGCTGGCTAATAGGAGTCAAATCTTTTATACACATGGATAACTGCGTATCTCTGCAAAAATGTGCTAATCTAACTACATTTTGTCTTGCAAGAGTGAAGATCACCTTAGCGCGACAGTGCCAACTGTTTTGTCATTAGCTCCATTATCACAATGACTTAAAAACAGCTATTCTTGTTCCTACAGACATATATTAGAACCCCATACAAGAACTTTTTTTTTTCTTTTTTTAAATCTAACATTTAGATATGTACATTCTTAGTTGGAAATTCTGTTACCTACAGCATTAATATTCTCAATGAAGTAATTTTTCTTTTTACAGTTTTTGATAATGAAATCCCAGGTTTTCGTTTCACAATAGCTTGACACTGATGGGGCTGTGAATCCTGATGAGAAAGAAAACTACCATTTAATTTTTTTGGCAAAGAACCCAAACAGGAAAAAGTATACCATGAGTCAAATCTTCAGACAGGAGATATAATGAAAGCAGTACAGACTGCACTCTCCACAATTCATTCTTTCTTAGTATCAAGGTTGTAAAAGCTTATTTCTCTTCCAATACTGTAAGCACTGCCAATCATCAAAACCATCAACACTTCAACACTACGAACTCGTAACTCAAGACCAGCTGCTTTTAAGGTACAATTTATAACAATCACTCCTTTGGAGGAAGCTAACAGGTAAGGCCTGTAGAGAAACTAAGCACTGTATTTTCTTTCAGAGATGAGGCTGAAGAATTTCCTAATAAATATAACTAAGAATTTTACCAGTCACAGTATTTCATCATGCCATGCACCAATTACTTCAAAAGTCCCCCTCCAGCAAGTAGTTTCTAAATGGCAGTAGAAAGGGAAGTGGCTGGACAACCCAACAATCACAAGGGCAGTTCTACCCTAGGGAAATGTTCATGAATGGAATTAACAATTCTAGTGCAACCTGAGTCAAACACAAATGCGCTGCTACAAGTGGATGAAGGCCACCTTGACACGCAGTAACAGTCAGTAACTGCGATTTTTAATTACATGTTCTTTCACAATGTTCTTAGCCTTGTGATGAAATCAGGAGTCAGCTATTTTGCCTAGCTTGAAAGCTTTCATTTCATTACTTCAGAGAGGAAAAACGGAAAAAGGTAAAGAAATACAGCTGCAAGCAGAGCAACACTTCACACCTACTAACTGCCCATCTGTAATATAATTATGACATGTTAGCAGAATAGGACAAGGGCTTGTCTATTTTGTGGGAAGGCAGTCAGAACAAAACATTTGGTTTTTTTTCCAGGCTGCCATGAAAGATGATGTTTAAAAATTCTTTCTTACCTAACCCAGCTTGCTTCAGGGCTTGCTGTGTTCTCAGCTGCTGCAACAACAAACATAAAAAGCAAAAGCTAAAGCTTGACAGCCTTCAAGACACTTGAGATCTCTGGCTTTTCTCCAGCTGTTTCAAAGTAACAGGCTACCCAAGCTAACAATTGTTGACATACACAACCCAACTGCATGCATTACAGTTCTGTTCCAAAGCTGATTAACAACAAAAAAGAGTAAGGTGAAAAATTAAAGGTTGCATTCCTTACCTGACATAGCTCCTGTTGGCCATATGCTGGACTCAGCCAAAGGTACCGTCTCTCTGAGCAATAAACCTAGAATAGGTAAAGGCTGAATTATTAATAAGAACATGAGGAGGCCTCAAAAGCACATGATGAATGAAACAGAAATTCAAAACTCACAGTCTGATTTACCTTCTAAAGGGAACTTAGAGAGTTTCCTGAACTCTTGTTCAATTGATCTGTTTCAACCACTAAGTGGCATATGGAAATAAGAAGGATGATGCTTTATTGCAATGCAGGTGAATGATGCACACAGTCCCTTAAACTGCCTTCACACCATTTTTTTACAAAGTAGAATTTGACTAAATTGAAATGGAAATACCTGGCTTTTATGATACTGTAGTTGCATACATACCAGTGGTATTCCACTGGTCACTTCTCTTTTCAGTCATTAACTGCTAATGTGCTTCCAACACCGTGTTTTGGCCTCCAGCTTTTTGTACCTAAGACTGTAAATGTGCTCTTCAAGCAACTTATAATTGCACTGATACAGTCACTAAGTTCATACAGTATTTCAGGTTTAAAATTGGGTCATCCAATTAACTTTGAATACGGCACAGCACAGCAGGAATGAAATCTATGGATTTCTGGGCAAAGGCTGGAACTTCTTTTACATAACTTTGTGTCTTTTGATACTGCTGATAGCAATTAGAAAGTACCAACCAACATAAGAAACCTTGCCAGGATGAAAGGAAAAATTGACATCAATTTCTCCTCTCAAGAGAATTTTCTAGCTCCTCTGTATTCTGTTCTGCAGAATTATTATTACTTGCAATGCCACGCAGCAGACACTAACGGTTAGGACAGCATTCAGAAAATGACACTATCTATTTGGACACTTCACACACAAAGCTCAGTTCCTAATTCTAGGGATGGGAGACAGGGCTCATGTTAGGTATTCAAATGTGAATACCCACATGGAAGTTGGACATTTAAACTGACATTCACAACAATGAGAAAGCAGGACCAGCATGTGGAGCTGGGAGGGGGGCATCACTCAGGAAAAGGACATACCTGAAACTCTCTTCGTCTGCATGGTGCCTCTGTGGAAGCGGGACCGAGAGCCTTAACTTGCTCATTCACTTAAGTACCTCCCCTCCACTTGGAATTCACCTTTCTTTCTTATACTTTGCTCTGAATTCCCTCCTGTTTTCAACCTCAAGCAGCTGAGGAAGACACAAAGGAAGATGGACAAATAGTTCCTGCCTTCCATGAATAAAACACAGCTAAATACAAAGCAGGATGTATATACCTATTAACAGAGGTGCTATCTGCTTTACAGAATCAATCTTGCTATTGAATACATAATTTTCAGTCAGTGCACACCATGTGGGAATAATTATTCAACACAGATTAAATACAGATATTTTTTTTTTTTCACCAAAATGCCCAGCTTAATACACTACTGAAGCTTTCAGCCATGAACACTGACCCCCTGGAAGTTACATCCCTTTCAAGTGTTCCAGGTTGCTTACCACAGAAATCTCTGGGGGTTAGTGCCAGCATTGCTCTGTGAATTGGAGGGGTAAATGATTCCCTGTTGTTTCTGCTGCAGTAGTGGTGTGACTGGGAGACTGAAGGAGAGAGAACTTTCTTGTGAATCATGGAAATTTGTGTGTAAGGTGAGAAAGGTCCATGCAAACCCAAAAAACATAGTCTCCATGTAGGATGACAGACAAACAGCTGCCTGAATAGAGTGACAGCAGTCATTATGCCATTATCTCAGGTGGGCTGAACACATTCACCAGTGCTCTGAACGCACCTCTCTCCACAGTCCATATGCTACCATCAGGACAGGAAGAAGGCAAAGAAAATTGACTCCAGCTACTTTAATTGTCATCAACCACAATGCTGTCAGGATAAGCAGGCAAAGACTTGTTTTCTACAGCCTTACACTTTCTTTTCGTATTCTGACCAATAAAGTACTGGCTACAAAGGTAAAGGAATACTGAAAGGTACAAAAGGACATGTGCTAGCTTTAACTCTTCCCTTTTTCTGAGATAGAAATATCTCATACATGCTTTACTACTAAAAGCCATTCATTTTATTAATTCATATCATGCCATGTTAGGAGTTGCATTCATTTTCCTAAATTTTCATCCATTTCATAACAAACATAGTAAAACTAACTCAGTCCAGTGTTTTTAAGTATGGAGTCCCTAAGAACATCTCCTTTTTCCATGGACAGTATCAGTACTCCCTCTCTACACAGTGGGGTACAGTCCGTGCCCGAGGAAGGAACTGGATGAGGGGTGGAGAAAAAGAGGATGACTCACAAAGAGACTACTGACATGTCTCATTCCTTACAAAGCAGCAGCAAAGAATGAAAAAGCTCAGCCTTGGACTGTCAGACATCTATCCAGAATAGTGGCATTCTAGCCATCCAGCTTTCCAGTCTTGACAAACAGCAACCATGTGTGACCTTATGCAATGAATTATTCAGAGAACTCCTCCAGGGAAGGGAAAATTCCTTGCAGAAATTTTGCACAATTAAACAACAGCAGTTTTTCTGGTTATTTTTCAGGTTTCTGGTGTGGTGTGTCAATCCCAAGGTCTAGCTTTGTTAATGGTGCATAAGGTTCATTGTGGGATTTCCTCTTGCTGAAGCACCACACAAATCAGTGACATTTCATCACTCCTGACAAACTACATTTTCCCCACTATTTATGTCATTTGTCTAACTCCCAAAACAAGAGCTTTGCAGAGACATGAAAGATGCATGAAAGGCAGGACATGCTAGGAGGCAACTAGTAGGAGACTAGGACATGTCATTAGATAAGTTTTTTTCTCCAGTTATAGCTGCAGAGCATTCCCCCCACTTTCTACAGGCAGTAGAACAGGTGCTTTCCCCAGCTGCACACTAACTCCTTGCGTGACCACCACCTTCATTATGTCCTCTTCTGAACTTTAGATCCTCCTGCTGCAGCTCCCTTACCTTCTTCTTATCTCCCTTCCCCCATCTTAGGGGCTACAGGGCTTTATCAAACAGCACAGTGATAATCCATCAAAGCAAATGAGTCCACATATTTGATGCCTTCTGTTAGCACTAAGAGGACCACAGCTCCATATTTTCATCTGTAACGCAGGAGTCTTCACTAAAAACACTCGCTCTGAACTTGTGTCCTGAATGATTCCCAGCTACATTTCATACATTTCAGCTTATTCTGATGTGGTACAGTTCAGTTCAATCTCATGAAAAGGAGTTTAACAGTAACAACAACAAAATTCCTACTGAATGAAGTGCTGATTGTTCCTGCAGGTGCAGAGCATTCCTACCTTCCCTGAAACAATCAGGCCAAAGGTGCTTTTCTCTTCTCTGGCTCTACATTACTAGTTCAGCTGCAGAACAGATTGGTAAAAAGTTGAGTGCTCACCTGGGTCAGTGATGGGTTTGTATGAGGCTTTTTTTCCCCTTCTCCTTTTGTCTTGCTGATCCAGAGGCTCTCCTTGCATCTCACTTTCTCCTTTCTTGTATTTCTTTGGATTAGATCACTAGAATTCACTTCTAAGGAAGGAAAGTTTGTAATGAAAGAGAAGCTACAGACACACCATGTATGTAAGTGTGTTCAGATGACAGCTTAAAACTAGGGCTAGGAAAACAAATAAGAATTCACTAGCAAATTTTTAAAGCAGAACGAACCCAAACCAATACCATAATTTTCAGTACTTCAAAACTCCTTCCTGAACACGAACGTTCTTTAATCACCCTCACAGCACTGCACAGTGCATCAGTACTTTGTTCATTATTCCCTTTGCCTCTACTTCCTCAGTGGAAAAAGGCTGGTGAACAGTAACTTCTGTTTTTGTGACACAAAATATTCCTCTTCCTCAGTCAAGCCTGTGCTCAGGAGCCTCTTGTTAGTGGGCATCGCCAGACATTAGCACAGTGAGAATCATTGTTTTTGTCCAATGAACTTTTTATTCTGAATGCACTTGGCAAAAACTGGTCCTGGCAGCCCTTAAAGCAACCAGGAGGTACTGCACTGCTCACTAAATCTCTCTTCCTCATAATCAGACAGTCAGTAATACAGGTACAATATTTCTTATAATCACCTTTTGGATGGTACTGGATAAATGACCTTCTCTGCATGTACAACAACAGGGCAGCGCTGTAACTCTGAGGAAAGAAATGCACAATGTTCCTCACTCTGAAACACACACACACATATTGCTGCAGCTCATGTCCCCACGGGTTCTTAAGTGCAAAACATCATGGAGCAGCAAGTACCAGCACAGGAGAGCAAACAAGTTTATCTGTGCTTCCAAACCAATCTATTTGCACTTAAACTGACCTTCTATTTTAGAAGGGTCTGAAATGGCTTTTAGAAATCTATATCCACCGTGCCTTCTAGCCAGAAAATCTTAGCCCAGGAGAAAAATAAGTCCACTTGATTCAAGTAATATTATTACTTTTGGAATAAAAATTAGGTGATCTTTTCTATTTTTATTTTACATGCTACAATGTCAATAATTTACACCAGTTTAGATAAACACTAGAGCATTAAAATGTTAGAAAAACAACTGCATTACAGTTTGAAATTGCACATTATGAACTGAGCTGGACTTCAATTTGGGAGTACAAAAAAGGGATTCCACAATTTTCAGAGCACATTTCATGAGATTCCAACAGGTTAAGACAACCCACTGGTTTTGCCAGAAAAAAAAAAATCACTAAGTACATCTAATTTGCTGACATCTAATTTGTGAACTAGTATTATCCATCTTCATACTAACAGAAATTTCTGTACAAGAACAGTTTCCGAGTTTGTAATTTCAAAATACCTCAAAACAAAACACCAATGGTTTTTGCGTTGTAATGAAGTTGGAATATCAGAGTGCAGACTTTGAAAGGGCAAATAAGGTGAAAAAACTTAGCTTTTAAATATGGAAATTAAAAAAAAAACATTTTGTATTTACATAGAACTGAATGCACTGCTTCAGAGAAGTAACTAGAAAGACTCTGTAAATTAATCTCTTCTCGATTTGTGTGCAGTACTATCTATGGATAATGGTACCTTTTCCTTTCCTTTGTTAATAATTGCATACCTGTATGTACCAGGGAGACAAGGGCATATATTTATCAAGCATTATGGTATTTGCAATATGTGTTATGGTCCACTAATTACTAGTAAGTCACTTAAAGAAGCATATACGTACTAGATCCAGATCTGGGTATTCAGGGAACTTACAGATATTTTTCTTCAGTTACTCATGGCTTTATCCTGTGTCACACCTAATTCTTGCCTTGTAGCACCATCTGCCATTTTTCATCATTTAACCACGGAGATTATATTTCTTTTTGAGTATTGCTTCCCAGCAGATTTTGGAAAAACAGGCACAGTAAGCTCCCCACAGGGCAGGGCCTCAGCAGCAGTCACGGCCACCGCTGCACCAAGCGAGACCCAGACCGCCCCAGACCCCTCACCTCAGCACCACGGCTTGTCCCCACCGTGGCCTCCCATCCCTCTCCGCCTCCGAGAGCAGACTTAGAATCATAGAATCATTTAGGTTGGAAGAGACCCCTGGGATCATCAAATCTACTGATCCATCAGCCCTACTCTCCCAGTGGCAGTGGCGAGCTGTGCCAGCACCGACCTCTTCAGAGAGCTAATAGCCCCCGCTCCACTCTGAGGGCCAGCCATGAAGGCAAATGGCAGTCGCTATTTCAAAGCTCCTCTCCGCTGAGGCGTGACCTCCTCCACACACCGCAGCAGGTCAACCCCACAAAGCCCGAGTTCTCGATGGGAACGTCCCGGTGTGGACAAGGAGCAGGGTGGTACCGAGCCTTCTCAGGCAGCACTGCTCTGGCCCCTTAGCGGGTCCCAGCTGCTCTTGTGCCGCGCCCGGCAGGAAAGGACGGAATCTCTTGGAAAAGGTCATTTTAACACCGTAAAGGAAAAGTAATGCTTAGTGAGCTTTTAAATTAATAAAATTAATATGTATATATACATAGTTCATATGAAATAGCTTTCTCTGAGACTTACTAAACGTCTCGCTTGTCTCTATGAATTCAGTTCACAGTTCAGAGCGAGAGTGGTGACTTGTGAGCCCAGCCCCATCTGTGCTCTGAGAAATGGGTCCTGGTGAAGGAAATGAAGGAAATTATGTTACAAAGCACTTCTCCCCAGTTGGGAATGAGTGTGGAGGAGTCCCACTATCTTTGGCCTTCTCCTTACATATATCTTAGTCTTTATTTGAGCTCAGGCATAACCGTTTTTCAGGTTGTTTCTGGTTGCCTGATGAAAAGAAATTCAGGTAGGCATTTCTCTGATACACTTTTCTTTGTTTTCAGAAAATGTCAGAGAAAAAAGCAGGAGGCTGTTGAAGGAAGCGAGTGCTTTTCCAAGTGAGCACCATCACACAGTCCGCCTTCCCACTCAGCTTCCTATGGCAATCTCTATAAGCACCGCATTGGCACAGAATGACTACCCTCGGCTTCTTCCACAGAGGTTTTAATTGTATTTGTCTAATGAGACATGCTTATCCACAAGATCGGCAGACCTCTATTTTGGTAGGCAGAAACACACCATTGGGTTCTGATCAGCCTTGCCCCGGGGGCTGTGTTTGGGATGACAATTCCTATCATTCTAATTTAATCTGTTACTGGTAAAGAGCAACTGCTGTATTCATCAGCCTCAGTGAGGTCTGACTCGCTCCACAGCATCCAGTACCACTTCAAATAGGAAAGTGCTAGATCAGTTCTCATCTATATTTAAGTAACAAGTAATCTGTAAGTATACTTAATAATAAAATTGAGAAGGACATTATACCCATAGATCTTTTCGTAATTATTTCAGATGCAAACTTTAAATACTGAGGAGCAACAGCATTTCTTCACAACATTCTTCCAGCACCACCTTTATCCATTGCTGTACCACTTTTGTTCTAACAAGGCAGAGTTCTGACCAGAGTACAGGAATCTTTTTTAACCTTTCTCTTGATTAGTGAACTCTGTGGTTTTAATCCTATATACACACATATTTTTTTCTAGTATCCACATTCTAGTAAATTATGTCAGGGTTACTCTTTATCAAAACTGAAAGTAACTGAAGCCAAACCTTGATTCAGATGGTCAGTAGGAAATGTAAATAGAGAGGTGTGGTGATAGAGGTTGCCAGTAAAGACCAAGGTAAAAAAGTTGTTGAGTACCTCAACCTTCTCCTCAATCGTTACCAGTTTGCCAGCCTTGCTCATTGAGGGGACACGCACTTTCTTTGATCTGCCTTTTCTGGCTGACATACCTGTAGAAGCCCTTATTACTCTGCTTTGCGTTCCTTGCCAAGTTCAGCTCCAGCTGCGCCTTGGCTTTCCTGACCCCATCCCTACACAACTAGGCAGCATCCTTATACTCTTTCCTGCTTCCTGATGTCACTGTACATTTCCTTCTCACTCTTTAGTTTGACCAGCATGACTCAGCCATGCTGGTCTCCTGCCCTCCTTTCCTGATTTCTTACACCTAGAGCTCTTGTGCTCTATGGAAAGCATCCATAAAGATTTACCAGCTCTGTCCTGTTCCCTTGCTCCTGAGGGCAGTTTTCCAGGATGTCCTATGGATAACTCCTTGAAGAGATGGAAGTTTGCTTTCCTAAAAATTCAGAGTCCCAACTTTACTCTTCCCTGACCTATATCCCTGAGGCCTGACAACTCCACCAGTGCATGATCACTTGTGTTGGTGACCAACAGGTACAGTATCACCTCCCCTCTGGCAGGGCTGTCTATTACCTGGCTTAATAAGTTATTTTTGATGCACTCCAGAAGTCTCCTGGATTGCTTACAGCTCACTGTTCTACTTTTCCAGCACATGTTGGCGTGGTTGAAGTCCCCCAGCAGGACAAGAGACTGCAAGTGCAATGCCTCCTTTATTTGGGGTAAGAAGGCAGTAACAGGAAGAGTCATCAGTCCTAAACTACAATATACATGAATGTTGCTTATACTGAAGCCAAACTGAAACCAAATTTATGTACAGACGTTATTTCTTGTTGCTGCTTGCAAATCTCAGGAAGAAAAGAAGAAATCTTAATTGTAATATTTCTGATTACATATGTGGTGATGATTCGCCCATTATACAATGACTCCACTAATGCAAGCTCAGTGGGAGATCATAGAATCATAGAATCATTCAGGTTGGAAGAGACCCTTGGGATCATCAAGTCCAACCATCAGCCCTACTCTACAAGTTCTCCCCTACACCATATCCCTCAACACCACATCTAATCTACTCTTAAACACAGTCAGGAATGGTGACTCCACCACCTCCCTGGGCAGCCCATTCCACTGACTGACTACTCTAGGAAAAAAATTTTCACAGAAAATGTCCAGCCTAACCCTACCCTGCTGCAGCTTGCAGCCATTCCCTCTTGTTCTGTCGCTCATTGCCCGTGAGAAGAGACCAGCACCAACCTCTCTACAATGCCCTTTCAAGCAGTTGTAGAGAGTGATGAGGTCTCCCCTCAGCCTCCTCTTCCTCAAACTAAACAACCCCAACTCCCTCAATCGATCCTCATAAGCCTTATTCTCCAGGCCTCTCACCAGCTTTGTTGCCCTCCTCTGTACTCGCTCCAGCACCTCGATATCTCTCTTGTGCTGAGGTGCCCAGAACTGGACACAATACTCAAGGCGTGGCCTCACCAGTGCTGAGTACCGGGGGACAATCACCTCCCTCCTTCTGCTGGTCACACTATTCTTTATGCAAGCCAGGATGCCATTGGCCTTCTTGGCCACCTGGGCAAGATCAAGCCATTCCTAACCTTTCTTTAAACTGTATTTGAAAATGAAATAATTTGGCATTTATATAACCGTGGATATATGCCAAAAAGTGAAAAGCTGTTATTAAATGAAATGTTATAAAATGCTTTAGCCTCAAGAATTGAATGGGAATGGAGTATTTCTTAGGCAACAGTCGGCAGTATTTAACTGATGCACTTTTCCAGAGTGTGTTAGACGAAAGCACTCAGTTGCTGAACATTAAGTGGGTCCTTTTTTTGTGTGTGAATCTTCTACTATAATGACTTACAGTGAAACATGTAACCAACAAATTACAAAACGAAGTATTTTAATCATAAGACATATCATTGTAGTGGAACTTACTGTTTCTGTAATTAAAAAGTTGAAATGTGCTGTCTTACCCTGATTTATGATCTTAAAATCTCCTTATTTAAATGGTTACACACAAACATTATTCGCTACAGTAAATCCCTTTGTCAGTCAGGGAGACTTTATGCTTTATAAATACCTGTTTGTCTCTGTGCGTTTTTCTTTGCCCGGAGATGGGCTTGTGATTACAAACAGGATGCATGATTGCGTTAACCTACACACATCATAAACACCGGAGAATCAGAACTTAATGTAATAATACTGAACAGGTTTGCTGGAAGGGAAAAGCAGTGGCTGAAGACTTTAAGGACAGTGCTGAAATGCTTATTGCTTCTGTGAAAATCTCAAGGCGGTTTTCAATTCTGGTTCTGCAAATGATGGTACAGCACTCTGAACCGTAAGCATCTGAGTTAATGTGCATCGTGCCAGATTGCCTTGTCCTGCCGGGTGACATGGGTGCTGCTTCTGGTTTCCCTTCTAAGCTTTTAAATAAATGCAAATACACCCTGTTCCAAAGGGTTGCCCCCATCTTGGAGAAAACCAAAAAGGAGGCCTATAGAGGGTGCAAGCAAGAACGGATAGACTGGGTGGAATATAGAGAAACTGTCCAAGTGGCAAGGAATGAGATTAGGCAAGCTAAAGCCCAAGCACAATTAAATCTGGCCAGGGACATCAAGGACAACAAGAAGAACTTATCTATAGATATGTCAGGGATAAAGTCAAGAATAGGGAAGTTTTGGGCCCCCTCCAGAAGGAAATGGGAGTCCTGGTCACCAAGGGTATTGAAAAGACTGAATTACTGAATGATTTTTTCACCTCAGTCTTCACTGGCAAGGGGTCTAACCATACTGCCCAAGTCACAGAAAGCAAAAACAAGGGCTATGAGAATGAAGAAGTGCCCACTCTAGAAGATCAGGTTCAAGACCATCTAAGGAACCTGAAAGTGTGTAAGTCCATGGGACCTGATGAAATCCATTCACAGGTCCTGAGGGAGCTGGCGGATGAAGTTGCTAAGCTGCTATCCATCATATTTGAGAAGTTGTGGAAATCAGGTGAAGTTCCCGCTGACTGGAAATGGGGAAACATAACCCCAGTATTCAAAAAGGGAAAAAAGGAAGACCCAGGGAATTACAGGCCGATTACTCTCACCTCTGTGCCTGGCAAGATCATGGAGCAGATCCTCCTGGAATCTCTGCTAAGGCATATAGAAAATAAGGAGGTGATTGGTGACAGCCAACAAGGATTCGCCAAGGGCATATCATGCCTGACAAGTTTGGTGGCCTTTTATGATACTGCCACCGCCTTGGTAGACAAGGACAGGGCAACAAATATCATCTATCTGGACTTAGGCAAAGCATTTGTCACTGACCTGCATGACATCCTGGTCAACGATGCCTAACTGCAATAAGACCTTTGCTAGCAGACACCATGGACACAGCTTACTGTGTCTGTAACAGTCTCAAAACTGGAAAGTCATAGATTTGATGGATGGACCACTCGGTGGATCAGGAACTGGCTTGATGATCACACTCAAAGGGTTGTGGACAATGAATTATGCCTAAATGTTGGCCAGTGGTGAGTGGTGTTCCTCAGGGTTCAGCCTTCGTTTAGATGGACATCTGAAACAACAGCTCCTAGCTTTTATACCTCTGTGCATGTTTGCATGCAAAGATGGTTGCTCTAGCTGTGACATCTAGTTTTGCCCTCTGGTAGAAGAAAAATCCTGAATACAAACCTGCTGCATTACCTGAACACAGAGGATGGCAAGGACAGAGCAGCTGAGGAGTTTCACAGCATGGATTCAAAATGCACAAAAAACCCCAAACAAACAAACAAAAAAACCCACCAAAAAAAGCCCCAAAACTAAACAGCAAAGGGGACCAAAAAGGAGAGAGAACCTCCATTAAAAAAGTCTTCAGCAATGTTAATGCAAGAGTGGGTCGCAATGCCTCTGAAATCAATGGAAGTAGCGAGAAGAATATTGGAACTTTGCACATATATTCAAAGATGATTTAAACCAGAAGCTGCTGCAGCTGCAGAATAGTCAGAAAAGGACTAGAGAAGCGCAGTAAAACTATGTAGGTAGCAGAGCACAGCATTAGAGTAATTACACTTGCAATTGGGAAAAAGCAGGAGAAGCAGTTCAACAATACTACAGTTCTAGCCAAGACTGAAGTGCAAGGTACACAACCATAGCCCAGCCCTTACAAATCATAAGCACAAACTGCAGACCTCAGGCAGACGCCTGGAAACAGAAGGGGGGAGATAGAATGCCTGATAGCACTGAAATGTAAATAGCATCACTGAAGTATCCTGAGTTAGAATTATATTGGATTCATTCCCAGCTCCAAACTCCAGAGGAAAGGTGACTCAGAGGACTTCAAAGCCAGGAACAAACACCACACATAGACGAGATCACATGCTGTAAATTCTAGATACCAATTGCCAACAGAAGGATGCACACAGATTCTTATAAGCAATGTGCACCCCAGGTAGCGATACTGAGTACGTAGTTCTTCTACAAGAGTCAAATTACCCAAATACCATACATTTACCCTTAATTGCTTCTGCAGAGCTGGAGTGTGATGCTCCCCAGAGTAAACCTTAGTCTTGCCTTGTACAGCTTTCTTCACAGAGGCAACAGTAATATGACTGGAAGTGCCATTACAACCTTGCAGGGCTACATTAAGAATTATTGCTGGGCAGACTTGGCATAATTATTATGTTTAAAACTCTGAATTTTTCCTTAGTGGATGAACATCTGAACCAGAGTGGCCTGTGTCACCCAAATGCTAGGCTTAAGTAAGTGTGCAGGACATTATTAATGAGTTTGGAAGATGAACTTATCCAAATAATACTTTTTCATTCTTGAAGTTCTTTCTCCTTCCCTGTTCCCACATGCAGCTTCCCCCCCCCCATAATACAGAAAATTAAAAGCTGCAGAGGGAAAAATTAAAATGAGATGATATTTCACATTAAGAATGTCCTATACAAATTTCCAATAATTGTGCTGTATAGGATTACAAAAAAATACCAGTATCTGGGTACGAGAAATCTACAGTTCTTTATTTGCTGCTTTTCTTAGAGCTAATGAGTTTCCTTAGTGTTCAAAATCCATCTTTACAAAGGTAAATCACTTGAATGGGCTGAGCTTTCTTCTATTTATTGTTGCTAGGGGAACCACCTTGTTGGTATTCACCAACATAACATGTCCTTTGACGTGTTTCTGAGGACCAGATGACACAGCTGTGCTGTATTCAGTGAAAAAATGTATCACAGCAACCTTGGAAATAGAGAGAAGAGCAGCGTTACTGTAGTACCTTAGCTTGAGATTGGTTTGGACTTCTTGTTTCTTTAGACAGGCAAAATTGTAAAATTTTACATAGGAATCTGAGTAATATTCCCTAATTCTGCCCACAATTTTAACACAAAGAAACCTAGTCTGTGAAACAAGTGTCACTAAAATAATGCCCATCTAATGTATTTTTTGAATGCTCTTGTAATAAGGAAAATTTTCCATATGGAATCTTGCTATTATCAGTTATGTGACTAAAAAAAAAAAAGAAAATCAATGCAAGTAGGGATAGAGTAGACGTCTGAACCATTGCTGAATAGCCAGGCATCTGAAGGGTATTTGAATGACATCAGTCACCTGCAGGAAAGCATCAATTGTACAAATAAAGCACTGGACTCACGAAAGGCAATAAGCATTTTTGACTCCCAGAATATACTTGTTGCTTGAGACAGCAGCTTCTGGCAGGGGCAACAAAAACTTAAAAGATGTAGAGATATCATTATGTCCAGAATCCTGGTGGACTATGGGAAACAAACTAATTTTAATTTCCTGGTGATTTTGATTACTGCCAAAATATCTGTGTGGGCAGGAGTGACACTTGAGGTTGGAGGCATGAAACCACATGAAAACATACAGAGAGCATTAAAGGGAAGCATCTCACTTAAGTCCCGTGGGTGCATTCATATTTCTTTGATGGTGTCAGATCCAATGCCTGGGTCGCTGTAACACCAGCTCATCTGCTGTCAGGGAGCAGCGCTTGCTTCATTTACCTACTGAACCAAACAGGAGGCGTTCCCCGCCTCAGAGGAGCTTACAAGCTAAGGGCAAGATGGAACCAATAGGCTCAAGCAAACAGCTAGAGAACCTACATCGAACAACACGTAACAGTCCCTTTCAGCTGCCATGAAGGTGTTAGTTTAACAAAACCCACGAGCCTATAGTTTACCTGATGCGTAACTTCACAGCGGCCGTTCTCACCAAGTACCTTGTTACAGAGCTCTCCACGACTAAAACAGCAGCTCTGTTACTAAACTGGAGAGCGATAGGAAGTTGTCTTAGAACACCCGCAGTATCTTTAGGGCCTGCAGAGATACCTTGAAAAAAAGCAAACTGAGTTTTAAATTTTCAAAGCTGGTGTATCCCAAATCCAAAGTGACCAGTGCTACTGAACAAGAAAGCGGCCGCAGCCTCCACAATCCAGTTTTCAAGCTGTACACCCTCCACACACACACAGCCCCCTTGGCATCCTGGCAACTCCTGCATAAAGCTCTCAGAGAATGTAATCTTATTTGCAAAGTACCGTCTTACAGTTGCAGGTCACTCTCCATCTGGTTTAGGGCTCTTTTCTTGTGGAATACTACACCGAGGAGGACGAGGTAGCTGGATATACAATATGGAGGCAACAAAGGCATGAAGAAAGCGTCTGCGTTACACAGAGCGACCCCTGCTTTTCAGAGAAACAGGAGGAAAACACTTCTCCCAGCAAACTGTATTATTGGCTTCAAGGGACAGGTGCAAAGGATATTCCCTCACACCTGGAAACCAGACAAAGGCTCATTATCTGCCTTAGGTATTTGCTAGTACTTACCTGTAATCCCCGAGGACACGTTGTTCTGATCAGTGAGTGCTTCGGTACGCGCTTCCATTCCCACTTCAGTAGGGGTCCCACACACATTTGGCCACCACATTTAAGGCCAAAGCATAGAAACAGTAGATACACCCAACACTTAGAAAACTTATTGTTAAAATGAAGGAAATGATACATTTGGCAGGTTTTTTTCCCAGTTTTAATCTCTGAAAGGTATCTTTTTTTTTTTTGTTGAAACATTGAAAAACTTAAAAATCCAAGCCTGAGGAAGAAGCCCAGCATCGTTGTTTCCAGTCACAATTATTAAAAAGTTTAGTAGCCGTGACTTGAAAGCAGTCCTACACTGGGAAGTGTATTAGGCAGCAGAAGATATAAGCAATTCCAGCAGCTAAACTAACACAGACATTATGGGCAGTGTAAGAAATTGCCTGACTGAGGGTTTGATTTTACAGAAGAGTTTCCTCCCTGAAAATTCCTGCTCCATGACAGCAGGTAATGGAAGAAGGAAAAAAAAATCTATTTTAGCTCCAGTCCTTAAAACATTTGTTTCCACACTCAGTAGAAATAGAGAGCTTTAGCGTCCATGTGGTGCATAAAAGGGATAAAGACAGAAGGACTCAGATGTTGTTTATTGGGCAGTAAATCATTCAGTGACCTGAGGGGTTTCCACGGAAGCAGCTCCCATTTTCAGGAATTAAGAGACCGGCCTGTTGCCCTACATCAAGTGACAGAATTACAGGAAATGGGTTTTCAATTAAGAGTACTTCCATGAAAGCTCATTTTGAGACATTTTAACTGGGACTTGGAGCTAAATTTAAAAATGCTTTTAAAGAGTGGGAATTTTTCCACATTTTCCTGTAAAATGCAAAACCATACATTGCAAAAATCATGTTTTAGGGTAGTAAGTAAATGAGATTATTTATTCAAAAGTAAGATTGACCTTTTCAAAACTGCGATTTCTTTAACAAGGTTTAATTTTGCATTCTCAGTAGTATTTCAAAGAAATGCAACACTGAAGCATGTGGCATGAAATATCCTGAATAGCATTAGTGGTGAGAAAGAACAAATGATACAGTAAATAAATAAATAAAAATTTAAAACCTTATGGATTAAGAAGACTTTAAGAAAATCTCTGGCAATTGACACAGCTAATAATTCATTGTTTGACTTCACTGAGAATATGCTCTTCCTACTTAAGGACATCCATTTCCCGGCATTAGCAGGTCATACAACCTGGCAGGTGACACCTGCAGTGACAGGAGGGACAGCAGCAGCAGAGGCAGGGTCTGTCCCGCTGCACTCACAGGCAAACCTCCATCCCTGGGAGAGAAGACAAGAGGAGGTGCTTGGGGTGCCCCACCAAAGGCAGGCACTGGAGTAGTGTGGCCTCCAGATCAGCAGCACAGACCTCAGCGCCTGCAGCAAGCATTTCAACAAAATCCTCATGGTTGGAAAGGACCTCTGAGATTATCAAGTCCAACCACACACACACAAAAAGCACCTATAATTTTGGCCACTAGAGCATGCCCTGAAGTGCCACATCTACATGGTTCTTAAATACCTCCAGGGATGGTGACTCAACCGCCTCCCTGGGCAGGCTGGTCCAGCGCCTGACCACTCTTGCAGTAAATTCTCCTATTATGGAGTCTAAACCTCCCCTGCCACAACTTCAGACCATTTCCTCTGGTCCTGTCATTTACTTGGGAGAGGAGGCCAATACCCATTTCTCTACAACCTCTGTTCAGGTAGTTGTAGAGTGCAATGAGGTCTGCCCTCAGCCTCCTCTTCTTCAAACTAAACAAGCACAGTTCTCTCAGCCTCTCCTCATAGGACTTGTTATCTAGACCCCTCACCAGTTTGGTAGTTCTTCTCTGGACAAGCTCTGGCACCTCAATGTCCTTCTTGTAGAGAGAGACCCAGAACTGAACACAGGACTCAAGGTGAAGCCTCACCAGTGACAAGTACAGGGGCACGATCACTTCCCTACGTTCCTGCTGGCTCATGTTAAGCTGGCTGTCCCCCAGCACCCCCAGGTCCTTTTCTGCTGGGCAGCTCTCCAGCTACTCTTCCCCAAGCCTGCAGCACTGCATGGGGTTGTTGTAACCACAACGCAGGACCTGCCACTTGGCCTTACTGAGCCTCATAAAATTGGCCTTGGCCTATCAATCCAACCTGTCCAAGTCCCTCTGTAGAGCCTTCCTACCCTCAAGCAGATCAACTCCCACCTAGTTTGGTGTCATCTGCACACTTACTGAGGATGCACTCAATCCCCTCATCCAGCGAGCGCTGCACGCAGTCCCTCACACCCTGCTGCTGGTAACTGAGCTGTGAACGTCCACACTGGGGGTTATGTGGTTGTGCTGCTTTGCAAAGAGCATTTCATTCCTAGGGAGGCTCCTGCTCAAGTGGGCTCCATTCATCATTACCCCCACCTCTCAGAAACGAAAGTGGAAGGCAGGACGGCAGGACCTGGGCAACATGAAAATGAGATCTAAATCCTATCAAGATCAGCACAAAACTCGTCCTGTCCCCTGGCAGCTATACACACAGCACAAACCCATCTCGTGGGATTCTACAGTAAAGAACAGCATCTGTTGGGTACTTCAGCAGAAGACCCTCTTTGTCAAGGAAAAACATCACTGTGAAATGCTGAGAGTTATACAAGATTCCTGTTGCTGAGGTGATGAAAATACTCATTGAAAATTTCAAGCCAGCACTCAAAACCAAGATGCTATTATCCAAAGGTCAAGGTCAAAGCAAGACTGTTTCACTGAATTTCTCAAAGGTCAAAGGAAGAGGAAAAAATTAATACATAAATATATACATTAATGAAATTGAAGTCATAGTTATCCCAGAAAGAGATCTGACAGAAGATCAAGCACAGTCTTCCCAGAAGCAACTCAGCCTTTTAGTTTTAGCTGTTTGCAGCAGCACCACTGTAGTAGCTGGCACAAATTAAGCACAACTTTAACTGGTATAGTTAGGAGGAAAATAAAATAGCCCAAATTACTAATACAAAATACATGGCTGTGAGTAACAAAAGGGAAAAAAAAAGGTACCAGACTGCCTCTCTCTCTGCAAAGTACTTTGGATGCATCAGCTTTGGACATCTAAACCACTGGCTGGCTGTTGGGTGGACTTCAAATTTAGTTACATTTTGGATGACTAGAGGGGAGAGAAAAAATTTCACAAACCCACAGGTTGACAGTAGACTTTTATTAACATATCTTACAATGTCGATTACTGCTGTATCCTAGTTTTATGCTCTTCTGATGTGTTATAAAGGTTTTGATTCTACAGTAATGTACTGTACTTAAATGATCATTCATACAGGATATCACACCAGAACAGCTGAGTAATACACGCACACACCACTCTAGTTTGGACCTGTTATTTTCCAGGGTTAGCTTAATAAAGTAGGATTAAAAAAGTTATGGGGGAAATCAAAATTCTTGTTTAGCAGCATGCAAGGATATTCAAGTACAATTTTTCAACCAAGTGATTTTTTTTGTTGTTGTTTTTAAATTGACCGGCGACTAATTCACCAGTACTAAAAGAAGCACTATGAAATACCCAAATGTTAGAGTTAAGGCTAATAGTTTTACTTCACATCCAATATGCACAACCAGAGAACATTCCATTTTAAATAAAACACAGTAATCAAATTCTGGATACATTGTCTCTTGTAAATATAGCATTGGAGCTTCAAACTACAGATTACTCAAGTTCATGAGCCCTGTAACAATGTTATGCTGGAGATGTCAAGAATCTTTTTGCTCTTTAACCACACTTACAAAATGGCCTGATATTCATAATGAGCAATGCAAAAATATTACAGGCAGAACTTATAATACAGTATCAAAAAAGTCATATTTTGGAAAAGACATAGCCATTTAGTAGGTGAAACAGAGTGATTCTAATCTTACAGGAAGTACTGTAATACTTTTGAAATATATATATATTTATATGCATGTATAAAAACCAGCATCCTTTACTGGTGTGTGGGGGGGAGCTGAATTGCAGGTATCCAGAAAGACTCATTGTATTTACTTACTTTTCCTTCTGCCCGTTCTCCTTGATTGCTATACAGTCATTTTATTCCCCAATAGACTTTTCAGTGGGTAGTGACTTCCGCTGGGGAACTGGTTGCCTTGTACATGGGGTTTGATCGGAAGATGGTTTTTACTTTACACATACAAATTTTATTTTACACTCAAGCTATGAAAGTCAAAACTACCAGGAGCTGCTTGGTAGTACTGTATGAAATAGCCAGCAAAATGTCCAACACCTGTGAAAAAGGTTAGTAGCAATATATTACATACCAGTATTTGAACTAAAATCTTTCCTACTTACACCCTGGGGCTTAGCCCGGTCACGCCTGTCCTTGTGAATGTTTTGGCCCTCTAGGCATTTCATTCAGTGGGGCTGCACATGCAGTGCTTGTTCATGGTGGCTATCTCTCTGTTGAGATTTTTTTCCCTCTTTTTGGAAACCAAGCAGAAAGAACAGTGATTACTCTACACAAATACCATACAGAGAAACCTCCTGAAATCACTGGGAAGTGAAAATTATGTTTCCTTGGCAGAATAGCCTGCACATTTCCAATCCAATCGTCCCGGTCTGAAATGACAGGCAGGCTGATGGTTGTTATGCTTCTAACTGGGATCTGCTATGCTGGGCGCCAAACAAATCTGTATATACAGCAATTTCTGTATCTGTTATCACTAACAGTTTATTCAAATGACATGGAAAAAAAAAAAAAAAAGATTATGTGTTCTGGATTACATCAAGAGCAATAAGATACCTAATTTACAACTATTTCACTTATTTATGGAGAAAAAAAATATATGAAATTCCTGAGAATGCGTAAGTTTTCAGTAATGCCTGAAATATATCAATAGACATCTCATGATAAGTGAAATACTCTTTAAAATTCAGCTTTCAGACCAATTGTTACCATGCAGTCCCATAATCGTTTTACAAATACTAAGGACAAATGCATATATCAAGCAAAAACCTCAAACCAACACAAAAAAGGCAAAGAAATTTTATCCAACATATTTCATAGATGTAGTAGACATACACGCTGTTTTAGCAAAAACTGTTAAAAAAAATCAACTCCACGCAGAGAAAAAGAACAACCTGACAACTATCCCTGGAGCCTCTAAACAACTGAAAGTCAAATTTGTGCTTCTTAACAATAATGGACTTTAAAAAACACAAGAAAAGTGGACTACTGAGTGCAATCAGATTGCTCACACCAATTTGAGGATTTAATTGCAAATTATTGTATCATTGTTTAGTAGCAACAGCAGATAATTTTGCAAGAAATTTCACATGTTGACAAAGTTCCATTTCCCTTTTATACCCATACCCGACTCCACCCCGAGCCGAAGAGCTGAACTCCCAAACAATTAAAGCTATTGTCAGTCAAGATGCATTCGCTCCTGGTAACAGCAATGATACAATGGTGGTGATGATGATGATGATTTACAAGCCATTATAATGTGGCCCCCATCTTTTATTGATATGATCAAAAGTATGAGACACCCACTGCTGCTCAAGCACTTTGTATCTTTCCTTGCATATGTAGAGAGGTTTACCACGCCTGTAGGGGAATTAAAAAAAAGGAAAAAAAGAAAAAGAAATGGTAAATATGCCAAATAAATGGAAAACTGCTTCATTATATAATCAACACATGATACTTATACAACTGTTTTCCCAGAGGAAGCTGCATTTTTATTGGTATTTTATTGGCTTCTGGTTTTGCTTTTAATAAGAAAACTGCTGGGACTTCCCTTCCTCCCTCTTGGACAGGAGAATCCAGCAAATCTCTCTTGTTCTCTCAGGCTTGTGCAGCTTGGAAGCTGCACTCCTTCCCTACTCAGGGACCCAACTGCCTCACTTGATTAAAAGCCAAACAACTTTGGAGAGAAGTGTTTCCCAGCACAACGCTCAGCATTGACAGTAGTTGGGAATAGCAACGAAGGAACCTGTCTGTGGGGTGGCTGGTGAGGACAACTCAGCCGTCATGATTACACTACTCTTAGTGGAAAAACCCCACCCCAATGTCAGTCCAACTGGCGGTACTTGGGGATTTTCCACCCAAGGAGGGTAGAGATCTATTACTACCTGTTATTGCACGTATCGCATAACATACGGGCCATCTACACAGAGGAGCAACAAGGAAACACACTTGAAATGACAACATTACCTAAGATCTCTGTCTTCTTCACCGTGTGCATCGAGATAAACAGAGCCCCAAAGGCAGAAACGATGGCCTCGGATGATGATGATTACAGATGCATTAATCAAAAGAAATATTCCTGTCCCAGCTCCACAGTTTTGAGAATGCTGAAATATTATGGATGTAGAAAGGAAAGAATGCAAAGGTTCAGTTAGCAACTGTCAACTCTATAACAAAAAGGATTAAAAAAAGTAATAATCAGTTTTGCTTGAAATAACATACACACATTATTTCCTAAGAAACAGTCTGACAAAGTACAGCCTGCCCCACAATTCTCCAAGCAAACTACAGCTCCATAACACTGCCGTAACACTGCCATACAAAAATGGTTCCCTTCTCAAAAAGGGAGGATATTCGTTATTATGTAAAACCAGAATTGCCAAACAAAAATGAGCAAAAATATTCTCTACAGCATTTTAAATCTGTTATTGTACAGCAAATTGTACAGCATGACCAAACACTTCTCATAGATGGCAAGAGAAAGTGTTCAGTAACATGTAACGTTACCTCTTTTACAATAGTCTCTGTTGCTACCATTTGCTGTCTCTATCCATGCTCACAGATCCAGTCTATAGTCCACAAATCTAATAAAAAGTAATTTTTAGTAATTCTTGCTTGCTTCAATGTCATCCATCTCTAGGAATGGCATGATCTGTATTAATTCAGTTCAGGAATTAAAAAAACCTTTTCCCCACCTCTCCTTCTCCCACCGGATTAACGGTATGAGAGAGAAAGGTGAGTTCAAGTCATTTCAAAAAGGTCCAAGATCCCTCTGAAAATTCTTTGGGTTTGATTTTATGCTCCATTTGTAAATATCTCCCCAACAAATTCTCCTCATAGCTTTGTAAAGGCCGTGCGCTTCCAGCCTTCTATTAAGTGTTCTATGGTAGGAAACAGGACAGGCACCAAAGCAAACCTTCATCATAGAGAGGAAACCAACACCAGACACCACCCAACTCAGGGTCCTGAAAGAACTTACAGAAACACTGACTAGAAAACTTTGCTGCTGAAATAAAGGTGAAGGCCTTAAAATGACGCTTATCTAGCCATAGTCTGTAGATTACTAGTAGATGGTCAGGTACATCAGAAAGTGTTCTCTAAAAGGAAAACCACCCACCCCATACATTGATATTGTTAAGTTTGCAGAAAGCAAGGAAAAAAGCAGAGGGAAATTAAAATATACAAACAATGGGACTGTAGACAAGGTTCACTTCCTTGTGAATCAAAACCATGCATCAAGATTAGAGACAGTAGCTTTGTTAGAGGTTTTCAAACATTACTCAAAGATGAAATAGGCTACGGGCTTACAAAGGTGGATAAAATTCCCCTGATAAAATTCAGTCTAAGTTCATCTGTCAGAAATAAGCACCAAACATTATTATTGGGAGTTGGACTAGATGACCTTTAAAGGTCCCTTCCAACCCAAACTATTCTATGATTGTATGATTATATGAACACAGTTTGGAAAGAAAATCATCAAAACTGAGCAATGGAGTTAAAAACTGCATGAGCCTGAGAATTAATTACAGATTTTGAAGTAAGTCTCTCTTACCAGTACACATTCACAGTAACTCTGTTGCTTGCAGCACAGTCCTTTCAAGCACACGAAAGTACCACAAACGAGACACACAGCAGGATCTTTAGGAACCTTGGTACAAACTGTACAAGTTTTTCTGTGATAATACTGAAAAATGGTGTTGTAATTCTCAGGCAGCTGAAGGAGGCGTGGCAAGTCCCACTTAGGCTCCTGGATAAGCAAAGCCTACAAATCAGAACAGAACAATGATCAGTTCTTCACATTCATTTATGCATTTATATTTTCTAAGAGAAGAGACTACTACAGAAAGCAAGCATGCACTTTAAATATCTCTCCCTTCTGCATTTCACAAACCTAGAAGTCCAAAGTTACCTTGCAGTAGTCACCTGCCTCAGGCTGAACACCCTCCCCAACTGTGGCCACTTTTAGTCTTTTGTAATGGGTGAGAAACGGGCACGAGCCTTTTCCCAAGGACATTTTCTAAACCTGACACTTTTCAAGCACAAAAGTCTTCATAGCTAAAACAACAGGATTAAGAATGATCTAAAAGGAAGACTCCCAGTCACCACGCCGAGTTCTTTTGGCAACATCACCACAACTGCTGCCAAACCCTGGTACTGACTACAGAAGCCGTCTTCTAGCTGAAATTCAGACTAAAACTTTCAAAACCAGAACTGAAGTTCAGCTCTGTAAATGATATTTGAAGACTCCTGCCCGATTTCCAAAACTGTTGCACACAAATTTTGAGCCTATTAGGAGCTTGTCAGCACCCACACATTTTTGATAAGGCAGGGGGTACCTGAATACTGATTTCAAACCCAACTCCTCTCTTTTGCTCGTAAAAACATTGTCCAATTTTTATGTTGCCTTTTTTTGTTGTGTGCTTTTTTTTTCAGATGGTAACACGGTTTCCCTTCAACCCACTCATTTTTACTGACTTTATAATTGATGGCATAAGAGTCAGATGAGATCTTTCTTGCAAGGTGTAAAATCTTTTGAGGGGTGCATGACCTCAAAACCTAACTTGCCAAAAAAAATAAAAAAAGTTGCATTTGTACCCTGTTCCTTTCACACCATGGAAAGAAGGTCACCGGTTTCACACCCTCTCTCAAGTGCCTGTCATATTGGCAGAAACTGTAGTCTGAGGTTAGTTGGGAGTACTCAAGTTTTCACTCACAATAGTCTAATTCATGCCCGCAAACACGCAACGGCAGGTGGAGATGACACTGCAGAGTGAAGAATGCATCTGGCTTGAATTTTTGATACCACAAACTTGGGGGGGTGGAACTTGAATTGTTGAGACACAGCTGCTTCATAAAGGCAGTGCAATAATGTTGAAACATTTCCATTTCACAACTGGTATTCCAGTTACACTGATTTAAGTCCTGGCATTGTTTCTTTAACCTTCAGAGAATGTAGATGTGCCACCTTTTATCAGTCAACAATTAAACAGCTTTTATTCTTTTGATCTTTTTCCGTATTCCAACCAAAGATGCTGAAAAAGATCCATGCCTAACAAGCCAGAAAACCTTCTGATACACACTTTTTTTAAAACACAAAGTTTCTGTTACACGCCCTTGATAGGTTTGAGGAGCAGAAGACAGGGGTACACCTAGTATCATCTAAGGATAGTGTTTCTAGTTTCTGTCTCCAGCAATCATATGAAAAAAAAAACAAACCCCAGACAGGTTTTCTTATTCCTCTTTTCAACCAATCCAACCCACACCCACTAACTAATAATTCTGATTACAATTCTCTGCCATATACAAGTCAGATTCTCAGATCCTTAGCTAAAGCAACACTGTATGTGCATAGTGAATCGAGCAATTAATAGCTGCTTCCACATCTGCACTGTTTTGGAAGAAGTAATTTTGCCACACACCTTTACTTGATCTGGATGTTTATCTGCAAACGAAGCCAACTCTGAGCACCACTGGGATATCATGTCAAATGCTGGCACTGGCCAGTCGAGACAAGAGGCACTGGTGAACTGATGAGCCGACTGGAAAGGTGGTAACAGACCCAGGCAGCTGGCAAGAACTGTGAATTCTTCAGCTTCCTGTTAGGTACAACACCAGAGAGGTTCACATTAATAACTACACTCTCAATATTTAAATAGTTTATTAAAAACGTATCTACTCCAATAAGAATCGTCATGTTCAGAGACACAGAAAAGCTGGCATTTTTTCCAGATTACCCCAAACTGGATTCTCAAAATACAAAAAAAATGGTCAGGAAAAAACCCAGCAAAAACACCAAACAAAACCCCCAAACCCACACATCCAAAAAAAACCACAAGCAAAGAAAGGGCACTGTAGAGATATTGGTGCTGGTCTCTTCTCATGGGCAATGAGCGACAGGACAAGGGGGAATGGCTGCAAGCTGCAGCAGGGTAGGGTTAGGCTGGACATTAGGAAAAAAATTTTCACGGAGAGAGTGGTCAGTCAGTGGAATCAGCTGCCCAGGGAGGTGGTGGAGTCACCCTCCCTGACTGTGTTTAAGAGCAGATTAGATGTGGTGTTGAGGGATCTAGTGTAGGGGAGAACTTGTAGAGAAGGGCTGATGGTTGGACTTGATGATCCCAGGGGTCTCTTCCAACCGAAATGATTCTATGATTCTATGATTCTATGAAAATAACCCCCCAAACTCCCCAGTAATTTTCTTCCTGTTCAGCACCCCAAACTGGCCTGTGGTTGTTTAAAGATGAGACTGTTTTGAGGCAAGGAAAGCAGGGGGCTGACCTGCTGCAAACTCTACTTAAAGCAGCCATGGAACTTAAACGTCATTGTCTGCCTCTGAGAATGAAGTCTAGGGATTAACAGACATTAAGCAAATTCAGGACTGAATTCCAATCTGTGTGGAAATTATGCCATCTCTGCACATTATGGACAGGTTTTTAAAGTATGGTATTTTATAAAACTGGCATCTGTGACCTGATAAAATCAGCATGTATTTGGTGAATTTTAAGACTATAGTAACATTTTCTCAAGGAAACTGCCTTGGAAACAAATTTGTAGAAGACAATGCTTGAGAGCAATGCTATAAAGTATGAATAAAACCCCCAATCTTTGAACAGAAGATAAAAATACCAAGAAAAAGACACCTTAAATGTCTAATTTTTCATCTCTAGCTTTTAAATGACAACATTCGAGCACGCCGCTCCCGTTCTGTACCTGGCAACTAGGTAAATCCCCTCCAAAAAGATGGTGTTGCAGGAGGCTTGTGATCCTGAGGAAGGGCAGGCAGAACTGCTGCAGATAGCACTCCACAGAATCGGGATTTACCTGTCGGGGAAGGAAACAACTCCTCAGTTCTGCCCCAGATAAGTGGTTACCCGCATCAGAAACTCCAACGTGAAGCAAATGTTTTTTAAGCACATTGTATAAACCACTGCATCAAACACACGTTCCTGAGGCCAGAATTTCACCTATAACCTGAGAGAACTCTGCGCTTCCTCCCCCCTTGACAAACACTTTTTCCACTTAAACATCCCGTTTTCCAAATTTCTGAAAGGTCCTTCCTACCTATGAATAAACCCCTCAATTGTCAGAAGTATTTGTCCATACCTTTCTCACCACAGCACTGGCCATACATGGTATTAGCACAAGACAGATTTGCACAGGCAAACTGCCCCAGAGGGATGTGCTTTGATCTAGCAAACAGAGTTGTACTGCAGGCTTTAGCGAGATCAGAGAAAAACCATTACAACAACGAGGCTGAAACACTTAAATAAGAGACAGAAATGGGACATGCTGGATAAATCCTCAAGAGATTTGCCAGTACCACTGTTATTTCTTCAGTCTCTCCTTCTTCATAGATCTTCCCCTTAGACAGCTCAGTAATCACATGACCCAGCAATACTTCCCAAGATTTTTCTCCGCTGGATGTGTTCTGCAAATAAGAACAAAAGAAAACCAAAAGCACTGGTCATGAAAGAAGTTTCTCTAAAAGTAACAGCAATGAAGTGTATTTCTTTTTGACCAACAAAGGTACACATTGCTTAAAACAAAAAATTGTATAGAAAAGGAATGCATTTAGCTCATAGAGTGAAATGTAAATTGCTACTTCAATTACATAAGCTCTAAACCCAGTCTTACATGAAAACACTTTTATAGTGTTGCATTTCCCATTTCTGTGAGTATAAAAGCACTTACTTGAAAATTAGGAAGAATCACTTTATGGATACATTGTGTTTTGATAGAATTTGAACTCCAATTCAACTAATTAAAAAGAAATTAATCATTTTCTAATATGTACCTATCAGAATGAGTTACAAAACACTTGCTATCTATTTTACTTTTAAATCTATCTATCAGAAAATGGGTAGCTGTGTTTGGGATCAACAATAATGACTACCGATGGGAAAAATGTTTAGTGGAAAGAATAAATGGCCACTTAGTTTTCTGCCACAGCATTTACATTTGAAGGCAATGATTATAGAAAGCCATCAGAAATAGAAAGCAGTATTCCCATAAATATTTTTCTCCTAAGGCACAATAAATTCCACTCAGGAAAAACATGACTGGATGTGAATTTTGAGCTCTGTCAGTAAATCATAAGCGTAACAAACAATGAGGAAGTAGAATATTATTGGGATTCTTGAAAAACATTCCAAAGCAACCAGGTGAGACTAAATATATAAAGACTTCAGTACATAACAATGTATACATAATTCATCAGTTGGTTTCTTTAGTTTTAGGACATCCACTATGATTGTTAGTTTGAGATGGGGTCTTCACCTGTCAGCAGGAGGAAGGCAGACCCGCTGTTTGAGCTCACAGTCTAAGAACCAGATGGCACCACATATTTCAATCAGCAGTTATGACAAGTTATGGCTGCTTTTTGTCTACATTATTCCTGGAATGTTACTCCACAGGCACTTAAAGTGTGCTGCTTATGACACCATAAGGCACCTTACAAAGATAACGACAGTGCAACAGTGAATTTGGGAATCAAAAGTAGAATATCCATCTCAGCCCTGCTGAGAAATTCAGCTCTTAATGTTGTCTGACCATTTGGCATGAATACAGAGGAAAGATTGCAGCCCTTGTTTAATATCTGGAATACAAAAACTGAAGCGGATCCACAGACAGTAGTCAAGTAAGGTGTGATCTGTGCAGTCATCCCAAGATAAAAACGTCCTTATTATCAGCACACAAGAAAAATCCAGCCTGAACCATACATTTTAAACTATTTGGACCTCAGGAAACTTAAGAAAAAGCTCGGATTCCTAAACTTCCCTTGTGATGTGCGAAGAGAAAGAAGTCAGCTGAAGATTATGGCTAGGTTTAAGAAGAGAAGGGCTGCCAAAGGGCTGGGAGAGAGCAACAGGGAGCTGGGTGATGGTCCTCAGTGCTCCAAGGTTTCCTGCACACACATGGGGCCCAAGCAGCAACATTACACAGAAGAAATGGCGGGAAAGTGGAAGTGGGACTTCTGCAAAGCCCCTGTAGATGGGGTGGATTATCACTGGGGTGGGATGGAAGCCAAAAAGCAATTAAGTGTAGGAGTCCCTGAGGACCTGGGCATCATGCAGAGATCACCCTGAGCACATACTGCCCAGCTGCTGTCAGAAGCTGGACCTTTGTACACAGCTGATCTACGTGAGACAGGCCAGAGGAAGGAGGGTGTTTTCAAGGGAGAGTGTCAGTATGGCACATCCACCACCGGGAGCACCTCTTTTGTTCTCCCACTTGGAAAACTGTCAGCTTTCAATGAGCTTCTCACAGAAGAAAAGTCGAAATTCTCAAACTGACAAGTTAATCCGTTGTGTTATTTGAATTATACTAAACCACAACATCCATTCACAGTACCATACTGTTTAATGTGCTACTCTTTCCCACTCAGCCATGTCATCTCTCAAAGACAAGTACTCTAGAGAGAATTCCACTAAAATGGACTGTCTTTAGTATCCAGTGAGATGGCTACCTCATAAATCCATTATCTGAGCCATTATCATCATTTGCAAGCCTCAGGTATAAAGCATTTTCTGTGAAACAAGTGTTTTCACATGCTTTTATAAGAAAACATCTTAGTATTAATAGGTAGCAAGCCCACCTACAACATGCTCTAAGTCTATTTTTGGACACTACAGTCTCTGGCTGTAGACAGAAAATGAAGCATTGCAAATATATAGCTCAGGTAAACCCCAACCTCTGCTACTGAGAAAAAGGCAGCCCATGTTTATCATGGGGACTATGAAAGAATAGAAGGTGGCAACACTTCAGTCTATTTATATGCTTTCTACTGCAAACTTTAAACTGCAAAATTATCTGTCACTTAGGAATCACTTAAGCAAAGAGAAAAATAGAAAAAAAAAAAACCCAGTGGCAACAATGTCAAGCAAACACTGTTGAAATTCTAAGAAAATGACAACACATTGGAGGAACAGGGTGGAGAAGGAGCTAACAAAATGCAGAACAGCCCAGTGATCTCAGGTGCTTAAGGCAAGTCAAGGAAAAAAAATAATCCCACATAGTAGCAGTTTGCCCAGTAGACAATTTGTCCTCAATACCCTGGAGCTGTGACTGGCCACCATGACAAACAGAACTTATATGTGAAAAGCAAGCCATGCTTCTCAGCGTGTGTGCCATTTTACAGCCAACGTAATCTAAGGCCCAGCTGTTGTATAAAGGGGGATTCCTCCTCCCACTTCCTCTCCTGACCCAAACACTTTCCCTTGGTCTGCCACTGACACTCTTCTGACCTTCTGGGGAATAAATCCATGGAGCACAAAACTAGCTGAAGAACTAGATGAATGACAGTCAAGGGAACTGTACCTTTTGGTGGGAACTGGTCTTCAATCAGTTGAACTGAAATAGCAAGATGCACCTTTGCTTTACTTGTAAATACTACCAAAATGCAAGGAAAGGACAGTGAAATATCTCCTGCCTGGTCTACAAATTTCCTGCTCTGCCTCTTCATCACATGAGCGCTCTAGGCCACATATTGAGAGAAATTTATATGGCTACCAATGCATAGCACAAACAAAGAAAAAGACAGGGTTTTTTTTCCCCACCACCAAGTTTTCCTGCTTTTCCCACAAAGGATTGCATCAGACAACCCACAATTTCCCTACTCGCTATCACTGCAATAAATTCAAGACTGAAACTATGGAGATACAGCCTCAAATCTGAAGCTCAGTTTTGGAACTAGATACATATTCTTTGTGAAGGAATACCAAAACCTGTAAAAATTGCACTGGCAGAAACAAAATGCTGGACTGTTGTGAAGCAGAAGCAAATCATTATATGCAAAGTAGAAGTATCTTTTATATTTCTACCAGAAACACGTAAGCAAAAATTCAGAAATGCTTTAATAAATTAACCAACCTTTTTGAGAGCTTCTGACTCTTTCCACGCCATCCGATCTTCAGCGCTGCACTTCACAGAAAGCGCTGCCAAGGCTTGAGTGTACAATAAAGTGAACAGCACTTTTATAATGCAGGTGAAGTGCTCTGGAAAACAAAGAAAGTAATTTTTAAACACTTGGTATTTTTAGCAAATACAGTGATTACAGAGTCTCTAGTTATGGAAATGATGCTTCTCAAATGAAAAACAAGTGCTGTAGAAAAAAGCCCTTACTCACAGCTCATACAAACCAACATAAATATATTTACTGGCTTTCAAAAATGACTTGGCAGCCATAGTGTATAGAACAAGTACAGGGCAAGTAATTTTCCACTGCTCTCTATGTTCCTCTTAATCCTGATCAGCAGCGACTTCCTCCGATGGACCTGGCAACGTTACAGAATTCTGTTCTGTCCAAATGTACCATCAAGTCAAGCTACCGATTACTGATGGCTGCAACTAATTCTGTGCTGTGGATGTAAACAAATGCACATCCCACCAGCTCTTCCACCAACGACTAAACCATCTGGGGTAAGTTATGTTCATTCAAATACATGAAAAGTTAAGCTCTGAAAAAAGTCACTGCAAGAAGGACATTTCGCATACGTTTGTTTCTAGCCCTTTGCTTCCAGCTGTGGATCCAGCCACACAAGACTTGCTGCAGATGAGTCTTTAGTGAGCACCTCTTTACTGAACCTCACACGAATACAGAAGGAGGACAAAAGACAGAGCACCACTTAGAACTTACATTCTGTTGAAAGATCTTTATTTGTTTACAATTTTTGGTATTATTGAAAGGACTATTATCTCCTACGTACAGGCTGCAGGAGAAAGGCTTTGAAATCTTTTGGGGGAAGCTAGCTACAGAGGCAAAATAAGACTCCTTAAAATTGGAATTGGAAAAATGGTTAATGTGACCATCCTCTGAAATGAAGACACTGCAGCAGTCTTTTTTCCTCTTTTTACTTTAGGTCTGTCGAGGTTTTGACCAATCAGACAAATGATGACCCCTCCCTCCCCTCTAAGGAAAAGAGGAGAGGAAGGGATTAAAGAGATTCAGGACTTGAATATGACAAGGTCATATTTCCCATCCAATCAATCTGATTTTTTTTCTTAAATCTAGGCAGATCAAAGAAGTTTCTACCATCGTTTACACTATTCCTGAAACATAACATAATATATATATAAAACGATGTATACAAAAATTAGGGGTGCTTACCTGGTGCTCATCACTGGGTGTCTTAGCACCCTCTAGAATGATTACATTTTTTAAAACCTGTTTTTTTGTTAAATGCAATTACTCTTTAGTCCCTATCCCCACCTTAGTACTAATTAATCACTTCACTAGAAATATTATATCTAGTGTACCTTATGTTTTTTACAATAAATTAACATTTGTGTATTTATTTATAGGTATGTGACTCAAATTACTATGAGTTATGCTTTTAGAGAATCCAGAATTGGACAAAACCCGTACTCTCCCGCATCTGGGTCACTCTTTAAGAAGTCCGGATTTCTGCACAAACTTCCTCTTTTTGTTTCCAAGGCAACTCTTGGAGGAGCAGCTCAGAGGCAGCACCCTGCGTGAGCGCTGAGTCTTGAGGACAAGTATTTCATACTCACAAAAACATCCCATGGGAGACCTACTAAAAACACCGGTCAGAGGATCAAATATCATTTCATCACTATGTGTTCTCTTTTGTTTGTCAAATGTTTGACAGCTGTGGGTATCCACAAGGGCAGAGCTGTTACGTCCCATCTTTGTCCCTCTGCCATGCACCCGGGGGGCTGCATGGTGCTTTTCTGTTGCCCCCCTGCTGGAGGCTGTGGTTTTGCTGCTACATCACCTCTTCAATTTAGTAATTCTAAAGATGTCTAGCATATTTGTATGCTATGGAATAAACTCTGTAAATGCTGTCAGTCCCTTCTGCTGCTGGTGATATTGAGCAACACGTTCTGCACTATAATGCAGTTAGAACTTCTGTGTTTGTACATGGAAACCCTAATCTGGTATTCTGACAGTCTGTTGGATTATTACTGTTTAAGCCGTTATAATCAAAATGGAGGTTAATTCAGAATTTTTGTACCTATTTTTGAACAATATGGAGAAATCATATAATGATCCTATTTTTCAAACAAGGCTTTTTTTGAACCTATTACTTCACAGCATCCCATCCCATTATATGCATTAGACAAACCCCCCTAAAAATAAGCTTTATAGAGGAAACCCTTCTAGAACTCCAATTTTAACATCCATGCAAGAAATGTGCAGGTAAGTAAGTGTGTGACTAATAGTATGCACCTTCTCAGCTCAGTATCAAATTAGGGGATATACACTGGCAGGCAACAACTACAGAAAGAATCCACAAAAGCAAGCCAAGTGCAAAATTAAGGACTCAAGACTTTTTAGTGAATTTGGAAGGGCATCTTTATATAAATAACCTTGGAAAATATTCTTCTTGATCTAAAGCACAAGAAAATGATTTGAAAATATAATTTCAGAACAAAGGGAGAACGTCAGATAATCCACAAAAGGTGTATTGAAAGTTCCAGGATACAGATAAATATTTCAGCTTCCCCATGGCAATTTGACACTATTCAAGTTGGCTGCATTCATTCTAGATTTAGTCAAGATCTTTATCCACTCGCTGCAGAAAAGTGCTAGTGTTTGCCTGAGTGCTGCGTGCTGGATTTTTGTTGCATCTCTTTGAAGTTTTATAGAAAAAGAATGTCTCAAGAGCATCGGGAACTTACCAAAAGTGCAAAAAACCCAAAGGGGGCTGAATTTAGGTGCTGCACACCAGAGCAGAATTGCTTTCCTGTAGTCCACAGAATCATAGAAAAATTCAGGTTGGAAGAGACCCTTGGGATCATTGAGTCCAACCATCAGCCCCACCCTACACCATATCCCCCAACACCACATCTATTCGACTCTTGAATACATTAATGGATGGCGACTCAGCCACTTCCCTGGGCAGCTGATTCCAGTGTCTGACCACTCTTTCTGTGAAGAATTTTTTCCTAATGTCCAGCCTAAACCTACTCAGCTGCAGCTTGCAGCCATTCCTTCTCGTTCCAAGAAGTTAGGCTAAACTCTCAAAACCAAGCTGGAGCAGATCCATACTCCCAAGTCATGGCTCTCATAAGAGCTGCACTGAGGCCTGTGTTAGAGCGAGGCCAGGCAGTGGGACCGCAGGCTGGCAAACGCCTGTCCTGCTGCACAACCCTCCTGGCGTGTGTGGCATCAAGAACAGCACCAGTTACTGCTGGCCAGCCAACCACTGGTTCTATGCTCCCACTAGCCTCAGGCTCACCTGCTCACCCAGGCCCCGGTTTTTAAATACTTTGCAACAGTACAGTATTACATTCTGAGCAAAGCAGAACCTGAGATCACCAGCAGCTACAAGCCCTTCATGCTCCAAGGGAGTCCCAAGTCAGGTACTGGGAAAATACTTTTTTTTTTTAAATATAATTGATGGTAACAAAGAAGAACGTCCAATTTGAATTAAATTACTTGCTCAATATATAGAAATTGTGTTGCAAAAAGGAGTACTGGGGGGGGTGTTGAATTCAATTTACAAGGACAGACTTAAATTTTGTCAAACACCAAACCCCTGTATCCATTCCCGTACTACCTTTCTTTACACAGAGCCATTTTCTGTCTTTGTAAAAAAGGATCTAGAGGTTCTAGAGCAAAATCCTCATTGAACTCACATAGTCATGAACACTGTCCATCCTCTGCACAACTGCCACAAAAGCTTGTGTGAATTACTATGTCTTTAGTCTTGCACAACTTTGAAATGCTGAGCAGATGAAGGCTGCAAAAGCTCTGCCCATGTTTTATTGCCAAACAAAAGAAATATTGCACAAAAGCTTTTAGTACTGTGAACGCTGTATTTATTTTGCTGGTTACAACACACAGGAGGTGCACACTATCGTCTTCGTGAATTGCTAAGTGCTTGTAAATGCTCTGACCTCCAACACAGTTTCTTCCATAAAAAGAAAAAAAAAAAAACCTATTTAATTTGTAGTGCTCTTTCTTTGTGATGTGCTTAGATCAAGTCTCCTCTCTGAATGAAGAGCCTGAACAGTAACGACATTTTCATGGCTTTAATCAATGCCGGATTGAAAAATATATCAACAGCCATCCAACTATTAATAGGGTAGTTAACGGGATTCCTAGTGCTACATCTGAAGGGCAAGAGATGAAGTTTGGGTCCTCCTTACAGAGCAGTGTTTTTCAAAAAGCACTGTGTAAACAAAAAGAATGTTCAGTATGAATGTGAAAATTTAATAAGTGATGAACAGTTCAGTTTCCTGTAAAGATACAAATACGGTTCCTCTGAAAACATCAACGTACCTAATAAATGATACTGCAAAACCAGAACCAAAAACCACGCCAGGAGAGTGCCCATGCTAAAATCTTTCATGGATTCTAAACCCTACAGGGTCTTCCTTCATTATTAGTGCTCTAAGACCATTACACTGCTGTTCTGCACCAGACTGCAACACCCCCTCTTCTGGCATCAACCCTCCATCTGCACACCAGTGCCCAGCCCGGCCCACAGTGAGGGCACAGCAGCTCCGACAGCTCAGGAGGCAGCAGGGTCAAATGTAGATTTTGTTCACCCTCATCACCGACCCGCCCTGTGACCCTGACCAGCCACTTCACCTTTTCACACCTCAGCTCTCTACCAAGAACTCACGACACCAAATTCAACCCCGTGACCTACACACCCACTGCAAAGGTTCTAAACAACTTTGTGATTACCTCTTTTTCTGAACGGCATTCTACACTTCGGAACAAAGAAATCATTAAAGACTTTCTTTTTGTTCTGCTTAACCATTTTGGTAAAACAAAAATTAAAAAGATAAATGGCAATTTATTTCCAATTTAACGCTTCGCAGATTTGAAGTGGTTACATTCATCTTCTCCCTGGCACTTGCCGTTTCCCTTTCAGCTGCAACATACACCAAAGGTGCTGCTGATAGGTGGTGTTTTACAGAAGTCTCCACAGGATGCCTTGCTGTTAATTGAATGCTGTCCTTGCTAGGATAAGGTATACTTTCATAAATGGAGTTTTGCAGTTCTTGAATATAAACTACAAGAAGGCCAGTGTTTGTACTTTGGCCTCACCACTCCCTTCCCCGTGTTTCAGAAGACACGAGTCGTCTGCAACTTCTTACTGCTCTTTCCTTCCAAGAAAAAGAAGTTAATTGAAGCCAAACTGTGGTAATAACCAAAAAAAAAAAAAAAAAAAAGTATATTTTTGACAATTGGCTTCCTATTCAAAAATAGTTTCTTCCCCTGGTATTTTCATATTCTAGTCATTCATTGGACATACTTAATCCATCAATATGTACATTGGATCAAAAGAACACAACCCACAGTGTTAGCAGAGGCACACAGAGGCCCTTGAGCTGAATTTGAACATTCAGTAGTGCAGACTGAAGAGCTCTTAAAAGGAAGGACTTTCTATTATATGTTGTAAGCTGGGTGTAGGCACTAAGAGCAGATGCTCTGTTTATTGTCAGTAAAACAGTAAAAAGATAGTTTGTTTGTTCTCAAGTTTAACATAAAGGTATAGCTATAAATAATCAAGTCAGAGACCCAAGGGCCTGAACTACTCCATCTTCTGGAGCACGATGGAGCAGGTTCAGCTGTTTCTTTTAAACAGGAAAAGAATTTTAGTTTTTAAACCAGTTTTGATTCTAGTAATAAAAAATTTTCTTCTTAAATGTCTATTTAGTATTTATTCCAAATGATACTATATACTGTCTCTATTGAAGTTGCTGCATTACCACAATTATCTTCATAACTGACCTCCTATTATGTAAGACTGCTGCAATTGAAACCCTGAAATTCAAAGGAAATTACAATCTTTCACCCTTAGGCTCTCCCATCAAGCTGAAGTACTGAGCTGCCCCTGCAAGCAGAGATGAAGGTCAAGCAGAGGACGCTTTTCCTTCAGTACAAGTACTTAACAGCTTTTGCTCAGCTGGCCTCTGTACTGAATAGGCTGACTGATAAGGTGAGAAGACAGGGGACACAGATAAGTCTGTCAACCCACAGCGAAAATTTCTGTTCAACGACACCTTCTGTAGATAAGGCAGAAGCATTATTTTAGAGTAGGCAGTAGACAAGCTATGATTTGCCATCCTGGAAATCACCATGAATGCAGCCTCACATACGCAATCATCTAAATAGAAGTGGGTTTGTAACATACCTTTGTGCAATGGCTGAGGCATGGTTAAAATCTGGATAAGTAAAAGGGATGAGACATCTCTGTAAAGCACAGGAACTTCTGGCAGCTCTTCACTTATAAGCCTGGAAAGAAAACCCAGAGTAAATCACTTCTGATACTATAAATCCGTTTTTCATTTTCATATTTTATTTTGCATTTTATTTTAAATAGTATTACATTTGCTATCAAGCTGACAGAAGCCAAGCACCTGACAATTCGCTAACTGATCTTGATTTTAAAACCTAATGGATTGTAATGGTACCTAATGGTAACAATGGATTGCAATAACTCACAAGAAAGTTACCATTTGAGTACCTGGTTCCCGTTGAAGTATTTTAAAATTGCCAAACTGCCTGAACGATTTATTTCCACATACAGACTCAAGGACCATTCAGTATTTCACTTTTAGAGCTTATGTTCTGAAATAAGAAAATATACCACGTAGTAACATAATAATTAAATTGGTTTTCAAAGCATTTAACGCGTATATCTATATCTATATCTAGTCTGTAGCAGCAATAAATCCTCAAATGACATTAATGTTACAGAGATTGCCCCTACTGGAAAACAGGTGTAGGTTCTGTAGGTTCAATAGCCGAGTCAAACCAGTGAAAAATGAAAACGTCAAAAAGCCATTCACCCCACTTTAATTGATGTGGAGTGTGAAGGAGAACTCAGGCAGGTGCAGCTGGTACACTGGGATACACATCCTCCATTGTCACCTTTCCCCTTCTGCAACAAGCACAGTACAAAGTGCCGTTTGGGTTCTTATTTCCACTCCCAAACGGTGGTGGTGCTACCTGGTTGGCTGTTGAAAGCCGCTACAGTAACCAAGGAGGAGATGTTTGTTTGAGATACTACCACAAGAGCTGTATTGTGAGGCTCTCGTATCACTGAATCCAAGTCTCCCATGGAAAACAGAGTCCTCAACAGCTTCCTACAAATGGATGCAAATGTTGTGAAGGAAAACACTCCACGCTGAGTTCCTTTCAATCGCCATGTGACAGAAATGCTGTCCTAGAAGGGTGTTTTTGTTCTATCGTTCCTTAGGCTTTTTCATCTTTCTTTCCTCCTCTTTTGTCATTCTTCTCAGCTCTGCCTTTTCAGAGCACAAGTGGTGAACTGTTATTAGATGCAATTATTGCCTCTCTTCCAAGAGGACAAAACCCTTCCTCTGATCCCACTCAGCTGGCACTAGCCAGTCTATTGGCTTAGCTGATGCGTCTCTTTATGCAGACCCAAGTCACAGAATCACAGAATGATGTGGGGTTGGAAGGGACCTCTGGAAATCATCTAGTCCAACACCCCTGGCCAAAGCAGGTCCTCCTAGAGCAAGTTCTTCTCCAGGTGGACTTTGAATGTCTCCAGAGCCAGAGACTCTACCACCTCTCTGGGCAGCCTGTTCCAGTGCTCTGCCACTCTCAAAGTGAAGAAGTTCCTCCTCATGTTCAGATGGAACTTCTGACATTCAAGTTTGTGCCCATTTCCTCTTGTCCTCTCACTGGACACCACTGAAAAGACTGGCCCCTTCCTCTTGACACGCGTCCTTTAAATATTTATAGGTGTTGATCAGATCCTCCCTTCAGCCTTCTCTTCTCCAGACTAAAAAGACCCAAGTCCCTCAACCTTTCCTCATAAGGAAGATGCTCCAGGCCTCTAATCATCTTGGTGGTCTTCTGCTGTGTCCTCTCCATCAGTTCCCTGTCCTTCCTGAACTGGGGAGCCCAGAACTGGACACATTATTGCAGATGGGGCCTCACCAGGGCAGAGTAGAGGCACAGGATAACTAACCTCTATCAACCTGCTGGTCACAGTCTTCTTGAGGCACACCAGGACGCCATTTGCCTTCTTGGCCACAAGAGCACAATGTTGGCTCACAGTCATCCCATTGTCCACTAGGACCTGCCAGGTCTTTTGTGTCCCCTTGATGCCATCTATCACATACAGAACAGACCATGTACTGGAAAAGGTTGCCCACATGTGGTAGGATTTGGATGCATGTGTAAGATCCTTAGTGCCTTCTAATAGCTTTGGAGATGCAACCAGTTTATCATCTCTGAGGCACATAACCATGATGCTGCTTCTGAAGGGAGACGCCTACATAGTTACTGATCTCACAGAAACTCAAGACTTCTCTCTACAGAAGACACTGGTAGGAGTCATCTGTGACACGAATTTTAGCATGCAGAAACAGCCACGTAAGAGGAGGACTGACAGAACACTTAAGGCCATATGAAGTTTGTTATGCAACTATACATTGTTTAAATACTCTCCTCCCCTCTCTCCCAGCTCATTAAGGCACACACTCAAGCAATAATTCTATTAAATGGCTAAAGTTTCCAGTCATTTTATGCAACACTCAATTGTGAGAATGAGCACAAATGGCTTGATTAATTGGTCTTATAAAATGAAGTCACAGGAAACACAGTCTAACTGGTCCTTTTGAATTAGTGAGCCCAAACACCTACAGAATAAATGTGATCCGTAACACCTCCTTATAATCAATCATTTCATAAAACATTGGTGTCACACAGGTACCTATTTATATATGGGAACCTCTAAAACAAAACCCAAATATTCTAAAAATCAGTAAATTGATACCTAAAGACAAGGGAGCAAAAATTTGTCACACTTCCAAGCCTCATTTTCAAAATTATATAGGCCACAAAGACACGAATCTCACTAAGTCTCTGTAATTCCTCTTTTACCTACAGCTAGTTCTATTTCATGATCTATGACACTGAGCTTTACTATAACCCTCATTACATAATGACTTTAAAACCATGGACATCTCTTAAGTTACCTCTTGCCTTTAATTTTTATTTTACGTACAAATCAGGAAAAATTAATTTGGAATAACATTAAGACCAAAAAAAAAAGTTAACTCCCCATGTCACATTTAGTTGAACACCTCCTTCTGACAGGGGTGTCAACACCCCTATCATTTAGCAGTCATGTAACAATCAGGTCAAATACCAGTTCTGACAAAATTAGGCAATATTCTTACATCTACAGACTACCGTGATCAACCGGCAACATCACAAATAAATGAATTCCTTTTCACGGGTAGGACTAACTGAACTCTTTCTCATGTATTCATCTCATATAAATTATAGGAGGAAAGCTACATTAAGTGTCAGGGGTTTAGATAAGCGGCTTCTGTTTACGTCAAGCGCTGCAGCATGTGAAGCACTTACAAACTGCTCTGTCATTTTTTAAGAGCCTTAAGTAACTTCTTCATTATCACACTGAAACTGAATTTATAAAATGTGTTTAAAAATGTGCTTTATGGAAATTGCCCATCCTATTAATCCCCAATGCATATGTTGAAAGCCTGATAAATCTGACTTTATAAAAAAATTGTGCTACAGATGCACTGAAAAAAATGAAAACAAGTACAATTTCACATGGGCCCAAAGTTATATAAAATGATTCTAATGTATTATAGCTCTATGCTGTATCCATTAAAAAAGGGTGTGTGGGAGGGGCAGGTGGCAATAAACTGCACAGTGCAATATAAACATGTAGCAATATGAAAAATGAAATATGAATTGCTTGATTTTCTCTATGGAACTGACCTCTCCTCCAGTCCAAGGTAGCTGGGCTGCACCTCTCTCTGTGCCAACAGCAGAGCTGTCTATGAGCTGGCACTGAGAACTCTGCCTCTGTACTCTGCATCCTCCTCCTGACAGACATTATATGTGAATCACTTCTTTGGGACTGGACAGAGGAATAAGAAAAATCTCTTCTACTTTGAAACAAGCAGTATTTGCTTATGGCCTTTCCTTGCATGTATGCCCCCCTTCCCCTCTTCTCTCAGCTAGAGACAATTAAGATTCTTGTTTGATGCTAACTCCAACCGATTAGAAAGTTAGAAAGTCAATAAATGCAAGTTTTAAGCCTGACACCTCTTCGAACTGTCAGATACAGAAATCCAGGGATATGGGTACAGCTAAACAAAGGCTTAATCAACTAGGGCAAGCCTATATTCTCTACAGTATTTGCAGGATGAGAAATACAGCCCACGAATACCAGCCTGCAGAAAGGTCAGAGTAATACCCAGCTTCTGATGTTCATGATAAGAAAGCAGAATTTATTTATTCTGGCTACACTCTAGGATATAATCACAATTTCATATTTGCTCTTCATCGTGTCAGAGCAGATTTTACAGCAGGTCAGTCTGTCTCATTATACAACACAGGATTTCACTGGCAGTACTGACACTAGGCATCTCCCGTTCTTGCTTTCGTTACTGTGCCCTCAACACTCCCTTGTCACCTGCTCCCAAGCTTATTCAAATTAATCTTTTTAAAAATATGGATTAGTTCCTTAAATTTTCTCATGATGCACCCTGCCCGAAGTTGCATCAGCACAGCTGGAGGAGATGGTGAGCTACAGTCCAGGGGAAAGAAGAAACACCCAAGTGCTCCTGCAGCTGGCATTACCGCTGAAACCTCTGTATCAGAACGCCTCCTGAGATACGGGTGTTTCAGGCAGGATTTGTGTCTTTAACAGATCACGTCAGTCCTGTTGCAGCACATGTATATACATATAAACCTCTTGTACAAACCTTAACTACACCCCATTGTACCATCATCCTACTCTCTCATCTGCCTTGGACTACCTCATTAAAACTGTTTTATTTTTCCCGTTTCACAACACTTTCTGTAATGGAGACGTGACTTGAGAGGTTCCCACACACAGCTGCTTATCCCCATCCCTGTGCTGCAGTTTCTTGCCCCAAGATGACACTATAAATAATCATTAGTGTGATCTAGCTCAGAACAAAACAACTTCAAAACACTTCAGTAAAAATAACCCAGTGTATTTCAGCATTTCAGTTTACCGTGCATTCTGCGCCGCCGTACTCATTCTGTACCCCCAAGTACTCTACTGCAGAGATCCTTTATGCTTTCCCCAATCATTCTTTCTTTGCAGACAGAAATTCTCCAGCTTTCATAAAGATGTAAATGAAAAAAAATTATATCCTTGTATTTCAGGTTTGGCCTTCTCAAAACTCTGGCTATTTGGACTAGTCTATTAAATTCACATCTGGGTGTAGTAATTATTGCCTCCAGCTGCTCCTTCGCTGCCCCCTGCCAGAAGCTATTATTCCCCACTTAGACCACAATAATTGTTTATTTGATCACCCTTGAAACCAGATCTGCCCCTAGTAGAACAATTTGCTTAAGCACAGCCTGTGGGACCAAGTGTTTATTAAATTTTCTCAATATGAACTGCATAGAAGAAAGAATCCACTGTAGCTTGATGATTCAAGGTTTATTAGGTCTGCTATGTTGTGCAAAACCAAGCTAAAAAATGTGAGCCCTATACCTGGGTTCTTTCAATTGTAAATATTTATGTATTTAAACAAAGTAACTACAATTAAGTAAGGGTGAAAAGCTATTGCAATGGCATGTGTATCCCCACCGATTATTTGCTTTTTTAGTTTTGAAAATTACCTTTTTAAATAAAGATGCAACTAACTTCTCTGGAAAACTGTTTTCAACTGAAACAGTTTACAGTAAAAATCAAACAGAAAAAGACAGCATGGTGGTTTAAAGCTATTTTCCTCCTGTGTACAGGAGAAACAGTCTCACAGGAACACTGTCAGATGATGTACACCATCTCCTCTCATTGACTTTTTTTTTTTCTTTTCCTGTAAGTTTTCACTTCAAGTCTGACAGACCGGTCAGGCTGATGATTCAGATCACTTGGTTAGCTTCAGAATGGCAGAGTGCTATCCGCATCTTAAATCTCTACCACCCGCTTAAGCTCCAGTTTACAGCAGTGCATCAGCTCCAAAGAGCTCTTAGCACTCTACCTGAAAAAATTTGCTATTCTGGATCTCTCAGAAGGCTGTGTGCCTTTAAGAAGTATGCCATTAGGTCACACGCACCAATCAGATGAATGCCATCTTCAAACAAAGCTACTACTTAAATTTCTAAAACATAATTAGGGATATCCATCTTACACTCTAATTTGTACATTATAAGCATGTCCCCAAATTGCCTCCTCTGCAGCTTTGTGGGACCTGCAGACTAAGGTAGGAAGAATTAAATTCCAGCTTGATTGCATCAGCGCATCTCAACAGTAAAGGAGTTCACAGCAAAATGGATGATATTTCAGTTACAGCTTCCTAAACCATTGAGGACTTAGCACCAAACCAGTATCAGCAAGTCTATCAAGCCGTCTTGAAAAGCAGTGCAGGAAGCAAGAGAACTGCTCAAATGCATTCCCAACATGCAACACCTCCTGCAAAGCAAGCCATGATGGCTTACCATCACTGTACCATTCATTTCAAAGTGATCTGGAATACTGCCTAGCGGAATCTAACTTGCAGCAACCTAACCTTGGCGAACGGGTGGTAAAGTCCATCATGTCTGCAAGGGCAAGAAAACACAGTGTATGCAGAAAAAAGCAGCCCCTGTGTAAATAGCTGCTTCCAAAGCCAGCAAGCTCTTCAAATACCAAACCAAGAAATGTATGGTCGGTCCCACAGCCATTCAGTCTGTCATCAGTCTATCAACATGGTCTTAATTTTGCCAGGTGTAACTCAACGACAAACATTTTAATAATTTTTCCAGATTTGCAGGTTTGTGGCATCACTATCCCAGATCAATTGTTTAAAACCCATTAAACTTTCTACAAGCTCCTAGGAACACGTTGACAAATACATAGCTGGATAGGCACTAAAAAGACAGTCTTTGAATATTATTGCAAGCCACAAAGTAGAGAACTTAGCTATGAAGAAGATGCTCAAGGTGCCAAGAGAAAAACAAAATTTACTGCTTTCCTCTTATGAGGAAAAATAATCATCTGGTTTTAGGCAGGAAATCTTCTCACCGTTAAGGCAGAATCTGAAAGGTGCAGGGTCTTAATTCAAGTCCTTGCAGAGCACAGATACATGGCTTCAGTTATTATACTGATAATCCTTGTACAGCTGTGCATATAAGGTTAATGCTTTAAAAGCAAACTCAGGTAAAATAAGTTGTTTAAAATAATATGAACATTTTTTGTTTCAAACAGAATTACTTCTTACATATATTAGGCCTACTTCTGCTATTTCTGTGACATTTCAGCTAATAGCTAATTACCTAGTAGATGTTGTCCAGCTTTCAATAAACTATTTATGGATCTCTATGTAAATTTTGTCCAGCATTTGTACTAAGAATGGGAAAGCACCTATCCACTTACATAATGCTATTAAATTTGCACGTGCTTAAGCTTGTGAGTGGTGTATTTAAACTTTAACACCAAACTGGAATGTGCCAGATTTTACATAAAGAAATTTGAAAATTTATTTTTAAAAATGTATATACACGATTTTTAGATGTTAAGTTCATCAGCCTACCTCAGAGAGAATTTAAATTAAGGCATAAAGTTACTCAAAGTCCCTCTGNNCCTCTGTAAGGATGTTTCTTTCACAGGGTAAACTGGTATCTGGTAAATTAAAATACTTGCTCTGAATTTTTATCCTGGATCGGCTGTGTTAGTTTTCTCCAGGGATTGTAGGCAGAGTCTATGCTGTAGAGGCGCATGTGCATGGCCAACACGTGGAACAGTTGATCTAAAAGAGAAAGAAGATAGATTGATGATTATTATGTACAAGAACATGAAGTGCTTCACATATAGTTGCCATCGTTTATTTTTACGAGATTCTGAAAAGTCCGTCATCGTATTCCAGACAAGCTGGTGCCCTAACAAGCATCTTTCTGCGTTATTATTTATATTTTTAAGAAGCTTTTGAAGAGAAGAAAGATTTCAATAAAAGGGAGCAAAGTTATGCATGTGTACAAAAAAAAAATATGTGTTTTCTCTTCTGAAATTCTGAAACAGAGAAGGCTGTTTAAAAAGCTTTGACCAGATCTCACTTGGTTTAGTGCTCATAAACCCCCCCACCAACACTTAATTTAGTGACAGGTCTTTTTAAAAATCCTGTTTCATATGCTGTTGTGTTGCTGAGGTTTCATGCTCTCTTCGCTTCCCTCTCCAGTTTATGCCAAAAGCTGTGATTTCCTAAACATCTTTTCTAAACAGAGACCGATATACTTCTAACACACAGGTTTTATTCCTCTCACAGGTACGTCCTGCATGCGCAACATATTTGAAGCTGACAGATGCTCTGGCCTATAGCAGGATGACTGCAGCTCTTCATTCTTAAAAGGTTATTATCCTTTCTGCCTTCATGAGGTTATTTTGAAAGTAACTTTTGGAAGTGGAAAGCCCTCAAACTTCTGACCACACCACGACGACGCTAAAGTAGCAACGGTCTTTATAATGGCAGAGATTTGTCTGTACAACCTGCAGGCAGAGCTTGCTGATATTCATCAACTGAAAACCTTTTGGACATCCACTGTGTCAAAAATACCATTTGCAAAACGCTTCTAGAATCTTTTGAACAGAGACTGCTTAGTTCATTACTCATGCATATCAGCGCAGTATCACGTGTTAAAATGTACACTCTTCATTTCTCTATGAATCCAATGACTAAAAGGTAACAAAAAAGGTAAGATCTAATCCCTTCTCCCCTTAAGCAAGCCAAGAAGGCAGGCACTACCTACGGTGACAGCATTTTCAGAGAGGTGTGTACAGAAACAAGCTCAGATTTCACTTCTTTTTCCAAGTTTGGAGAAAAATGCCCTTTTTTTTTTTAACCTTCATAGGTTTGTATTTAAATCATATTTTAAAATACTATTTCTCATTATTTTGCTCATTTTTTTCCTCCTGTCACACTGTATCTTGCTATTTGCTGCCATGTTTTCTCCTCCTCTTTCAGTCTTCTGTGATTCTGCCTTCTTTCTCCCTTTCATTTTAACTTTTTCCCCTTAGTATCTGGCCATCTCCTTCCTTCCCCGCTCCCCCCTTTTACTCTGTCAATTGGTCCCTTTGCCTCCTACTCTCTTAATCTCTCTCCCTTCTCTCCACAACCCACAGCTTGTTCAACCTACACTCTCACTTGCAGGTCCTCTTTTTAAAGTAGAAATAGCAGCTATTAATTTATTTTCCATAAATAGACAATTACTCAGAGGTACGCAACGGCCAAAAAAGTCGCATGATGGAGTCAGCTGACTGCCAGAGCCCGAGGGCTGTAATTAGCTCCTGGGGTTTGTAAAATAATTGGAGACGTAGATGGCATTGGAATTGATTGCTGTCACCTGCTTTCTGAATAAAGGCAGTCAATGAGGACAAAATAAGTTATCTTCTCTCCTGGCAAGAGATTTTAGCACAACACTGTTTTTGTGACAAACTTCAAAGCCCTGAAAATATACAGATATTTCATCAAAATAATAAAAAAACCCTGCCAGCAGGGTTTGGTTTGGAATGAAACCCACGAAAGTACCTGTTCCTTCCCTCTTGCCTCTCCACTACTAAAAGGAATGAATTTCTTTTTCTGAACTGCTCCTTGCCTCAAGCAAAAATGGGTATGCAAAAAAGATAAATGCTTAGCATAATTAATTAACCCTCTGTTCCTTTAATAGCTAATTTCCTGAGCTTTTACTAATACAAAATTAAGCAGGCAAGCATCACATTCTACCACTGGAGAATTTATTTGTAATCTCCAAGTGTGTGACATTTATGGAATCAAGATACTTCCTAGCATCAACTGAATCTGAACAGAAGAACTCAGCGTAGCAGCCCTGTGAGACAGTATTTGTTTGTTTGTGATTAAGGCAGTTATCACTTCTTTACAAGAAAACACCTTTAGCACATAAATGTAAAGCTAGGAAGTTGGTAATAAGATAACGTTACAATGATCATCTTTGATGAACTGACTTACAAGTATGAAGACACCTCTAGGGCAAGGCAGCAGTGCCAAGCTGGTCTCTAGCCCTGGGGCAGCCAAGGACTAACACCAACCCCTAAGGGAACACCACCCACAGGCATGGCCTGATGGCACACCCCTTCCTCATGGGCAAAAGCAAGTCCAGATCTGTCCTCTGTATCCAAACTCACATTTCAGTGATTTCTAACAATTAGCAAAAGCTAAGGCCCAGCCAAAGGAAGATACAAAGGTTTATTCCATCACAAACGTTTTTCTGTGACTCCAACTGCTTTATCTCCAATTTACTATGATGATGGAGCACTAGAGAAAGCCAAGGTAAACACCAAAGAAATATAAAACTGGCAACTTCTTTGTGCACGAAGTGCTTGGTGTTTTACCATATTCTTATGCTCGAGGGACTGGAAGAAACCTGCCTTGGGCCAAATGAACACCAGAGGTTTTTTCCCTCTCTGTGTTTGTGTGATTGCATCATTACAAAATGGAAACATAAAAATACAGAACAACTTCCCATTTTTTAAAATATACTACTCAAAAGCTTTCTTTCTTTCTTTCCTTCTTTCTCTCTTTCTCTCTTTTTTTTTTAAAAAGTAATCACAAAACACTAACATGAGGATGGCCCACACCCAACCACCTTGACTACTCCCATGAAGAATGGAAAGGATGGCCATAACCCACTGGGCACCCACCACTCACAGTGGATCTTATGGCCAGTTCTCTCTAGGACAGCTCACCTTTCTAAGTGGGAAAGACCAGACCTGGGTGTAGCTCAGAGTCTCCAAAATAATATTCTTATCAAAATTTTGTAGAAGAATATTAATTTTAGAAAGCACAGCAGGAACAAAATTAGAGAATTATGAAGTCACAACAAAACGAGTATTAGAGGTTTACTGATAACAAATCACGAGAAGCAAGGAGAAGAAAAGAATTTGAACGTGGTTCTCCTTTCCTAATAACTTCTTAATATTTGAAAGAGGTTGCAGCCAGTTATATGGAATAAATATGAAAATCACAAATTTTGAATGCACAATATAACTTACTGCTGCAAGTCATCAGGGGCTTGGCAGGATTCCAAGATTTAGACATTTAAGCAGGCAAGATCATTACTGGCTTATAAAACATTTTTGTGGAAGTCACATATTACCCACACTGAAACCACAGTCTCAATTCTCCCACCTTATTTAGATGGTCCTGGACTGCACAGAATACATGCGAAGCTTATATAAAGCACTTAACAGAATCATCTAGATGAGCAGTTAGACATTAGCTTTAGTGATTCATATTAGCCTTCTTAATTCTGTTTCTAAAATTGACGAAAATAAATCTATTGTTCCATACACTGCTGGCTCTTGGTACATTCTTTTCAACTCTTCCTCTACCAGCTCTGCTTCTTGGGGTTATGCTCTTTTGAGAGAGGAACAATAAACTCAGTTGGAATCAGTACTTTCAAATGAGCAGCTCAAAGGATAAAACCCTGTCTTTGCACCAGGGCTGGAGCTATTAGAGGAAGTGTTCTAATGCTGCTCCTCAGAAAAAGGAAAGGTAATGAGTATTTTGTCTACATAACTGCACTGCCTGCCCTAGCACCTGCAGCTGCATTCTTTACTAGTTTTGATATTAGAGCACACTGATTTTACAGATGTTGACAAGCTCTTAAAAATATTCTGCTGTGGCAAAATGCATAAAGCAGGAGCCTATAAAGCTCTATTCAGGTCTAGCGTGGTATGCAAACACAAAAGAAGAGTAAATGCAGAGAGGTGACCAGATGAGGGATTTGATAGATGAGTGGTAGAACTTCTGAAAATGGCGTGCTGCTCTGACAAAAATGAGTGAGTCAGCAAGTTACATGCAGATGCAAGTTTTGATCTCACAAGTCTTTGCCAAAGTGATCCCAAATTTTTACATGAATTTTGCTGCCTTTTTTTATTTCTTTTTTCTTGTCTCTTGACTGTAAACTCTCAAATTACACCAAAGTTGAAATGCGAGAATTCCACTTCTGCAGGGTATAGCAATGTACTATAATAATGATGACAAAAGCAATTAAGGAATTAGGTGATTTTGTTTTGCTTGAAAAAGTCGAGATCATGTGATTATTCCCCAGTCTCTCTCATATTTATGTTTTAGAAGGACGTAAGTAACACATACTGCTTTCATGAAAATCCCTAGTTTGCTATTTTGATCCAGTCTTCTCTTATTTCATTCTACAAACTTGTTTGCACACTTACAATGTCAAAAGATGACAAAACACGGTGGCAGAGCAGTTCACCACTAAGTGGAACTGAAAACATCCTCGTTTCAACTGCTGTGTGAAAATTTTACCAGACTAGAGACGTTACGCCCTTCCTCTCCCGACGTTTGCTGGGACTATGAAGAAGAATGTAAATTATAACAAAAACCACTTGATAAAACCAGATGGGACTTGATTGTTAATAAGGAGATTGAGGTATTTTGTTCTTCTTGCAGAGATTTATATAGTCCACTTAGCAACAGCAGCTGCAAAGACCTGCTGACAGCATTTTCCCATCCATCACTGATCCAGGAGATTGGAATCAGTGAAGAAAAAAAATGTGCAGGTCAGGAAAAGCCTATTAAGGCATTAGGACATGAACAGTCTTTACAAAATCTTATAAGCTTTAATTGCTGATGAAACAATTATTCTCAACACCAAACTTGCCAGTGTATGAAATTGACTTTAGCAATAGAATTCTGATGTGACTCTCCCAAGCTAGGTGTGAATGGCATACCAAGGTTTTTAAAAGACAGTTAGGACCACCTGTTTGTGAAATAAAAGCTTTTTCAAAGTTAGCACGAATGGATGGGCACCAAAGATCTATAGATTGCCAGTTCTTAACTAAAAAATCCAAAACATCACAAAACCAAACCAAACTACCTGTTGAGAGCAGGCCCTTTAAGAGGGAGTTACTGAAAGGGCACATATGCAAATAAGTGGAAGTAAGCGAAACGAANCGGACGTGGGGTCGCCGCCTCTCTCGGACGTGGGGTCGCCGCCTCTCTCGGACGTGGGGTCGCCGCCTCTCTCGGACGTGGGGTCGCCGCCTCTCTCGGACGTGGGGTCGCCGCCTCTCTCGGACGTGGGGTCCTATACTTCGTTTCGCTTACTTCCACTTATTTGCATATGTGCCCTTTCAGTAACTCCCTCTTAAAGGGCCTGCTCTCAACAACTACCAACCACAGAAACCAGTCATACCAAGGCAGAAAGCATTCCTGAAAGCTACTTTCATTCTTTTTAATTTTACTGGCTGCAGAAGGATGTGTAGGAATCTATGCAATGATTTTCACGTTAACAGACTACAGGAGGTGACAGCTGAAACTCAGCAATTCATAATAAACTCCTACGCTTTTCTTCCTATAGGAATGAACCACACTTGGTGGTTCCAAGTATCACTGGCTATAACTGATAAAATGGGGAGAACCATTACTGTCAATGTGGCTGAAAAATTTGATAGAGCAATTTGACAAGAGCAGCTTTGAAAACACTTCATGTCAAGATGACTTTCTGTGCCCAAAACCACTAAAAGCACTGATTAAATTGATACTAACACCATAACCAAGACACCACTGAGTCATCTACAAATGCAATACACAGCCTTTAAATGAGCAAAAGGAGAAAAACAAATTAGAAAAACCCCAAACCAACGGTGGAACAGTACAATTTCTCAATGGGTAGAACCATTACAGAAGTTACAAAGATGTTGGACATTTCATTAGACAAGTTTTAAATAGTTTTTTTGATGGTCACTTGTAAGCTAATGTCCTTTCCAATTTATGCAGTTGATGCTGAAATGCCACACTGCTGTCTGCAAGAAGCATAAGGATAAGGAGCTCCTATGCAGGGAAACTGAAGCCAGAGGACAAGGTGATAGAATATTTAATCCTTCCCAAAAAAAGCCACCTCTTAATACTATCCTTTTTACAAATGGAAAAAGGAAAAAAAGAAGAAAGCAGCCAGAAAGAAAAGAGAATTTTTTAAAAGTTAAAATGAAGAAAGGACAAGATTATAAACTCATTTATAGATAACTTTCACATTTTATGCAATTATTCACCCACTATTGCACTGTGCTTACCCACACAGACACAAGCTAAATGGAGATACAAAAGTCAAACAGAGAAGTCCTAACCTTTCAGCCTTAATACTATATTCTGAAGCTGTTCTAGAAATATAAAACAATGAAAACAAAAGGCAAAACACAGATCTCAAACTTCATAAAACAGCTAAATAAGACCTCTACAACTATTATCTATCGTAATTGTGCCCTAAACTGAGTTTTCAATGCCATAGACACTAAAACTGTAACAGGGTCCTGAAAATAGGACTTGACTTTTAAGTAACCAGTAAAGTTTACTCCATTTGCATGTTTTGGTGGCATACTGTTGAGTAACAAACACTCATGCAAACACACATACAGAACTTTGAACCTTAAAATGGCAATTTTACAGCCAAATTTCCTTCCTCATTCTTCTCACACAGACTCAAATCATTGACACTAACAGCTACATTAATCACTCTTAATTTTACTTCCCAAGAGCAGCTGCCCTTGTGGTGCAATCTACTAAACCAGCTCTTAACCTTTTTGTTCCCACCATCTTCCCTGACACTTGTGGCTGTAACAGCTCACCTGGGACAAGACAGTCTGCTTCCTGCAATATCGAATCACCAAACTTTACAGCTGTTACAAGACTAATACAGAGAGGAATGCTTAATCACAAGAGAGACACCTCATTATCTCACACCTAAGAAGAACAAAACCAGGTTGTATTTTCGATTACTTCTGCTGGACCTGACATGAATGATGTTTGAAAAACAAAAGCAGTTTTCAGTACTGTACAAGCAAGACTTTAACAAAACAGTATTCAAGTTCTAGATAGGGTATGGATTCTTAAAAACCTCTCTTTACTCACTGCATAAGACAGTGAAGTTGAAGGTGCATTTAAAATGGTATTTTAAAAATAGGATTACCTCCTGGAAAAATACACAAGTACAGAAAAATAATAAAATATACTGCAGAATATGTACCTAAAGAACTGCAGTTTTTTATCTCTAAATACATCAATATGGAATAGGGAAAGAAAGAAACTCATGTAAGTCTGTAACAGTTTAGTGGAAACAAACCCTGCTATATATAGAAAAGTGGTTCTGCTCCTAACAGTCATATTTAGTCTAATGTCCAATACTAAATATAATAATACTAAATGGAAGTACTGTACAGGTCTGTTCCAGCACAACTCCATTACCTATATATTAAAAATGAGTCTATTTTAATGCAAGATTAAATACGAGTGGTTTGCTACATAACCTTTTTACAAAATAAGTACCAATACAGAACATAAAGGTATGTGAATGTTTTTACCAATGAACAGATGATGTTTATGCCTCCATCCTGTTTAAAGCAACACCACATTCATATATATGGCACCTTTCAGCTGAAAGCTTTCAAGGCCTTCTTCAATTTTTCTGAAGTGCAAGATAGACACTAAAGATACCAACATGACCAATTTAGATCTAAGCAAGAAAATTTTCCATTCTACCCCAAAAGCATGGGAAAAAGCAGGTGTGTTGTGTCTAAAGGCACTTTTTCCATGTGCTTCACACTGAATAAGCAAAAGCACACAACAGTCTAAGAAAGAACAGAAAAATACTACAGTAAACACACAAAATGTGATGCATGAAGTAAAAAAGAAAAATATCAAGAAGTGTTATCACATTTAAAAAAAAAAATCACCAAAATGTTCTTCAGTTATAGGAAATAGTCTACCAATTTCAGACTAAGCCCTTGTGTGCAAGTACATGAAAAAAAGGCAAATCACACCATGGGGGAAAAAACCTACTGCTCACTGAGTATAAACACAATTCTGAGGACAAGACTTTAAAACAGTTTTTCTCACTGGGCAATTTTCTTTTTCTATAAAGAACAAGTGCACAGTTTAACAGTGGATTTGCTGCTACCAAGAACCGATTTATTTCTTAAACATTCTAAATTTTGTAAACTCATTTTTAAAAGCTACAGTTGTAATCTAACACGTATTTTTAAAAGCAATAGTTGATGTAATCTTACTTAAAGCTTCTTGTTAAAAGACGACTTCCAGAGTTCTCAGGCATGAGAAGTATCTTCACCTTTCTATGAGTTTATTTTGTTCCAATAATCTATTTTGATGAACAGACAACATTGGTTGTTCATTTTCTGAGACATACAGTGCTAACTGCAAAATAGTAGAAGTGCTGGAAAAATAGCCAAGTATGATATATGAATTGAAACTGGACTTAAGTTTGTCCTGTCTTGTTGAAGTAAAAATCTAGCAGAGGATAGTTCTCCAGTGGAGATACACTCCCCATGTATCACTTCCAATTTTGTAATTCTCCAAAATGAAATTTCTCCAATGATTCCAGTATTCTCCATGCATTTCAAGACTTGACAAATATGTATTAGAAATCCTGACTGGCCTTTTCCCTGGTTCTCTGCAAAAGGTATGTTTCTTTTTAAAATCTGGTCCTAAGTACCTAAGAGCCCTTATCTTCTACAAGATGGGGCTGAAGAGAAGGTGTGGTAAGTACAAGAAGAAAATTAAATACTGTATTATAAAAATCACTTAGTGTCAGCTGCCAGGCCTCAGCTTGGTGGAATTTTTTTTCTCTTCTTTTCCTTTGAAAAATCCAAACAAATAAAACCAACTTTGAGGTAGGTTCTTCCCTTGGTATCAACTGATAAAGTTCA
>VZTM01022866.1:0-27834 GCA_013400555.1 Jacana jacana | reverse complement strand
AAAAAAAAAAAAAAAAAAAAAAAAAAAAAAAAAAAAAAAAAAAAAAAGAAAAAAAGGCATAGACTGAAAAGTTACTTTCTAAGACCCCTTAGCAAATCTCTGAGTGGCTTAGATAAGCTTCAGGTGCATGTTTACCAATTCCAGTCCAGAGTTTTTACCAAGAAAGTGCACTTGTTTAGTAAGAGTTAGAAAATTAAGACTGACATCAGAAAACATGTTCCTTAAGCCTAAATTGCAACGGCATTGGTGAAGGCTGAAGAATTTCTTGTTTTTCAGCTTCTTCTCTGCCATTACCTGTTCTCTTTGTATTTGATTTCTCTTGACCAAATAATCAGCAGATTTTTTACACTCAGTTCTTACAATAAGAGTCTTTCTTACTGTTCCTATAGCTTTATTACTGTACATTGGATATCAGTAAATTAATTACTTCTCTCTCTCTGATGACACAGGGTGCTAACATGAGGCAAAAGTATATGAACACCATTAGAAGTAGAAGTACACTATATATTTACATACAGAGAGAGGGAACCAGAGGGAGTGAGGGACATAGGTCTTCAGGAGCTAATTGACTTGGTTTCATGAATGCTCATAATTACAACTACAACCTCTGAAATTCTCCAAGGAACTAAACAGAACCTGTGCAATGTTTTTCGTCATATAAAGCAATGCTTTTTTAACTCCTTCCCCTTAATACTGTTATCCAAATGAATCTTCTTGAGGAAATAAAATTATCTTCTTCCTTTGCCTCCAGTGAAAGAAAACAGAAAATGAGCAGTATTTGTTGCCATTACGGTAAGCACACAGGCGTTACTTTGCTACTGTTAGTAAAACGGTACTATCTTCTACATGTCTTTTTGATTCTGTAGTCAAATCTAACACAAAGTCTTCTGTAGCTTTTCAAGAGTAACTTTAATTTTAAAAACTGAAGGAACATCTACCTTATAAAGCACTTTTCTCTCATTTACTGACTGGTATCCCCCAGCAATGAAAACTTTTAAACAAACATTGAACATTTCCTTTCACAGTCTCAGAGAAGTAAAAGAAAAACAAAAGATTCATTTTAGAAAAATCATTAACAGTAAATAGCATTTAGATTTCTCATCTCTTCCATTTTTCTTAACCACGAAAAAATTAGCTACAGAAAAACTTAACCTGACTAAAACTTATTTTCCCTGCTTCTGCAATGAAAAACCATAACAAAGAAACAAAAGCTTACTTATTGCAGAAAAAATGCACTTTTTTGCCATTTTTTTTAAAACACAAAGATTTAATTATCTCATCTATTGCAGTTCTTCCTAAATGTCACTCACCGATGATTGCTATGATCTCTGAACATGGAACTAAGTCTGTATACAAGATAGCTTGCTTGCTTGACAAGGCCGTGCTTCTCACCTGTCACTCAAAGCAACTCACTGTAAAGAGCCTTTACAGTTTAATTGGATTAGCCTACAAAAATATTGCTCAACACATCCTTTTTAGTCTTCCTGTTTTGCCAACAAATTCAAAATTAAGTAAATTCATTTTAAAGAGGAAACTTCTCACAAAGATCCATAGGCTAAGAAAACAAGTGATCCAATATAAGAAATCAGTATCAATGTAGACATTGCCACTGAAAGACTGGATTAACTGAATTATTTTTCTCTGTATTTACCAAATACAGATACTGATATATCCCACAGATGCATATTCCTAGGGAAAATGTGAAATGTCAAGGCTTTACCACTTCACCAGAGCAGATAATTAAGTAATTAGAACAATTAAACATTGACAGAGCACCAGCGACCCCCAGGTGAATTACAGCCCTGAATTATGTAAGCATTAGCATGGGAAGAGGGAAGACTTTTGGCACATACGTAGGACAGATTAAATGTAGTTGTAGGATTGGTTTTATAATTTATGCACTTCTCTTCCAGATTTGCTCAGCAGTCCACCACTTTTATTGCCAAACTGTTTATTCAGGTGCCTGGAGGAAACTCATCTAGGTACACTTTCTCTCTAAAAAGCCAGTGGATTAGATAGCAGAGAGTATATAGTCATCCATATTCTCACCCTTTTACACCAGATGAAAAGGCTGATTTAGTGTATAGAGTGCCCTAAAAGATCTATGCTCATCTGAGTAAAATACGTGCCACAGCCCAGGCACCTGGAGCAGCTAATGTTCAAGAAGTATGCATAGGACATCAATGGCTAAATTATACCAGAGGCTTTTAACCTATGTTGAGAACTGCCCGTGTTTCAGTAACTGCTCTGACAGTTCATGCAGAAACATCCTATTTGCTAAATAAGGAATATGAGCAGTGCAGGCATCACAGCATGCAGTTCAGGATAAACTTCCTCTCTTACTGTTAGGGCAGGCTTGCTCGCTTTGCTTACTTCTTTTGGAGTGAGTGGGGGGTGGGTTTGCAACACATTGGACTGCCTGCTGCGATGAACCAGTCCCAGGTAGAACGAGCTGGCCCTAGGGAATGGATGCATTATCTGGGTGGACAGCAGGGACAGCAGCAGAGACAGCCTCAGAGTACTCCAGAGATGGCTAACACATGTAATTCCCAGCAACTGTCAGCTGTGAAGACTGTAGCTATCAGATTTGTTGCAAGCAAGAGTGTGTGAACATGTTATAGGCTGCAATCCTTTCTAAGTAGAAAGTTGTTTTAAAAATGAAGAGACAGCGGGGAAGGTGTTGTGAGAGATCTATGGATACTCACCAAAAAATCGATACATAAAAGGTCACATACAGGAGCTTTCACATTTGCTTCTCAAAAGCACACTTCATATTCCTCTGTTCTGAAACTGATAACACTTCATTTCATTGCCTGTACAAAGTGGGAAGAAGGACCCCTGAGAAGAGATTAGAGTCTATTAACTATTTGTTTCTAAAATGAATTAAACAATTTTCATAATAAAAAGATAGTAAGATGGCAATTTGTAAATAACTGAAATATGACATGTGCTATTTAAAGCCTCATTATAGTCTCTGACATGAAATTATGTAAAATCCTTATTTTAAAGTGGGCATTTACTTAAAAGTAAATTTTGAGAATTTTACAGTTTCAAGCAAAATCATACATTGATATGATTTAACATAAATTTCTTCACTTAAAGAAGGTATATAAATCTGCTGAAGACACAAAATGGGTAGATTGTATCAAAGATTATAGGGTAAGGAACAAACGTTTCAGAGTGTTTTTTGTAGATTAACCATGTGGGTGGATAAGTAGCTCTCAGAGTTCAGAGTAGAGAACAGAGTAGTTGTGATGTAATGAACAGAAGTAGGTGGATGGTTCCAGTTCGAAGCAGAACATCTCCCACTTCGTCAAGGCGGCTGAAAATGATTCATTCTATGCTACATCATTTTACATGCCATGGCCATTCCTTAGGTTTTCCTTCCTACTTGTCAAATCCATCCACGTATTCAGAGGAGGTGGCAAAGGAAATGCTCTTCTGATTATGCTTCAACACTCTCTCTTTCATTTAAAAAAAAAAATAATCAAAAAACCTGTACATTTGGAAACAAAGAAGGATGGGTAAACTTAAACCTAAATGAAAGCCATACAAATGGAGGGGAAAATACAAAATTAAAATATGAAATGTACAATTGGGTAAAAAAAAAAAAAAAAGACTTAGAGGGAATGTGGAAAAAAAATCAAAGAAAGGAATTCTAAAAGCCAATATTATGAAGAATACTTACCTTGTGGTAATATATCAGTCCTAAATTAATATCTAGGTTACACAGCTGTGTTAATATTCTAATGAAAGTTCCTCTAGAGGTTTCCACTGCAGAGGAGATCAGCATCCACTGCTCAGGAACAGCTAGAAGAAATAAAAAAGCAACAACTCTCCACCACTACCCCTCAGAACCTCTGCAGCTCCAGAAAAAACAGATTTTCTCTCTGTAAAATAGCACAAAATCAATTAACACCATTATTTGTTTAGCAAATAGCTTACAAATGGGATTGTCATACTGCAACTTTACTAATAATAACACTATTGATCCAACACAGATCATTAGTTTAAAAGGAAGTAGTAAATAGATGGAAAGCAAAAGCTGATAAATCATAGCTCTATGAAATAAATGTTTCTGAACTTGCAATGATCATTGACAGTGTTGAAGTATACTGTAGTTACAAGTGAACTGACCATATCTTGCCTCTCCTTATACTCAAACATATACCAAAATTATCACTGAAGAAAGAACCCAAATATATGTTCAATTCTAAGCACGTGCTCTGCTAAAGCAGAGCTAAAGAACAGAAGAACTAAAACCCATATCCTATGTAAAGGAGGTTAAGTAGAGTCAAGTGCTTTTTTAGATCATTATCTTCCAGTATGCATATCTGTTGAATGACTTATGAATATGAGAGTTTGATTACTACTTTTCAGATCCACTCTATATTGCTAACAACGTTTAATTTTGATCCATAAGGCTAGTGGTGCTTTCTTTTTGAATAATTGGGAAAAAAAAATAATTTTCAGAAAAGTTTCTTATCCATGAGTATTTTTCTGGCTTACAAACTAACCAGAAAGAACAGAATGCACACACTTTTAATTGGATTTGAGAAACCTAATGGCTATAGAGAATGCTTACTGACAGTGGGAAATTAAATGGAAACCTAGGGACCTAATCCAGCCCATTTGGCAGACACTGCATAGCATGATGCACTGCATATGAGGACTAGGCAAATGAACAGGAGCACTCTGAACTGAGTCACACAAATATGTGACACAACAAGTCACACCAAAATCTGACTCTTAATTCACAGGTAAGTTTTCTTACACTATGACAATCAAAGAATCAGTAGTAAGAATAGACATTTCAATTTGGGGGGTGGAGGGCAGTGCAATGGGGGAAAGAGAAAGATATCAAAACAGAGAGAGATATACAAAGAAATTAAAATGGTAAGCAGAGAAACAAAGTTAAAGTACAAATATGATCACCAACATTGAAAGTTATAAAGAAGAGAAGAGATTAATTTACCAGTTCACAATTTAAGCAGATATCATTCCCTGTATTTACAGCTTCGACAAAACTGGAGCGGCTGAAGATTAGCAGCAAGCACGAGAGCCTTCTAAGAGAGGAAGTCATCAAAGCAAGAAAGTCATGTCATTACTTCTTGGAATAAAATTTAGTGGTAGTACATCGAGTTCTTTGCAATAGAAAAAAAACTACTAGTGTGGGATAAATGTGTGATAATAAGCTTTTTGTCATTGTAACAATCCCACTAAACTAAACTAAATAGCAGAAAATGAGCACCATTTTAATGGCCACACAGACCAAAAGAACACTTGCAGTTTTGCCTGTGTCCTCTTTACCCAATGCTGTTAATGCATGAGAGATACTCCATAGTGTTTTATAAATCAAAATATAGCCTCTCTTTCTGTGCATGTATATGATTGTAGTGTATGCCTCATTTTGTCATTTGTGGACTACTTGCATTTATTTACTGCAGCCAATAAATTTCAAACCATCAGGACAATTTTATAGGTGGGTCTAAATTTAGTTAACAAATGCAAGATAAAAAAATTCACACTTAATCTAAAACATGTGGCTTCTACATCACTTCTCTACTTATTTTTTTTCCCCCACCTCTGTCAGGTTACAGGCCCCAACTCTGCAAACATTTTGCACAATTCAAATTAACTTATTTGAGCTTAGTTATTTATCTATCATGAATCTTTCCAGAAATTTCTCTTTTAAGGATTGATCTGAGCTTCCTGAAAGTATATGTAAAGCTTCCCAGTAAGGGTCTGTATTTCTGACTTTTTTCAGACTACCATTCATGTCTTCTCAATTTTCTGAAAAGTTTACTCTGTGGGATACTCAGTAACAAACAGATAGAAATATAAGGCCAAAGAAGCAATGTTTTGTCACTTAAGCAAGCTTCAGGTCAACAGAATCTGGTTCTTATGGGTGACTTCAACTACAGAGACATTTTTTGGCAGAATGTTACGCAACTCACATCATCCATCAAGTTCCTGGAATGCATAGAGGACTGCTTCCTCATACAAAAGTTAGATGTGCCAACCAGGAACAAGGCAATGCTGAATTTTCTACTCACAAAGCAAGAAAGTGGGCTTTGTAATATCTCGATTAGTGATAGACTTGGTTGCACTGATGACAATATTGTGGTGTGTTGAATCCTGTTGAGCACCCAGAAGGTTAGTACAAAGATAGGTTCTAGATTTTAGAAGAGCAAACTTCAGCTCACTTAGGGCTCAGCTGGGAGGGATTCCATGGGAAGCTTCCATGGAGGATGAAGGAGCTAGAGAGTGCTAGGAATATTTCTTTAACGCTCCCCTGGAAACACAAAAACAGTTTATCTCCTTTTAAGGTAAGGGAAGTAGGCAGAGACCCCCTTGGCTTAATGTGAGCTTCTGAGTCTGCTCAAATTCAAAAAAGAAGTGTACCAGAGACGGAAAAGTGGATTAATACCCATTAAGAACTACAGGGGCATTGCCGAGGTGTGCAGAGATGCAGTAAGAAAAACAAAAGCAAAGCTCAAATTGAAATTGCACAGAGATGTAATAAACTATAGGAAAAGGTTCTTCAGGCTTATAAACAATAAGAACAAATAGAAGGAAAATATTGGCCCACTGTTAAAAAGGAGAGGTGAATTAGTCTCCAACAACATTGAAAAAGCAGAGGTTCTTGACGCTTTCTTCACTGCTGCCTTTATAAGCACTGTTGGAGCTCAGGCCTCAGGAACAAAAATCAAGGTTGATGCAAACACAAACCCACTGTCAGCAAATGACAAATTGGTATGTGAGCTATTACAGGAGCTTGGCCCCTGAAAACTGACGAACTCTGACAATATCCACCCAAGAGTGCTAAGAGAGCTGGCTGATGTCGTTGCGAGGTTACTCACCACAATGTTTGAGAAATCATGGAGATCAGAGGATGTCCCAGAAGACTGAAAGAATGTTAACGCTACCACTATCTACAAAAGGGAGCATAGGAAGGAAATCCAGGAAGGATGAGAAGGAGGATCCAGGAAATTATAGGTCCGTCAATGTTACTTCTGTCCCTACAAAAGTTATAGAATGAATCCTCCCGGGGGCTATCACAAGTCAAATGAAGAACATGACAGGGAAACGCCAGCACACATCATGCAAGCAGTAGATATGGTCTACCTGGATCTCTCCAAAGCTTGTGATACAGTTTCCCACAGCCTCCTCATAGAGAAATTGATGCATTAGGATCTAGACAAATGGTCTGTGTGGTGAATGGGAAACTAGCTTACAGGCCACACACAGACGGCCACACACTGGCAACCTGTCACAAGTGGGTTCCCCCAGGAACCAATATTGGGCCCAATGCTGTTTAATATCTTCATAAGTGATCTGGATGATGGATCAAGTGTGCCCTCATGAAGTTTGCCGATATCACCAAACTGAGTGGGAAAGTGGATGCTTTGGACAAGAGGAAGACCCAGATAGTCTGGAAGAATAGGCTAACAAGAACCTTACGAAGTTCAACAAAGACAAATGTGAATTATTGCACCAAGGAAAACATAATCCAAGCATGCAGCACAGACTGGTACCTACCCAGCTGGGGAACAGCTCTGTGAAAGGGACCTGGGGATCCTGGTGGACAGCAAGCTCAATATGAGTGAACAGTGTGCTGACGTGGCAATGAAAGCAACAGGATGCTGGGTTGCATCAAGAAGGACATCACCAGCAAAGACAAAGAAGTCATTACCCAACTCTACTCAGCACTTGTCAGGCCACACCTGGGACATTGTGCTCAGCCTTGGTTCTTGCTATAAAAAAAGATGTGGACAGGCTGGAGAGGGTCTAGAGAAGGACCACTAAGATAATCAGAAGACTGGGAAGCCTGCCATATGAGAAAAGGATTAGAGAACTGGGTCCGTTCAGCCTTGGGAAAAGAAGGCTTAGGGGAGACCTTATCACCATGATTCAGTATTTAAAAGGTGGCTACGAAGAAGGTGGAGGCTCCCTTTTTACAAGGAGTGATATGGAAAAGATGAGGGGTAATGGATGCAGGTCACTCCTGGGGAGATTCCAACTGGACACAAGAGAAAATTTTTCATAATGAAAATAATCAGATATTGAAATAAGCTCCTCAGGGAAGTGGTGGATTCCCTCACATCAGACACTTTTAAGATTCAACTGGACAGGGTGCTGGGCTATCTTGTCTAGACTGTACTTTTGACAGGAAAGATTGAGCACACGATCCTTGAGGTCCCTTCCAAACAGGAATTCTATGATATGAAATTCTGTCAGTAACCAGAAGAGAAAGGTGACCATTTAAAATGACTGGTTTGGGGTTGGGGTTTTCTGTAATTTCACTCTCCAGGTGAAAGCTAAATATTTTTTTTATTATTTTTTTTTTTCATTTTACAGGTTTTGGCAAGGCAGATCCAAATCTCTGGAATTAAATCTGAAAATAACTAAAACCCATTGCAAACTTCACTATCTTTTAAGTGCAAAGGGTTTTCTTTGATGTGTCCTCCCTGACAGACACAGCAGGGTATTTGTTTCTAAAGGACTTGTATAAAAATGAAACCTACTACAAATAAAATCCTTCTTCCATGAAGAAGATAAGAAAAAAGTAAACAACATATGACAGAAAGACATTGTATTAGTAATATACTACTAGAAGGTTTTTTCATACTCTGGAGGAACATATAAGAATATATACTGGGGGGGTGAGGAGCAGGTAACAGCCCTGAGTATGCATACATTGTTGTATACATATATACAGACAATAAATAAATAGATAAGACCCAAATATCCTCTCCTGTCCTCATGTATTCTTATAGTCAGTGTTTGCTCTGATGACATTTCGTGGTGACAATCTCAACAGAAAATTTTACAGGAGCAAATGCATGTATATATACAGTGCATGTGACCTATTTCAAGGTAAAATGACAGAGGGTGAGCACTGTGTAAATTGATCCTGTTCACCTCTTTTGGAAAGATTCTAAGCTGTTTCTAGTACTAACATAAACTGTGAGGAAAAATAACAACAAAGGCTCATCTTTCTTTAGACAGCACATTACTACATGGAGGAAAAAAACAATGAAACCTTAGTGAAAAGAGAAAGAGATCATATCAACTTAGCATACTACTGAAAATGGCGTTATTTCCCAGGCTCTCCTTTAATAGACATGACCATTTACTGCATTAAGTTATCTTCTCTGAAAGCAGGTGTATTACTAACACTAGATGTGAAAAGTAGACATTAAAAAAGACTATTAGTATACACGCATCACAGAGACTACTAGAGAATATTGAGGAGAATTTAAATTATTTTACCAAAAATGGTTGTGTCAAGTTCTTATTCTTACACTCTTTTTTAAGAAAAGGCAAAAGAAAACAAAGCAACCGCAAAACCCAAACTCTATGAGGCTTGTTCTTCCTTATTTAAACATTTTATTTCTCTAATGTAAAACCAGTAGGCAACTCTTAGCTTGGAGACAGCAGAAATCCATTCCAACCAAAACCTAATGACACAAGTAAAAGCAGCATACTGCACCTGCCCAGAGACTCTCAAAAGGTAATTCTTTGGTCCATGAGTTCACAGAGACAAACGTGATAATTCAGGATGAGCACAATATGGGAACTTTAGCCAAAGTGAAAAGCTCCTTCACAAGGTAGCAGCCAACTTTTCTGCTTCCAGTGGGTACCAAATTAATATTTCCATTTTGTTCATATTAATTTGTTGATGAACAACCTGTAGTTTTCTTATCCTATATAATGTTGTCCTCTTCACATTTCATTGCATATGACTACGTCAAAATTTTCTGTTTAGATCTCCACTGGTTGAAAGGATCCCTCATGACTAAGAAGGATGTAGGGCTATAGGGACTTAACAAAAGACCTCAGTTTCATTTCTCATCATTAGTTAGTTAAATTGCACTCAAGAGAGGAAAAGTAATTTCTTACATTGCTTGTGTTGAGCACAATAGACATAACTTTTTCAATATTTCCAAACACTGTGCTGGGAAACTTGGCCTAAAAAAAGTATACAGCAGGAATATGAAGGACTTGAGGGTAACAGCCTTGTTTACACAATTTTTGTGCCATGGATTAAATAGATTTATCTGCTACATGCTTTGGAAATCTTGCTACCTATCACCAGCTTTTTTGAAGCAGTGCAAGCATTTTTTATTTAAAGCTGGACCTTACTAACATTCAAAAATGACAAATATTATCTAAAACATTTTCACTTTCATTAAGTTTTGTTAATGTAGGAAAGAATTAACGAGACTTTTAGTGTATAGAAATCCACTGGGTTGTCCAGGACTTTTTATAAGGAGATTTTCTGGTTGGCTGGCAACTCCCTTAGAAACTGTTCTCTTTCACTGTGTAAAATATGCAATAAACCAAGCACTCAAGATAACATCTACCTACCTCAGCAGGATAGGTACAATAACAAATACAGCTATCATTATGACTCTAGGCTATTTTTCTTTGAAGGACCCTCTCTCACTCAGAGTGTAAGATAAGCACATTGTAAGATTAAGTAAGGATCACAGAAAAAGCTTTTATCTGTAGAGCTTCTGTTCCTTTGTAAGAGTTTGAAAGTGTAAAAATGAACATGAAGAAATTGGAAGAATTAACATACAGTCTCTGTAACTTTGTGCCCTCTGGAGAAATAGATGCCATCCTAGTATCTGCCAAAAAGATCCAAGGTAGTGCTGAGTTGATTTCACCTCTCATTAGTGACAATATCATTTTTCACTAGTGGTAACTAACTATACATTCTTCACACAATTGTGATATTCACAGCTGATCTATCTCACAGTAGTCATCCACAGTTAGACAAGGCTGTTGACTGGTTGAACTCATTGTGAAGAGTTGTTGTGTTTTGGAAAACAGAAGATCAGATTGTTCTAGTTGGACACAAAAGCAAAACCCAATGCATCAGTTTAGCTTCTTGTGAAACTACAGTCTTAGTTTCAGGCAAGCAAAAACCCAGACAGAACTGAATCTAACTAGGGACATCAAAGACAACACAAAAAACTTCTATAGATATGTAAGGAACAAAGGCAAGACTAGGGAAGCTGTGGGCCCTCTCCAGGAGGAAACAGGAGACCTGGCCAGGCCACCAAAGATATTGGGAAGGCTGAGCTACCGAATGATTTTTTTGCCTCCGTCTTCACTGGCAAGGGCTCAAACTACACCACCCAAGTCACTGAAGGCAAAAACAGGGGTTCTGAGAAAGAAGAATTGTCTTCAGTAGGAGAAGATCAGATTCAAGACCACCTAAGGAACCTGAAGGTACATAAGTTCATGGGACTTGATGAAATCTATCCACGGTCTGGTGGGAGGTGACCCTGGCCATGGCAGGGGGGTTGGAACTCGGTGATTTTCACGGTCCCTTCCAACTCTGACCATTCTGTGATTCTATAGACCTCAGTTCCTTCTCAGTAAAACAGGAATATTCATAACATTGTACCTCAGAGGAATTTGTTGGAAATGTATTCAAATAAATGCTTCAGAGGCACTGAGAAAAATATGACGTGCTATACTGAGTACTGAAGTAAAATCCAGGAGGAAATTAATAATTCCATCTTCAGTGCATGTTCTTGTAATTTGAAATAAATAAAATATGAGGCCAAATACTGAATGAAGAAGATAAAAGTGAAAAATTAAATAGCTGGTCATGAATGGTGAACACAATTCTTCCTGTACACTAAACACACTGGTCTTATTAAACAAACAAACAAACAAACAAAACCCACCAGACCCCAGATAAGACTATTTAATTAAAACTTATATTAAACCCCAATTTTACTTTCTGTTTTTCTAAAGAAAATATGAAAAGGTAACAGTAGATAAATTCGGAAAAAAAAAGCCAAAGCTCACTGTAAAACTTATAGTGTTGAGAACACTATAGCTGGTGATGCTCAAAACTGGCCAGCCTAAATACCCCATAAGACAGGCTCACTTGAACAACATGCCCTTCAGAACTCTGAAAATCCAAAGCTAGGCACTTTGAAATGGACAAAAAGCTATGGTTGTACAGTACAGTTAGACAGGTCTATAGTACAGATGTCATGCAAAGGAGAGGAAGATAATGAGATCAGATTGAGCATAATACAACACAACCGACAGAAAAGAAGCCAGTATGAGGCTGTAGCTAAGGCATTAAATGTAAGGTTTTGGTGTATAAACGAGGTGACTGTTATATAGATCAAGGAGGCGACATTGCACAGCATTAGCGTATTACTGAGTTGATGTTTTTCTCTCTGAAATTCAGCAATACCTAGTGAATTTCATGAGTCCACCCCAGCAAGAGATTTTAACAAGCTTCTGCAGCCAAGCCCTCCCACCTTTGTCAAAGAAACTGGTGCTTCCAGGTGAAAGGTTCCCACTTATTAGCTGTGAGTGCAATCAGAACAGAAGCCTGGTTAGTTTCTGTTCATGTTTTGCTTGCTACATCAGCAGAATATGATTAGCCAGCAAGTAGAAAAAAATATATATTATTTATATATAAAGATATCTATCTATTTATTTACATATATATGAAGCCAGTTGTGAAACTCAAAAACATATGGAAAGTGCCGATTAAGGACTTGGTCTTCGGATGTACATTCTGCCATATGTACCACTGCAATGGGTATGTTACAACCTGCCAGGATCTAAAAAAAGTAAATGAGCAATGACAGACAACAGGAAAGTGTGCAGGCAAAGAAGTAGCTGAAGAGCTGCTTCTCACACGCTCTAAAGTTTTTCATTTGAAGGGCCTGGAAATGCCAGTATTTCAGGATGTATTTCTGATAGACACTGTTTGGGTTTTGGGGTATTGTTTCTTTTTTGGTTGGTTGGTTAGTTGGGGTTTGGTTTTGGCTTTGGTTGGGGTTTTGTTTGTTTGTTTGTTTGTTTGTTGTTTTTTTTTTTTCCTTGGGAAATCTCACTGAAATTTCCTTATTATTCTTCTTTACCAAAACTTAGATATAATTTGTTTGTGCAAGTCTACACTGACTTGCACAAGGAATCAGAAAGATTTCTTTCACTTACATTTTGGGCATACAAAGGTAAAAATATATCTCTGTTTATAGAAATCTCTAACATGTACCATTATAAGCACATTATGTACTTTGGTTCCTTATGTATCAACAGAGGTAAATAAAGGATGAATTTCACCCCAGAGTTACCTAAGACAGATAAATTATTCATTTACAAAGGATGGAGAACTACAGAGAAAATGGTTAACCAATTAGAAAACAAACAAACAAACAAAAATCCTCATGTCAAATGCTAAGAAATTTGGATTGTTACTGTAAAGGTTGGCAACATATAACAACTCTTTAATGATTTAAGCTAGCTCAGTTGACAAAAAAAGAGAAAAGACAAAAAAAAAATCAATCCATTAAAACCCAATATCAAAACTATCCTAGAAATTAGTATTTATCCAGGCAGGTCATTTGTTATTGGGCTTGGGAGTTTTTTGGCTTTTGGTTTTTTGGGTTGTTTGGGGTTTTTTTTGTGCAGAAGATAAAGAGCAGGTAAGAATGTTGACCTGGACTAAATTTCCCACTCAGAGACGTTGCAGCTATGGAGAAATTATCAGTCAACGGAATGAGAAAAAGTCACGTTTTGCCATTTAGAATCTGAGTGTTTCAGAAACAGAAGAAATATTTGAGCTGGACAATTTCATTCTTTGAATCCATCTGAGCCTGATTGAACTGACAACATCTTATTTTGAGAGGTGTGTTTGCTGGCTATGTGCTGACCCTACATGTTATTTTTCACTTTTTTACAGCTTTTATTTGAAGTATTAAGCCCTGAGAAAAGTTCTTACAATAACAACTTTATCATCTTAAAACATCTTGCTCTTTATTTTTTCTTTCATGGCAAAAGCACATATTTTAAAAAATAAGCCAAATTAACAGCTTATTGAAACTTTTGGGAAGCATAGACAATCAGAGTAGCATGGTTAGTAGCATGGCACTATTAATATGTAAAATGACTAAGGAGATATGGTTAATATAATGTACATACTAACAAATGGGTCAGCCTCTGGATTCAACAAAGTTCTTCAATACACCTTACAAGGTGTCCTAAGTGTCATCCCATCACCAAAAAGTCTGTAGAGCTCTAGAGAAATCAGAGTGAGTTAAATGATGCAGGCAGAGCAAGTGATTGGACAAATTGAAGCAAATAAAGACACTGTGTCTGACAAGGCATAGTATGCAGAAAAACCTGTTGCACACAGAATGGCACAGACCCCAGCAAACCATAGATGCATTTTCAAATACACACATATCTGGAAACAGAGTGAGCAGAAGCACACTTGCACACCCTCATTTTCACAGTGTCACGTGGAATTTCTGCAGTCATCACAATCTAAGCGTATGTGCATAACATAATACATATGTACATATATAAAATAACTATATATGAAACAGTTGTCAGACATAAAATTAAATCACACCTTGTCGATTACATTTAGACTCATTGAGATATTTCTGTCTCCTGACCTGAAACCTTAACCCTCCTGGCACCAGTAAAATAACTTGATGGTGGGAATGGCATCATACCAAAAAATGCCCTATTTGAAAAAACATAGGAAAAATCCCTGTTTCCCTGAGCAATGAAGGACCTATGAATTCACCATACTTTGTATTTTTAAAGGTATCTTTCAACCAGCATAGCTCTCTGCATCACCCACAACTGTTTCTTTTGGTCCTGCTGCATCGTAGGGGGGATTTCTGTCCAGACATCCACCAGCTGCCCAGCCATTGAACCCCTGTGGTGATATATGTTTGAAGGGTCCTGTCAGGAAGCTGCAAGAGGAGACTGCCAGGCAGGACCCAGGAGGCCAGAGAAATGGACAGGATTGCTGGGATGTTGCCATTAAGACCCAGGCAGGATCAGGCATGGTGACTGATCTGACATGTCCCTTAAACAGGTCAAAAAAACATGCACTTTAGAAAATGCTTTATTTATTTATTTATTTTAAATTATGCCTGCCTTGTAGGTAATATATTCATCATTCAGATATTCAGGCAGGAATAGTAAAATTTGATTTTCATGTCCTGCTCATCTTCCAACTCTTAGATAGAAGTCACCAGCCATGAAGCCATCAGCATAAGCTAGGTGAATTCACTTTCCACTTTGAACCGTGGAAAACAAAACAAAACAGAACAGAAAACAAAACAAAACAAAATAAATAAAACAAAAAAAACCCCAAACAAACCAAAACAACAACAAAAACAACTAAAAGAAGCAGCGGCCTAAGAGAAAGAAAGTAGCAGTAACTCAAGTCCATGTTCTCATGGTTGAGACACCAACTGGGACACCAAAGTAGGACGAGGAAATCCAGACCCTGGTTCACATGTACAGGACAATCTCTAGGACAATCTCAATGGCCACTGGACCTCAAATCCATAAACAGTTTTGAAAACAGGACTGGAAGAAAAGATTCCCCTTCCTCACCCTCACAGGGTAAAGGTCCCAATTGCTGCACTACAGAGTCTCTCACTCTCCTCTGTTCCTCACTAACTGCAGATCTTTAGATAAAACACTTTAGTTGGCAGAACTGTTGTATTGATGGAAAGCAAGAAGACTTACTCCATTCTTTAAAAACAAATGCCTATGTGTGTCTGTCTTGGAAAGTCTCTATACCTGAAAGCAGACATGTTTCTGATATCTAGAGAGAAGGGAGATTTGAGACAGTCCTGTGATTTATGTTTTCTTTGGCTTTTTGCACAACATTCAAGGTTTTCTAACTTGCTTTTCTAAGTCCTAGCATAGTAAAGAGTAGCTTCTTTTGTCTCTGAGTCTCTCATTTCTCCTTTATTTTGTATTCCCACCAGCTTTAGCAAGGCATTAAGGCTATCCAAAGATGAAAGTCACTCACATTTTCTGGCGTAATGAAGTATATTAACCTCTTCACCATGCAAAGGATTGAAAAGTTCATGAATGGTAAAATTAAAGTAAAAACTAATAGAACTGGACAACCTCTACACTGCAAATTTTGCCTATCTGGGGATTCTGAAGTATTTTGTAGCAAACAAACTCAAAGTGAATTTACTAAAGCATCTGAATGAACTATTCAGCATATATACAGTAATCACCATGCAATATCCAGCTAAACAGCAAAGCAGAACTGTTCTGCTTTCTTTAAATTTCAGTTTGTAAACAGATGATGATACCTGCCTAAATCCAGTTTTTCAAATATTATCAATTCTGTCCTGCCTAAGATATGTTATCCTGCCAAAACAGTCTGCATTATCAATAATATGAGCTATAACTGGTCAGCAGGAGAATCGTATTGATGACTGTATCTTTAGGATAAGACAATGGTCAAGCACTCACTCTGCAAGAAAATACAAAACAAATGATAGGAATCTGCAGCATTCTCTACTTGCAAAACAGCTGTTCATATATTTGTAAACACTGTTTTCCAGTTTTCTCTTCCCCTTTTTTTTAGTTCCAATGTTTTATTTGTAAGATTACTAGAGAAGAATATTGTGCTTTTATTTCCATGACAAACATAACTTAGAGGGAAATAATAAATCTCATTTAATTTTGTTTAGCATACAAATCAAACTATTGCCTGTATAGCTCATCATTAGACCTTCATCTATACTCATTTTTCCCTTTGTCTGTTTATAAAATTAGCCACAATTGCAACTACTAAAACTAGCTACTATCATAGCTCACATCATCCACAGTACCATCACACTGTGGGAAAGGGAAGCTTTGCCAGCATTAGGACACTCGAACACTGATTATGAAGAAACAGATTGTAGTTTGTGGCACTACTATTGCCTCCCTCTGTCACAGGTAACACAAGCTGTGTCTTCTCTGATGTGCTAAGCAGCCCCCAGGATGCCTGTGAAGCCGAGACAGTCCAGTTGCCTGACTGCTGAGAAACTCTAGGGAGCCTTCAGATGCCAGTGGAATGGTTATTTTCGAGCTCTCTCTCACTGCATATGAAAAGCAAACTGGTATAGCAAATAGTTCTGACCCATTCTCACAATGTCCCTTAAACCCCAGAGTTCGTCCTAAAAACAATATTGCTATTTTTACAGATATTAACAACTCCTAGATGGATAAAAATCAAATTATATCAGTATGTTACAAATCCCTTTCTTTTCATGAAAAGGAATGGATAAGAAAAAAGAGAACGCACTCGAAAAGCGAAAAGCATTAATATTGTTTTCTTTAACCAAAAAAATAAAATATGCATTTTAACCTGACTGATATATTGGTCTCAGAAACTGACTGACAAACTGCAATCAAAACATATGACTTTGTGAAAGCAGAATCCAGTCAATGACTATTTCGAAGCAGAGCTAATTCAATTATGTGACAGGTGTGAAACTATCACCTTAATTGCATGCAGTTTAGTCGGTGCTAGATAGAACACTGATGGAAACATGACAGAATACAGATATTAATATGAAGGCAACTGGAAAAGTTAGAATGTCAGAAACGTACTGAGGAGACAGTCAAGTGAAATGTCACTGGGAAATGAAAGTCAACACAAAACTATTTGTACAGTGAAAGGAGAAGAAATGCTGGGAAGAAATAGCATTGACAGTAATTTATACACATTTAGAACTCAACATAATGAGGAAGATAGAGGAAGGAAATGCAGGTGTAGACTGTTATCTAAAAGACATTGCACATCAGAATCAAAGGGAAGAAGAGCCTTTTGATAGCTAGTAATAAATCCTGCCAAAGAAGATAATACAATCAAGCCAGTTAGGAAAAAAGTAACACCATATTACTGGTAGAGGAAGGTCTTGGACTGTTAACTTATGTTAATTTTCCTTCCTCCATCACCCAGCAAACCTGTTGACACCTTGCTTAACTTGTGTTCAATACGATTTCCTAAAACAGGGTTCTAGCCTGTTTAGGAAGAGATGCTGTTTCCCTACCTCATTAGCCAGGGAGACCCAGACTGGCCAGTTAAAATTCCTGCAGTAAACAAGTCCTTAGTTATTCATTACCATGCATAATGTAAAGGCTATGGACTAGAGGCAAACCAAAAGAAAGAAAAAATCAACAGAGAACACTAAAATAACGTTTTTAAGGTATACTGGTCAAGGAGAAAATAACTCTTACAGGAACATCAGTTGTAGAATCAAATCAATTTCCCAGATCACAGGTAATTAAAAGTAGTTTGATTGGAGAAGAAAATGAATACAATATGTGCTTTATACTCACGCTGTATAAATTTCAGGAATGGTCATAATATGTTCCCTACAGAAAACAATCCAATTGGAAAATTCAATCTTGTCAAGATCTAGGTGTAGTCCAAACAGCTTTTCTGTTTTTAAATCATATGGTTCACAATTCTACAAAGTCTACTTTAACAATACCCCTTCTTCTTTAGAGGGGATACATGTACCATGCACCATAAAATAGACAATCTACAACTTCTTTAATTAAATCCTTCTGTATTTGATGTGTAGATAATGGTTCTGTGACTGTCATGGTTTAACCCCAACCAGCAGCCAGGATCGTGTAGCCACTTTCACGGAAGGGCAGGAAAAGAAGGTAAAAATGAGGGGAAAGGGAAAGGACAAAATCTTCTTGGGCTCAGATAAAGACAGTTTAATAGAACAATAACAGGAAAAAAAAATGTAACATTAACAATAATTATAATGACACAAACTCACTCCACACCACCCAGTGAATTTTTACTTCCCAAGCAGAAATTTCCACCTCTGCCCCTGGCCAACCTCCATTTATATACTGAGCATAGTGTCTATGATATGACATATTCCATTGGCCATTCCATTATTATGTCTATGCTCCTTCTCATCTACTATGGGAAGCTGAAAAGAGTCCTTGAAAAGTATTAACATTGCACAGCAACAACTAAGACAATATGCATTATTGACAGTCCTGTCACAGCAGTCACTAGAAAGAAAATTAACTCTTTCCCAGCTGAAACCAGCACAGTGATCTTCCGATTCTGGGGAAAATAAAGGACTCCACTTTTAAAGCTTTTATTCTGGCAAATTATGTTTTGTGCAATTTCTATCAGGAGGTTTGTGTACCACTGAGAAAGCAGATATTAATAACAAAGAGGAGAAACACAGGCAGCAGTGTACCTTCCCATCAACTTCCACTAGTGACAGATTTTGCTATGATGAAAAATATAATAGGATATATAGATAAAACTTGAGCACTTGTTTTGATTTTGTATTCTTTACTTGTTCAGTCAAGTGCAGTGAAGCCAAGCACAAAATGACTGACCTGGAGAGTTCAAACATATCGAGCTCTTTCAAAGTCCTGGTTTCTTTCAAATATCTGCAAGAAAAAGGGGGAGCAAAAAAGGAAAATAAGACAATGTTATTTCTTTGCCAAGAGCTAGTTCCTAGGTCAGAGAATTCTTCTTTAAAAGGCAATATTGCTATATTTCATGTAGGATGCAATAAGAAAAGTAATTTCTATGGGCACTTTCAGGGTTTCAGGTTGAGTTTTGTAATTGCCATTGTTGTAAAAGGAAATCATTCCAGCAAAGTCCAGTAATGTTCATTTGGAAAGAGGGAAGAAAAAAAAAAATAGAGCTTAATGAGAATGGGGAAATAACAGCCACTGTGGATTCCAGCTCTAAAAAAAATCCTAAAACACCTACTTATGTGACCCAATGCAAACTGTAACCCCTATCACACCCCATGGCCAAATCTCTAATACATGGAAGAGATTAAAAGAGGTGTTTGGGGTTTTTTTTGAGGAGAGTGTGAAGCAAGTTTACACCCTTCTGTGGAAAAGAGGAGGTTAAAGAAGCAGATGTGTTTTTCTGAATCAATCCTAAAATGGTAAAATAACTTCATACAATGGTTCTCTTACCCTTAACCACTACAGGAGAGGCTGAGTAAGGAAAGGAGTAAAAGAGCTTTAAGTTAGCTCTATGCTATATTTGGTAGGCCTGTTCAGGACTCAATGTGCTCCGGCTATAAATGAGTGGATTCCCAGATAGCTTTGCATGCAAAAATTTCCCCCATCACCTGACACCCACCACTCCCAGGATCATTTGCTGTTGCCACTTTTCTTGCAACAATTCAGATGCTCATTGCCCACTCCCAAGTTGATTTTATTAAATAATGCAGCAGAAAACTCATTTGCCTAGAGGAAAAGGAGACCGTATCCTACTGAGACAGCAAGATGAACTGGTTCAGAGAATTGTCAACGAGTGTCTTTGGGGAGGGAGTGCAATTGCCCCTTTTGGCAGCAAAGAACCATTAACTTAGCTCAGCTGTACATACCTGCAGGTAGCAGTGAACTCACCAGCAGTACCCTGTGTAGAAAATATGCTTTCTAAGGACCTTTTCATTATCTTAAAGGACTTTTACATAAAGAAATAAAGAAAAAGCAGCAAATTTAAATCAAGCTCAAAGAGCTTCTAGAACCTGTAATCAAAACACAGTTACAAAGGCAATCATTGCTTCTACCCCCAAATAGGCAAGAGCTTGCAGATCAAGCCTTTGTCTATGGTTTATAAAACGAGAAAATGCACTGGCTATGACTTTGTATTTAGCCCAGGACAATGCACTAGGAGCTTGGTGGAGTACATCTAGCAAAATAAGGACTGAAAATACCCTATACTTTTAAGCTTCCTGTTCATAATGAGATGGTAAATCAGTTCTGTGTCTCCCCTTCTACATTTAGTAAGCTCTGCAGTACCAAGACTGAACCAGGTGTTTCCTATGTATTAAGCTCAAGATACTTGTAAGTAAAATTCCTCAAAACAGTTCAGGTTCAGAGCAGGAGAAATGATACTTCATAAAACACAATGCTAATAGTTCCTCAGACATCTCATTCAAGATAAACGTACTTACCAGATAAAGCCATGGATGAACTACTGTTAGTGGAGATAATTCCAGGGGGCTATTCAAAAACCTAATACTGCAAGTTCTTTCCTCACACATTGGGAACAACAACCAAAAAATACAATAGAGATGAGATTGTAAAATAAATCTTTTGGTACAAATAAAACAAAATGAACTAAATGTAAAAGATACAAAATGATTTGCATTATATAGACTGTAACAGCACAAAAATAAGTGAAGAAAAATTGAAAATTGTAAAACATTAAAATGTAGTAATATAAGTACCATTAAGGTTTAGAGGGTCTTTAATATATTTCTTTTATTTCAATTTAAGGATCCTTTCTAAAACACCCCCCCTTTCTTTTTTTTTTAGAAGACAGACATACAGATGTCTAAGATCAAATCAATAAAATATTTAAAATGCAGATATTCAGTGTTGCTACTATGTAAAAACCTTGTAACCAAGAAAAGATGTTTCCTAAGAACAGTGCAAGGAATCTGGACTTGTAGGAATAGAAATGTTACAATACAAATTAATTCATAGATCAGAGAGATACTTAAAAGTAAATATTATCAAGAAATACAAAGAAACACAATCTGAACACTTACTGAACAAAAAAATAAAGAACATGTAGCTGTATAGTTCAAAGATGAAAAATATAATTCTTGCTGAATTAACACCTGTGATTGCTAAACACCGTACATGCACGCAGCCAAGTGGAGAATGCTCAAACTCAGACCACCAGAGAAGGGAGTGGATTCATCTAAGAAAGCTGCCATAAGGATAGTCCTGGTATTTCTCCTCTTAAAAGTTATGCTCCAAATGTCCTGTGACAGCTGGAGGGAGGTAATCAAATTATTCCATCTAAAGTAAGTTGCTCCCTGCTACAGTGAGAAACTCTTTGTGTGAGAAACTCTTTTTATGAGAAAGGTGGATATGGGAATGGGACATAAAATGCAGAACAGCCTTGGACAGTACAAGCAGGGTTACACATTACCACGAGGGAAATGGCCCAGGTGGCAGGGACTTTAGATCCTGCAGTATTCAAACATGTATATTCCCCACTATTCCTTCCCACTATTCCCCACCAAATATGTATGTTCCCCACTATTCCTCCCCATTGAGCACCGTCGGTGCCAAGATCAGATCAAGTAATGGAAGAAAGACACCCATTTAAGGACAAGATAACCAGTAGAGAAAATCACATGCTGCAGCACTTCAGGCCTCATGAAGTTTACTGTGGTTAAACCACCCTCCAAATCTGGAGTTTAGAAGTGTTGCTGGATTCCTCTCCCACACTAAGCTAACACATCTCCCAGCTATGTTTTCTCCTATATATTACTGGCTGAAAAATCCACTATGTACTAACTTATCAGTCTTTAACCATGTGATGACAGGAACATTTTTCCTGCTGTTTTTTTGAAATTAATCAATATCGCAAACTGTTGGAGGCTTTCATCCACAGGACTCTTGTTCTATTGATCATAGAGGTATGGAAACAAGTAAGGAAAAGTGATTTAGGTAAAGGTGGCAATCCCAAGGTGAGAAAGTACAGGGAAGGACTGGATTCCACCCTTTCATTTATAGCAGAGCAAATAGGGAGTTTACATATTCTGGGGTTTTCCCACATGGTCAGGAACAGTACATTATTTCATGGATGCCCAGCTTGAGGTGTTAAGATGTGATTAACTGATTAATACCCCAAGTATGAACTGGATAAAATCAGGGTAAGAAATTAAAAGTGGGATATGTCTGACCTGAGCTTTCGGTGCTCCTTGGTTAAGATGTTAAATAGGACAAAATGTCATCATTGGAAGTCTGTGTGCATAGGCTGAGATGAAAACCTTGGTTTGCATTCCAGCTTCATTCCTTTAAAATCTGTGAAGTTTCTAAGACGCGGCGTCTTGACAACCTCTAGTTAACAGAGGAAAGCCATCCCACTGCCCCAGTCATTTACATGAAGGGAAGCAAGAAAAAGTGCTTTAGGGAGCTCATTCTTATTGCTGGTGAATTCTTAGTTGTTGCTTTTCACATCCACTCTTTCTTCACACTATGCCTCTGAGCAATAGCAGACTGAGTTGCCAGTCACACACAATTGCTGCTTTCCCCCCAGCCCCTAGCACTTCAAAGCTGCATATTGGAACGAAAGTTTAATATAGAAAGATACATATACTTTTACGTGACACCAATGCTTTTAAACATTCACAACAGTACTCCTAAAGTCCCATTTCAGCTGCTGATTGCATATTCATGATCATAAATATATTCATTGCTGTTTTAGTTGTAGCATGTTACTCAAAGTTTTACAATGTTTTGTTATAAATCCACTTACATTATACTATAGGTAGTTTACATCATTTGCCTTTTTCCAAATTTATGAAAGGTGTTAGTGCAAAAAACAAGGTCATTGAGCAGACCACTGCTCCAGACTGTTTTGCATAAGGCTACTTTTATCCTTCCATATAGCTTCTAATTTAATGTAAAAAAGAACATCTAAGTCACTGCCATAGTCCTGATAAAGCCATGTTTCCCTGACCCTCAGAGTCATAGTCTACTTGACAGATTTATGTTTCAATCAATTTTTTTTTCTCTGTGCCAGGCTGAAAAGATATTTGATACAGAATTGAACAGACACTGTATCTTGTCTTTATCCTTCTAGACTTTTCTTACACAATATCCAAAATTCTGACCTATCGTTCCATTCAAGTACTGGAGTTGTTACAGACACAATGGCACATGCTGCTGAATTTATCTTTTTTATTTTTTTTAAAAATGGTCCAGGGCGGAAGGGACGTCTGGGGTCATCTAGTCCAACCTCCTCACAGTCAGCAGGGACACCCTCAACTAGACCAGGTTGCCCAAGGCCTTATCAAGCCTCACCTCAAATATCTCCAGAGAAGGGGCCCCAACCACCTTCCTGGGCAACCTGTTCCAGTGGTCCACCACCCTCACGGTAAAGAACCTATTCCTAAAATCCAATCTAAATCTGCTCTTCCTTAGTTTAAATTAGACTTCATAAATATTTTATTTGTTGATCTTCATACCCACTTGTTTATTGGCTCCGTATGCCTCAGGATTAGTCAAGATATGTTAAGCAATTGCAGATATGGAGACAACAGACTTTCTACTAAGACAGCGAAGTCCCATCCTTATGGTGTATGAACATGATCACAAAACTCACTTCAACGGGCAACAATGCTATAGATTTCCAGTCAATTACAGCTCTTGAAAGATAAGCTCAGAAAGCTGCTTAAAGATGGGTAGTTCTTTAGCATTTTCCTCCATAAGGCTTCATATCAGTTCCCCTCATCTGCTAAATGAAGGCGACATAATTTCTTTACAGAGATTTAAAAGGGTGACTTTTTTCAGGCTAGTTCTGTTTATATGGTCCTCCTATTTCTTTAGCAAAGCTGAGGGTATACAGGTTATTTCCATGCCATTTAAAACTGCTACACCCCACTTGTGTTCAGTTTATTATTTTTGTATGGAAAACTGAATTATAACTATATGGTTTCATCACTTCTTCATAAACCAAAACATACGGTCTCCATTTCCAAGAAGGAACTTTTTCAAACTATTAGGACAATGCCTTTTGGAATGCTATGAGTAGGTGCTCTTTTAAGGCTTCTGCTTCTCATCCTACTCAGTGTCCTCTAAAATTATTAAAATCCTAGTATTCTGTTAGACTCTACAGGAGAATTTTAGCACTGAAATGCTTGGTGTGACGTGTTCTTATAACAGATATAAATCTGGACTGCATTTGGACTAGCACCTTCACCACACCTATAAATATATGCACAGATGCACAGAGTGTATAGATGTGCCAAAGATATGTGTGGTCATAATACACATACGCAAATTATGTTGTTGTCCCAAATTGTCCCGGTCGGTGAGGCTTCATTTCAGGTTTTGATAAAAATCTGTGACAGTGCAGGTGATTCTGAGTTCATTCTTTTCTGGTTTACATATAATATGTGAGCTAAGGAGATCTTCACCTACTAAAATATGACCAAATAGCACATGGGGTTTAATCTTACATTTCAAAAGTCCCAGAAACGTTATTTAAAGATATGCATTCAACTACATATTTCCTAACTCTTCTCTTCATAGAGTGACATTATATACAAATACAGTTTCTGTAGCAGATTCATATCTGAGCTATCCATATACACCCCTTCTGATTTTTTATGGTGTCCATTAATCCAAAGCAAAGGAACATTAGAGAAGAATGACCTGGACCATCAAGCTCAGTCCTTCAAAACCATATGCATGAAACTGAGTTTTAGTACTGTAAGGTTATGTAGCCTTTTTCATCTCTATAAGACATTCCATCACCCAAAAACAAATATAAAATTTATAATAGACTACAGACATTTGCTACAGGAATATGTCAGGAAAGATCACAGGCACTGTAATGTCTTCTACCCCTGCAGCAGAACAAGTAAAACTATGGTCCAAATCTGAACTTAATGGCAGAAAAGTCTACTAATCCATAGTAAGAGTAAACATGTCTTACATCAGGATTTGCTTTGCTAAAGAAAGGTATCACTCACACCCAGAACTTGCTGCATAAGCTTATACATTACAGACCATCCATGTTAAGCTGCTATAAAGGAGGAAGCTGGATGTTCTTCCTTCCCATCCCATTTCTTCTTTACTCTTTAAAGACCACTTTCCTTAGTTGTTGGACATCTTTCTTTCAGTATTTCCTTGAATTTACTGCTTATTGTGCTAGTACTCATAAAAAATCCACCTGCAGGTTTTGCACTCTCTTCCTACAATTTTGTGTGCAAAAGACTGAAAAATAGCTAAATCATTTTCCAGGCAGTGATGTGGAGTCACATCTAAGGTCAAACAATAGTTGTTTAGACAACACACAGTACCCATCTGCACATGACTTTAATCTGAGCTAAACAAAAACTGTAATTGAAGAGAAAACCAGTTATGCACGACATCATTATCCATAAATAATGTCCTGAGAAGTTAACACCAGTTTTACATCACTCTCATCATATATGACAATTCTAGAGTGATGCGACAAAATTTGCCATTGTCTGCCCTACTTCAACTAGAAAAGTCCACTTTATTCAAACTTTAATTGATTTTTGATCTGTGAACTTTCAGATTTCCTCTACTGTGGAGATACAGATCAGCCTGGACATTTATAAGGAATGAGAGGTATATCATAAAATTAGCTCATATCTGACAGCCTGACACAGATATTATGACTTATAGTAAAAAAAAACCCAGTATATCCCAGAAAATGATGTGTCACCATTTATGTATAACAGCCAAATGATGAAATGCTTGAAGTCAAGCAGCAAGGGAATGCTGGCTTGCCATACAACACACCTGCTTCACCTCTGTCTCTTAACTTCATTTTTCGTAATTCATGCTGGCAAAATAAGCATAGTTATTTATTTTACTTTTCCACTGATATTTTTGGACTATTTCATAACCCAGATCCTGTAGCTTTAGATCCAGCAATATGTAAAATCACTATGACGAAAATTGGATTTTATCATGACATTATATGAGACACAAAGTAATATGTCGAGAGTGATAAAAGAGGAACATCACAAATACAATGTATAGAAAGGATTATTCTCCCCTGCAGATACAGAACTCCTGAATCTCTGATTAGCAGTGAGGGATTAAAGTACACTATCTTCCAAAAGATGCCATCTCAAATAATGGTAGCACTGTGCAAAAAAGAATATATATTGCCTAAAACAGTAAGAGTTTCTACATTTAACTGATTTTCTCTGTATCATTGGAAAGTAAATATTGGAGTATTAAGTAAACTGTACCAGTCTGATAAAAATATATTATTGAAATGTGCATATACCAAGAAGTGAAGAACATATTTATTTAAAGTTATTGAAGAATAAGTTTTCACAAAACAAAGAACATAGTATATTAAATTAATTTTAGGATTTTAGCAGGACTTAATATTGAAAGGTAAAGAATATGCCTTACAAAAAAATTCCCGTGCTTTATTTTCACTTACCAGTATAAATACAACCATCTTCCTAAAGTCATATATAGAGAATATTCCAATAATACTTACCAGTAATACCACTGCACTGACATCAGAACTGATGAGTAAAAGTAGACCAAAATAATCCAAATAACAGTTATTACTGCTGCAATGAAATAAAAAAACAACCAAACAATNGAATGCTTTGCAATATGTTGATGACAGTCATTGAATTTTTATTGTCCTGCAAAATACATCCTCTTTTTTCATGCAGCTGATTAAAGTTATCCATCCATTCATAGAGAACGTAAGTTAAGAAGGAATAAAGAACACCGAGTAAACCAGCCAAATTCCACTTTCCTAAATCCAACAAACAAAACAGTACACTCCAGCACTAGTCACTTAACTTTCCTGATATAAAAATAAAACACATATTATCTGGTGTTGCCCATACAGATTTATTTTTAAATTGCTAATTTAGAGATATGAGTCTGAATACACTGACATAGGATGAGCCCAATCCAAAGCATCTGAATGACTTTGAGCTCATTTCACTGGAAAGAAGAGAACTTTTACATCCATCTTACTCTCAGATGTTGTCTTTTCTTATCGTCTCCTTCACTTTTCTCACGTTTTTTCTCTTCTGTTCAGATTCTTTGTATGTTCTTTCTAATCATTAGAGCATTAAAAGATTCCCTATTCAGAAATAAATTTCTAAGCAGAGTTAGAACTTGTAGGGCAGAATCTAGAAATGAAAATGAGCCAGAAACGCTCTTGGAAAGCATGTGAGAGTCTTCAGTTTACAAAAGAGTAGTTATACTTTATTAGCGTATGTCCTCCTATAAGCCTATTTTCTGGAAGTCAGAAAAAATATGCCAAGGAAGTCCCAAATGATGGATGCTCTGAAGGGACTAAGGGAACAGTTTTCAGCATTGTGTTCTTAAACTATTTTTCTTAACTTAACTGTCACAGTGTTGACCTTCCCCTGTGGAAGCACGTGCATTTATAACAAGTAGGGCTAGGTAAGAATGTGGCCACTGAAGAAATCTTTCATGCCATTTATAACCTTATCACTTTCTACAACTACC
>VZTM01022865.1:18705-35583 GCA_013400555.1 Jacana jacana | reverse complement strand
CTTCCCCCGGTAACGACACCCCCTCGCCGGGATTACGGCCCGCACACGTGACCCGGGCTCGGTGCAGCTGCCGGTGCGGGGGGAGCCACCGAGACGGGCCCCCGCATCCCCGAGGGATGCCGCGCTGCGGCCGCATCCTTGCCCCGCCGGGGCTGGGTCCTTCCCGAGCGGTACCGGCTCTCCCCTCCTCTTCCAGCGCCACCCGGTCCGGGTGTCTTGTTTTAGTGCGTTGGGATCCTCTCCCGGTTCCCGGGATGCTCCGTCGCACACTGGGATCGTGGGCATTGCAAGGAGTATTGCTCTGCTCGGGCTGGGAAGCGCTGCCTAATTGTAATCTCAATTTAGCTATAACCATTGGTGATTAGAGCAAGCAGTTGTACAGCAGATCTGACGTCTATAAAATAAGCGTTCTGGGTGAGAAATAGCCTCTCTGCAATGTTAGTTTCTGACTGCTGTGTACACCCCCCTCCCCCCCTCCCATCCCCCCATCTCCATTGACATTACCAGTTTAACCACCACACTTCTAAAACGCTACCCATTGACCAACATCCAAGTGTCTATTCTATATCTTAATACATGGTCTGTACCATCTACTGTTTGCCAGGGACTGGAAATTAACAGCTTGCTCTCTTGTCCCTCCGCGTTCAAAACCCACCGTTCCCAGTGCAAAGCGCTGGCAGCGTCGCATCGGGGTCAGGTCCGGCTTTTGAAATCTGACATCTTACATAATGAGTGGCTACAGGCCATAGTGCTCCTCCACAGCTCCCCATTCAGCAGCCAAATCTCCCAGTGGATCCCCAAACAGTGAAAGATGAAGCCTTAAAAGTGAAGAACGCGGCTAAACTATGAGTCTGCCTCTTAGAAAAAGAATCTATGTAAAGGCTAACTAGAGGGATACTTCGGTTTAGAATGTAAGCATCTAGTTACAGGTGATTACTGATGAGATCTAATGAGAAATTGATTATGGGAAAGCTGGAAAAGCGAAGGTTTAGAGCTCTAGCTTGGCTGAGCAGCCTGCATCGGTAGTGTATAAGCACCTCTGTCTGGAATCGCACTGGCTTCTGGTGGGGAGAAGGGCTAGAAATGGGGATGTGGACTGAAGCAGAACCTCCCCTCGAGGGTTTGGCTTCCCTTCAAAAGGCACTTATCGAGGGATGGGCAGAAATTCCATCCTTTGCGGATGGTCCTGTTGTGCCAAACGATAGTGCTTGCTGGTCACACAATCTCAGGGATTGGAAGGGACCTAGAAAGATCATCTAGTCCAATCCCCCTGCTGGAGCAGGAACACCTGGAGCAGGTGGGTTTGATTTCACCTGTGTCACTTCGGACAAAGAGACTCAGAAGTTTCAGGTAATGCCACTGTGGTCCCACAGACCTCTCGACACGACGACACACACGGGATGCTGGAGGCTGAGTTTCATTCATTGCCCCAAAACCCCACATTCAGAATTTTACTTGTAGGAATGCACAGTGAGATGTTTCTTAATTTTAATAAATAAATCACATTTGGTTGAGATTTAGAAGGCTTTTACCCTGGAGACGAGGAAATGGATTTTTAGAGTCATGGGAGAAACCAGACCGAACGCTCTATCATCTGTTATCGCTGGCACAGCACAAGAGATGCTCTCACCCTCGTTCCTAGGCCTGACTTAGCAAAAAGCACTGGAGAATAAATCGGATGTCTCTGCCCTCCCTGTGCCTGCTGCTTCCTGGCACCGCGTTCAGCTCTGGCACGGCGTGTCTCGGAGCCCACCTCCAGCATCGGGAGAGCTCTGAGCAGCTGCTCGTCACGGCTCGTGGGATGGGACTGGCACAAAGAGCATCTCAGACAGGGGAAACCAGAAGAAGCTGGATGAGATTAAAAAGTTGTCTGCATTTAGAAGAGATTTAGCGTGATTAAAAGCTTGAGAGGGCGGGGGGTGGTGGTGGTGGAAATGCTGCAAGAGTAAGACAAAGGCCAGCCATCAAATCAGAAAGCAAAGCAGCTGCTGTGGCCAGGAAGGGGGGCTGAAAGCTCCAGCAGCTGGTTCCTTCTAACCCTAAAATGGAATTTCAGCAGGTAACTGCACTGAAGCAAAACTCTCCTGGAGGAGGGCAGGCTTGGTTAAAGCCACTGAAGAGGGACGAAGGGCTGTGTCTCTCGGTGACTGACCATGACTCTACACTCGCTGCTGTTTTCCTGCACAAACACTGGCCGCTCTCTCTGCCAGGCGGCTGCATAATCCCCACATTGTATTCTTACTGACAATGAGAAGCTCTTTTAAAAGAGAGGGGGGAGGAAGGTCTTTCCATGTGCTTAGTTTTGTTGCTGGTTTTTTTTTTCTGGGCTGCTTTTTGCGGAAGTTTTTTTGGGGGTTTTTGTGTTGTTTTTGTTCTTGTTTTTTTTTTTCCCAGTCTTGCAAATTTCTTTGCCATTCAAAGGTGTGACTAAATACTGAGGTAGTGCCTTATACCCATGCCAGATTTTTGGAAGAAGGGCATTGCCTTGTTAGAGAGGCATCTTACTCTAGGGAGCTGTGGGAGTTCCAGGCTGCTCCTCATTCAACCAACTCGAGCCCTGACTTTCCTGTCGCAGTTTGGAAGCTGTTTTGCAGCAGAGCAGAGTTTTAGCCTTGGCAGAACAGCACAGCACCTAGGCTCAGGTGCAAAACGACACAAAATCCCCTGCTTGGCCACACAAATGTTCTTGTACAACCTCACATACATTAGATACCTCTTAGGGTCTCTGTGAATGAGGAAGGTCTCCAGGTATTGATCAGCCTTTAGAAGGGAGAACGCTGTTAGGCCTAGAGTTAAGGTGATGTTTAGGTACGAGGCCCTCAGACGGCAGCCACTGACTGGAAAGGTGATTTCCCAACCCCTCTGGCAGTTCTGGGCTGGTTGGTTTTATTCATGAGTTCTGAGCCCCCTCAACTCTGAGGATCCAGCAGAAGCACAGGCTTTGCCTCAGAAGGATCAGCTGAGACTGCCCCTGTGCTCACCCTCACCCTCCTTGCAAGGGTGCGGCAGCGACTGGCGGCTTCCAAACTCTTTCTCCTTTCCAAATTTTGAGGTAGGTGCTGGCTATCATAATGAAGAACTGAATTGAGACTGTGGCTTATTCTTCTAGTCCTATAAAACAATGTCCATCAGAGCTTACAAGCGTGTTTCCTGCGATATTAGTCCCTGCTGCTTTCAGCCAGGAGCTCTACAAAACCCTGGGCCAAACCAGGGCTGTTGGAGAGAAGCTGCTCAGTAGATAAGAGGTAACACAAGGAGGAGAAGGCAGGGGGGAAATAAAAGGAATCAAGACAAAGACAATGGGAAACCAACATGTAAAATATGGCCAGCTACAGCTTTTAAGCTGCTCTGGCACGAAATGCTCCCTGGTGACAAGCCAGCTCGAAGGCCACCCTCTGCTGCCAGGCTGTGTGTCGGCTGCCCTCTGCTGCAGGCAGGGCTGCACTGAGGCTGAAGCCCCGAGAGCTGCAGTGCTCCTCCAAAGTATGGGAGAAGGCAGCAGGAGAAGAGAAGTGACTGACTGATCAGAGCCAGATTGCTTCTGGAAGAGAGTCAAGGAATACTACAGATTCCTTTTAAGCATTTAAATTGACAGGAAGAACAAATCCTCAAGTGTCTCATTTTCAGAGGGAGGAAAAAAACCTTAGACTTAAGCACTGGCCTGTGGCAGTGAAGGGAAGTTACAACAATTTTGTCCTCTAGGAAAGCACCTAGCTGCTGGTTGGTGGGCATGAGGGGGACATATGATCCATTAACTTCCTCAGTTTTAAAAATGTTTATCTTTCTAATGTTAGCCAGTTGTACCCCATTTTGCAGTTTTTTGGGTAGAGCTTTTGGTCACTTCACTGGAAAGATTTAATTGATTGTAATGCAGACTGGTACCTCTGAGAGCAACAGGATAAAAACCTTTATTGTTCCACCTTTGTCAGAGTTCATTTTCTGTTGATACGTGGGTTTGTAACTGTAGTCTGCATTAGAAAATTCATCTCCTTAGAGCCTTAATGTGGAGTAGCAAAAAAAAACCCCAAAACCCATTCAATCCCATGTCTTCAAGTAATATACCGCTTGGGCACATGGAATTGCTAGGATTGGAATCAGTTAGATCTTCCACCTCCTCCTCTTCCTGTGTTCTTTGTCCTCATTTCATGCCAAGCTTTCACCAGTGGTTCTCTGTTCTTCCAGATGAGCTCGTGGCCGTAAGTCACGTACCACCTGAGAAAGAAAATAAGAGTTAAAACTGTGCCTGCTCTTTGTATCTGAGGAACAGACTGAGAACTAAAATCAAGTGGCTCAAATGCTTAGTGTAGGAGATGCCTATAAATACTTAAAGGGTGGGTGTCAAGAGGATGGGCCAGTCTTTTTTCAGTGGTGCCCAGAGTCAAGACAAGAGGAAACGGGCATGGACTTGAACATAGAAAGTTCCATTTATACATGAGGAGGAACTTCTTCCCTTTGAGGGTGGCAGAGGCTCCCAGAGAGGTGGTGGAGTCTCTCTGGAGACATTCAAAACCCGCCTGGACACGTTCCTGTGGCAGGGGCGTTGGACTAGATGATGTCCAGAGGTCTTTTCCAACCCCGCATCATTCTGTGAGACACGATAAACGGAGGAAGAAAGCACAAGACTTTTGGCAAGTGGCAAGTAAGGCACTAAGTTATCCTCTTTGGGTTCTTGCTTAGCTCAGCCCTGAGGAACAAAAGGTTTTCATGCCTTTAGAAATCACAAGACTGTGAAGTTACTTAAAAAGATGCAAAAAAACCTTATTTGCATTTAGAGACTGGTACAACATTACTGTTGCTGGTGCTGATCTTTACTGACACCACCAAGTATTTTTCTCATACATAAATTCAACTGCCCCATAATGGGCAGCCACATTCCATTCCAAGTGAATTTTCCTCTCTAAACACCTAAATGAAGATTTAGTCTATGGAAGTGTTTTAGCTTTATTTATATTCATGGAGAACCATTTATGCTGATAAATGAATCTCCACATAAGCAATTAAGCCAGGGGGGTTGTGGTGAAGTGAGAGGGACAGCAACTGCATGAGAACAGGCTGAAGGTTCTCCCCCTAGGCCCAACTCCACACCTGGGTAACAAAAGCAGTGTCACATGAGCCCTCAGCCAGTGCCAGGCAAAGCCAGTCCCTTAAATCATGTAGCTCCTTTCTGAAGGGGACAATTGTCTGAGGCAACATATAGAAAATACTTTGGCTGTTCAACACTGGCTCTAAATACAGGCCCTGTTTTAGGGTGAAGTGACCAAAACGATCACTGAGTGGAACGTGGGTAGCTGAGAAAGGAAAGATACCTGTCAGCCCCAGCCAGTTTTCACCAATTTTAATAGTATGCCAATCTGTATTATAATGAGCAAGCTGATGTTGATACATCATGGCAGAAAGCAGTTATGAATCAGCAAAACCACATGAAATGCACTTGTGATACCAAAGAAGGGGAGAAAAGGAGATACTGCAGCATAGAGCTTACTGATGCCAAAGCCAGAAACCAGCAAAGGCAAACCAGTTTGCCCACCAAAATAAAAGCATCCTCCACCTGGTTCTTTGTCTGGCTTAGCTAAATGTTAGGTAGGCTTTCACTACTGCCTCCCTAAAACGTTCAAAAATGCTCTTAGCAATCAGTGTGCAAATGAAGAAAACACTGCTATCAGGTAGAAGGGGAAGAACTCGTTAGGTAACGTAGAGAAAGCACAGAACAACGCAGAACTGTTTCCCAAGAGCTGGCTCCTAGTAGTTCTTCCCAATTAGGAAGGCTCCACACAAAGACAATGCAGCAACACTGAGAAACAGCAACAGAGGCTGCTCAAAGGAACTTGGCCTGAGCTTGTAATAACTCTGTAGCTCTCTCTAAATCAGTCATTAGAGGAAAAACACTGAGACAAAGGAATTTTCTCAGCTGTCTAATTCTGAAGTTGTTTTAATTTGTCCATGCTGTTGTCTTGTGAGAATCTTCTCTGCCTTGTGACTCTCCTCAATGCGCTGGGGAGAGCAGGGCAGAGCCAGCCCACCCAGGTTATGGTGACAGTATAACCTGACATCTAATCTGTCATTCCAAGGTAGTTCAGCTCAATTTCTTTCAGTTCTAAGGATTTGTTGACAGTATTTTCCACACAATTTCACGGCACTACAAGGATAACAGTGAGTTGTCTTCAATGCTACTTAAGACAATTTTGAAAAAAATCCCCACACTTCAGAGACAAGAAGAAGGAAGAGAAAAAAACAAAGAAAAGGATTAATCTAAATACAAAACACACAGACATGAATAAATACCGACTTACATTCCAAAGAGAGCTCCCCCAAGATGTGCAGCATGGTCAAAAAGTCTCCAGCCTAGAGCAAGCCCTGCAGTGTCAAATGCAATTATAGCTTTTAAAGCCTGGAAAGGAACAGGACATGGAAGGGACAGGATCAGTCACAGTGTATAATGGTCACTGATAACAAAGTTTCATAAAAAACACCCCAATGAATTGTTTTAAACCAACAGACTCATTCTTTAGCTGTGCTGTCAAAATACAGGCATGAGCAGCTACAGAATAATGCAGGGTAGGAATGTGTCCTTTTCAAAGACTCTGTCTTTTCCAATCTTCACTTCTAAAGCCACACAAACATTCCAAAATTGGATAATAAAAAAAAGAGGAAGTTAGCTGAAAGACCACATGCTACAAAAGACCACAAAATACAGAACTGCAACATTCCCATTCACTAATTCTGACATAGCTCAGACTCGTGTATCTGCCCTCTCAAGCGCAATGCTCTAGTGGACAGCACATGTGGGGCAGCAACCCTGTCATCTTATCTGATATGATTTTGATTAAAATCTATTATCACTCTCTTAAATGATGCTGGAAGGTAGAAAAATCACGATTATAGTGAACAACTCCACAGCCAGGAACAGCCTGAGCAACTGTGTACCAGCCTCAGGAAATACACACCACTGTAACTGTAAGGATGCAAATATAATTTTGGAGGCCTCCTTCCAAGAAGACCAACAGGTTTAATGTCAGGATGAAATGTTAGTTTAAGTAGGATTTCTCTCCTTAAGCACGTGTGTTAGAATAGCAGCTATACTGCTGCAAGGGCTTGTTTATTTTAAAACCAGATTACAGTGTATGTAAGACAGGGCAAAGGAGTACACAAAATGTAGAGCTACAATGACATAGGAGGTGTTCTTACTTGGGGCCAAAATTATTCCAATTTCAATTCTATCCTGGCCATCTTTTTTTAGGGAAGATGCAGTTAAGGAGTAGCATGCAAAAAACCACCAGGTCCACTCAAGAAGTGCAAGAAAAACATGAAGGCTAATTCCTCTTTTTCAGATTTGTAAGCTTTTGCTTACAAAAAATATTACATCTCCTTATCCTGAAAAGACAAAGCTTAATCGCTTGAAGTAAACCAGTAAGTTGTGGACCGAAGATGAGCGAGTCAAGATATGAGATCCTTTCTGTAAATGGGGCAGTGGATGTGCTGAAAGAACTTAATGAACAGGAGAGGCCTGGAGAACAAGGCTTATGAGGATCGATTGAGGGAGTTGGGGTTGTTTAGTCTGAGGAAGAGGAGGCTGAGGGGAGACCTCATCACTCTCTACAACTGCTTGAAAGGGCACTGTAGAGATATTGGTGCTGGTCTCTTCTGACGGGCAATGAGCGACAGGACAAGAGGGAATGGCTGCAAGCTGCAGCAGGGTAGGGTTAGGCTGGACATTAGGAAAAAATTTTTCACGGAGAGAGTGGTCAGTCAGTGGAATCAGCTGCCCAGGGAGGTGGTGGAGTCACCCTCCCTGACTGTGTTTAAGAGCAGATTAGATGTGGTGTTGAGGGATCTAGTGTAGGGGAGAACTTGTAGAGTAGGGCTGATGGTTGGACTTGATGATCCCAGGGGACTCTTCCAACCTAAATGATTCTATGATTCTATGATTCTATGATTCTAGGAGTCCTAGTGCTGCACATGAAAAGTACTCAGTAGTGTATCTCTAATCCAAAGCCTGTTCTTAAAAGTATCAAAAGACGGTACACAAATGACGAGGCAGGTATTTCTCCAGGGCTGGAACATTAGTTCCCCAGAGAAGCTAAATTCTTTTTTTTTTCCCCATCTTGGGAAGTTTTTCTTCAAAAAGAGTGTATCAGAATTAGATTAGCCTGTAGTGAGTGCTGCTGAAAGCCTGTCTGAAAGCAGAGTATGTCTATGCAGGTTTCCTCAGACAGGTGAACCCAAGTCCCTCCCAACTTCTTTCACCTCTTGGTATCAGACTTGAAACAGACCCATAGAGAATGGCATTTTGGATAATTCTAAATTGACCTCACACTTGTGTGATGATGGTGCTGGGCTACAACAGTTTAAAATCAGTCTCCAGGACTTCCATGACCTGTATGGTCTTCCATCAAATTTAACAGCTTAGAAACACAAAGGGAGAGGACACACGCTCGGATCCTGCAGAATTACAGGGGAAATGTTTTCAGGGTAGGATTTCTTTGAAGTTCAAAGGCACTTACGTTTCCTGCTGTAAATGTGAACATTGGAAGAAATATGATGGCTAGTTTTGCTTCTGGCATCTTTGTACATACAGCTGCAAGGACAGTCATTATAGCTCCTGACTGCAAATACATTAAAACACATGAAAATAAGTGGAGATGTTACATAAGGGGGAATTAATTTTTCTGCATGTGAACCCATTTCCCTTTTGGCTTTTATTTTCAAATGCCACCCTGTGGTAAACATCAAAATACAAAGCATCATAGCAAAGTCCAGAATAAAATAAAGCTAAATGAGACACCACTACTTAATTTCAAGAACTGAAATGACAAATACTGGGGGAAAAAGTTCCCCTCTGGTGCTCTTATATAATTAAGAAGTAACCCCCCATCCACCACCCTGATTTTTTTTTAGATAAAGTGTGTTAATGTGCTTTTTTCCCAGTAAACTGTAGAAAACTAAAATATATTAATCAAACACAGACATCTTAGATGAAGGGAATCGTTCTGAAGCTTGAACCAAGACAAGAAAATAACAGATGGACAGGGACAAGAGGTCTTTTGTCAATGGAACAAGCAATTCCCTGGTCTGTACTAAACCGACCATGGGCTTTTGTATCTGTGAAATATCTCAATGGAAAGGCTGTAAACTCAGTAAACTAATGAAACCTGTGGCACTTTCAGTAAGTTTGGATCAATAAGACTAAGGGATTTTGCTCCAGATGTTTATTCAAAGACAAAGTGGCAATACACAGACAACACTACCAAAAAGTCTAACTTTAGGACAGCTCAACAGGCTTTTTTTATTATTATTATTACTCCAACTGAAAAACAAGGATCTGACTTTTGGCTTTTATCAAAATTATTCAGTAAAGTAAGTCAAGAAGCCGTTCAAACTCGGCAAATGGTTAGGCTCACCTCAAGCTTCTAGCAATTAAGTGTTTCTAAATGTTCTACTATTAAAAACACTTGTAAAGAACAGACAAGCACAGCACCTCCTCAGCCCCTCATCTTTCACACTGAGACTTTTTGCAGGAGCTGCCCTTTCTGCACAGCATGTCCTACAGCTTCCATGAGTATCACAAGCTGATTCTGATTGTCTGATTACATTCTCTCTTTCCAAACTATTCTATTTTCCATTAGAGAAAACTGATACACAGTTATGAAGTGACACTTATGAGCTAAGTTACAGAACTGAACTTCCTGCTCAGTGACAAGAGGTCCTGCTGTTAAGTAATGCCAATGACTTGTACATGATTAAGTGGCAATGGTTCTGGGCTGCTACTGCTGCAAGGGAGAGGGTTAACATATCCGAAGGCTCGGCAAGTTCTTGTACAGGAATTGCTGCCCAGTTACTTGATTTTGATAAACATTCCTAGTTTCCATTATCCCAAACACATTCTTGGCCTTTAAACTGGTTAAAGAATACAGCAGGCTTTGGGAATGGCTTCAGAGATCGCTGGAAGGTCTCCCATATCCCAAGATACTTACAGCTCCAAGGGATGGTTCGAACTTTCCAGTGGCCATTTTAGCAACGTAACTGACAAAGGTGGAGATGACCCCTAGAGAGGAAAAATGGTAATTGGAAACAGTGCCAGCAACACAGACAAGCATGAGAATGCAAAACAATGTCATATGAACATCTTCCTAAAGAAGTTACTGTAGGTGGTGCAGCTTATGGCTTGTTTTCAGGTATTTTGAGGGTTTTTTTTGGTGGGGAGGTAGAGGGGGAGTGTGCCATGTCAATTTGTTTTAACTGAACTGTCACCTTCTCCCATTAATCTGTATTAAGAACTATTTCATTTTGGTAGCAAAGCATGACTTAAAACCAGGTACTTGTATTGTCATGATTTAGGGCTGCTGGTTGGCCTCTGTGATCCCAAGGGTCCCTTCCAACCAAAGAATCCTACAATTCTATGATATTTTGAAGCCAAAGATCCTAAACCCATCCAAATTCCGTGTGACAGCAAGTAAGTACTGCAGTTAGTACAGAGAAATGTGTAGGACTGAACGATGGCCATCTGTCACCATACATCTATTAATCATACACACAGCTTTACATGCATGAATACATACTTCTAGTTTTTTAAGTCCTGTAAATATATATATATATATAAATTTAACATTACCAGCAGAAAGATAGACTGCAATGAACTGTTCACATCCCAGAAGAGAGACAATGCTGCTGGAAAAGCTCCATAAAACATACATATTTGCTGCCATGTGGAATAGAGAGAAGTGACTGAAGGTAGAGAGCAGCATGGGAGAACACAGGGCTTCTACAACAGAGAAAAACAACAGGAGAACAACAACAAAAAAACAAAGTCAGTGTTTTAATTTGCTTCAATTTACACATCACGCAGACTAGAAATTGATCAGGACATGCTATAGGCTAATTACACTTAGAATACAAGCTCTGTAATGAACCCAGAAATGTAACAGATCTCAAATTCCATGCACTACCTTCTGAAAGGCAGAATATATACCCAGAGATACACAAACTGTACAAACAGCTGCTTTAGAAAGTCTTAATTGCCTCCTGGGGAATACTGCATAAGAATGCTTATCTTAATACATGTCTCCTATATTTTGGAAAGGAAAACAGATCTTACATATATATAAGGTGAAAGATTTTTAATATATTATATGAGCATCTATAAAAAATTATTTTGCTCGAGATGGGCTCATAAAGAAAAACTACTTTTCTGCTGAAAGCTATGAGCTCTCCTCACTGAAACAGCAGCCATGACAACATAAAAAAGACAATTAGTAGGTTTAAAGGTCAACATTATTTAAAATGGGAGCATTTGAGGTGACTGATGCTCACATCTGGATAATAGCTATCTTTAGCTCTGGAGTGTGCATGGGGAATCAGCTGAGTTTCCACTTTTTTCAGCAGAAATAAAGAGGACAGAGTACTCTACTGATGCACATCTCATCCTTTTAGTTATTTGCTGTAGAAATTAAAAGTGATTTTTTTCTGCCATTAAACACTTAGTAACTTGCTTTTCTAAGTTAACCTCTTCAAAGTACTTCATGCACAATGAGAGCCAACTTTCTGGTTTCTGGGTTGTTTTATTGTTTTTAACGTGACCCAAAGCCCAGCTTTGAAACAAGGACTCTGTGTATAACAACAAGTAATGCTTGAACATGTGTGACTGATGACTGCTCTATCTGCAGCAAATAGAACATTAAAGGAAGAAAAAGAGAAAAAAAATCCCATCTGAGACTAGTTTTTGAATGGCATTACACAGTATGATTTATATTCTTCCTTCCCAAACTGGCCTGATAAGCATTCTTTCCAGAAAAACAGTGATATCACTGGGAAAAGCACATCTTCACCCTTACTAAGGCAGGAGCTGCATTCCACTGGATGCAGTATGAGGCCAGTTTTGACATTACAATATTTAGAAAAGCACCAGTGAGGTTTGTTTGTTGCCTTTTTTTTTTTTTTTCTTAATTCATTACATCAAACTTTTTCCCTAGAAGTGTTTTCTGTCTAGAAAAAATGATGTATTTGGCCACGACTGAGATCGCTCATNAACCCGCCTGGACACGTTCCTGTGTGACCTGCTCTAGGTGTTCCTGCTCCAGCAGGGGATTGGACTGGATGATCTTTCAAGGTCCCTTCCAATCCCTGACATTCTGTGATTCTGTGATGGAGCTGCAAGTAAGCTACATGCCATCCAAAGCTTTTTCAGTATCATCATGTTTCTAGGACATCCCAATTTAAAGAAGTCCCCTAAATTACTGCTCACTTACTGGAGGATGGATCTGAGGTGAAGTATGTAAACATAACCCGTCGCATACCAGGCAGCCTCCACAAACAGAATACAAAGACATTTGCAGCAATAATACCTAATAAGAGGGGAAAAAAAGACAACAATACAAAAGCAAATTAAGCCTGTGATGTGCCATAATGCTTCCTTTATACAAGCATTCAAAAGTAAGCTTAGGAGATTCATACTTTTTCATCACTATTTCATTAAAAGCAGTGTCCACTTTCTTACTTCACAAGAAGTTCTGAGAAAGCAAAGGGAAATACTGAAAGCTGTATCTTTATGGTGGAAGCCTTCCAGCAATATAACATTTAATTCAGATTGTTTTAACGTGATGAATGAATGCAACAACCCGGAAAATCTGTATCTAAGACATCCAAGTTATAGTTTCAAACTTCTACTCCACTGTAGAGCCAGCTCAAGAAGTCTCATTTCTTGCCCCTCAAGCTGTGTACCCCCAGATGCCACGGATCTGCTGTGCTCATGCAGGAAAGTGCAGGCAGAGCCTAGGGGAAGCACACAGACAGGCAGAACACATCCCTTCCACCTCCTGGGGAGGTTCAGGTTTGAGGTAATCACAGAGAGCATTTCAGAGCTTGAGCATAACAAGTTGAGTTGGCATTGCTAAGGCACAGCTGTCTTTGGGAGACAGCAAATGCACAGCTTTTTACTTCACAGATGCTTATTGCAATCTTATTTCAGTTTAAATAATGGAAATGATTAGAAACAATGGTGCAAAGTTATTGTTTCTCGTTTGAAGTGCCTTCTCTATTTCTATCCAAGCATGTAGGTACTTAAAATGTTTCATAATAGATAGAAATACTAAAAGGGAAAGTAACTGTGCTTCCTTTACAGAATGCTAAGTGTCACATAGTTATTCTCTAGTTGAAGTTTGCAACAAAATTTCAGAACTGTGAAAAAACATGATACAAAAATCCCATGGTCAAAAGTTTAATAGATCTCTTCTTCTGGCACTCTTTTATTTGAGTAAATACTTTCCCTGCAGGATGTTACAGAACTCTCAGCCATTTCAGTACAGTAAGCCTAACCCTGTTATAGCGATCAGGGGTAAGTATCCAAAAGGCTCAGGGTCTACCAGCCAGAATTTAGATGGATTCTTAGATTAACTCCATGTTGAGGGATGCTCTGGGGAATAAAGAATCTTCACACACATGCACACCCCTGCCCCAATACAGTATTTATATCTGTATTGTGACTTGGCTTGCATGTCGAAGAGCAATTCATGGCACTGTACAAAACCTCTTGACAGCACTTTACTAGCACCTAGAATATATGTATTATTTATATATAATATATATACATGCAGATACAGCTTAGCTATTGATTTAGATTTTAATGAAGTTCTTGTCAATTTCTCTGCACATTATGTTTACCTTGAGGGTTTTGAATTGTAGCCAAAGGAAAGCTCACAACATAATTGCTTCTTGCTTGCAACGCTTTGTATGTAAAGTAGCAAAAAACTATCAGGGAGTTTTATTTCCACGTATCAGTGGAATACATACTCCTATTCCTTCCAAAAGCCTTTGCTGCTTTTCACAGTTACCAAGAAACACAGTGCTGGAGTAAGATCCTAGCTAATCCTTCACACTCTCTCGCTCAGATGCACAGGATGTTTTTCAATGCACACAGAAGACAGTTTGTGAGAAGGAAGTGTATCAGGAATAGGATGTGCAGGTGTTAAGGTGACACGGGCTTCGTGCCTAACAACCTAAACGTGATGATGCGAAAGCCATCTGTTTTAACATACTGTACCTGTTTGCCATATTTCTCTTCCTGTGAATGTCTAATACTTGTAAGCTAACACAAACCTGTCACAGTCCGCTGACCCTCGGTCAGGTTATTCCACCAGCTGTTAACCTGAAAGGGAATTGTGGGACATCAGCGCCACAGGAGGGTACTTGCAATTTCAAAACCAGTCTCACAAGGTTCTACCTTTTTAAGAATGGAAAGCATTTGCTTCAAATCTATTAAGTAAATCAGCTTCAAACTGTGTTTTTTATTTCTGATTGGTTTAGCTTTTCAAGTTGGCGTTTCCTCACTCAAGAATAGTTATTCACCCTCCTTTCCATAAAATATCCCAACGCAGATGAAGAGTTTCTACAAAAAAGAATGGGGTTATATCCTTTTAAGCGACTGCCTGGGTTTAACTCTGCTTGTACTAAATAAAGATCCAGCCCATAATGCTTACTTACAGCAGATTAGCCAAAGGTAGCAAACAGCCTGCCTCGACTAAGCCTCACCCTAGCACTGTCTAACGTCACACCACCCACCTTTCAGAGATTCCACTTTTGTGCCAGGGTCACTTTTGCAGAGGTGGCTCACAAGATGTGGAATCCATTCCCCCTTGCGTCCAGCTCACCCAGCCCTCCTCCAAGTTTAAAACCCCTGAAAAAGTTTATTTTGAGCGCAGTCAGCCCACAGACAAATTCCACACACCCCCTTTTCCCTTCCTCAGGTTGCAGAATCATTTTGGAGAAATATTGATAGCTCAGTGATCTTCCAACCATGTTCATGGAGACAATGTCACAGAAATTATCTGTGGGTTGGAGTCAAGGGAAATAATACTGTATGAAACAAATCCTTCATTATTTGATATCAACACATTAATTGTGCTTTTTTAATTACCTGGCAGAGGATACAGATACCACTATTTCCTACAAAGTTCTCCAGTATAAGAACACTAAACAGACATGATTTTTCTAAAATACAAGAAGTAGGTGCCCTCAGAAATTGGAGGAAGATCTTGAACTTTTAAAAATAGAACTTACCAGTTGAAGACAAGGACTGGGAGTTTAAGCCTATTAATAAAAGGGCAGTTCTCTTTTACTTTTTGGACAGCTAATCACCATATTTTTCCTGTCACGTTTTGAAGGAAAATAAAACTATAAACCCCAAATTACTTAATATTTTAAGTGGTAATCATATCATCTGCAATTCATACACACCAAGTAAGAAAGAATGGGCCTGGCTAGGATAGAGTTAATTTTCTTTATAGCAGCTAATATGTGGTGCTGTGTTTTAGGTATTATTTTTTTTTAACCAAAACAGTACTGAGAACATGCTAACATTCTAAATATTCTAGCTGTTGCTGCACAGTGTCTGCAGAGCATCAAGACCTTCTCCATCTCTCACTCTGCCCCTGCACAATAGGCCAGAAGGAGACAGGCAAAGAAATACTTCCTACTATAATAAAAGGGAAAAGAGGGGATTTGAGAGGATTTTAGGAAGTTTAGCCATCTTTTGCTCATGAACTGGCTGGACATTGGTCTACCCACACGAGACCATGCCATCACTTGTTTTGTTTTCTTCTCTCAGTTAGCCTTCACTTATCAGATAAGTTTTTGGCTGTCATATTATCTTTGCCCTGAAGTTCTCTTGCTTTTATTCTTCTTTTCCTCTTCCCCCACCCCCTTGGGGGTTCGTGGGGCAAGCTGAGCAAGCAGCACTGTGGAAGTTATCAGCGCATCAGGGTTAACCCATAACACATGCCCATTTCAAAAGAAGTACCACAGTGGGCACAACTCACATGACAAAACCAGTTCCTCTGTGTCCTATCCAGGGCCCTGTGCTTCTCCAGCTCCACACTAAGACCTACTGCCCTTGGACAAGCAGACCTGAAAGAGCAATCAAGCCTGGTCCATCACAAGCCACAGTAGTAACCTTGAAACAAACAAAAAACATCCACACATACATATTCAGTTTAGTTGTAGATATATTTAAATTCAAAACTAAAGGACCGATATGTTTGGGATACACTGTTCTTACTGCCCAAATTCCAAAGCATCTGTCAGCTCTCATAAAGAAAAAAAAAGCCCCCTTAAACCCTCATATTTGTGACGTACGGGTTGAAAATGCAAATGCACCTCAGAAGCCAGAGCAATACCAAGTGTTATGCATAAGGTTCACAATGTAAACCAGCTATGTCCTCTTTGGGAGTTCATGTTTCCTTTTAGGATCACTTAGACATAGCAAAAATAGGCATTTTTTTTTTATGGTGAAAAAGTGAAAGGTACCAGTTGAGATACAGAAACTACTACCACTAGCCTCTCTTCCCTGCATTTCATGGTGAAGATGGCATTTTTCTCAAGTAGAGCTTTTCCATACAAAAATTGATATTGTGAGTTACGGTTTTCTAGAATGAACTCTATCTTTTTTTCTTGTAAAGAAACGCACCGGCTAGGATTTGTTAAGAACCTTATTATTTCTCCAAGTTAGAACTCAGGCTAAGCAGGACAAGTATCATACAAATGGTGCACCGCATGACAGCCACGTTTCGTGCCTCTGTGGGGACCCACCCGTGTGCGAACAGGCTGGGCCTGGCTCCATGTACCTGCTTTCTGAAGTCCCCCCTCTTCTGGGGTCGTATTTTATCCAACCAGTCCGCCCGGGCTTCCTCGAAATAGGTCTGGACCCGTGACTTGAGGGACTCATACTGCCAGATGGCGGCCGACCCGAAAGCAGAGCCTGTGAACTGGGTGACATGGGACACAAGTCAAAAGGAAGGCACTGTCCTGAGGGCTGTCCCTTCGTGGCTTTGCCTGTTCGCCACGGTCCCGCCACCCTGCTCACCCCCCCGCCCCGACCCACGGCACCCTCTT
>VZTM01022865.1:5381-18362 GCA_013400555.1 Jacana jacana | reverse complement strand
TTTTTTTTTCTCTAGAAGCTTTCTAGAATAGACAGAGCTTGTCTTCTCCTAAGCCTGGGGCTCAGCCTGCAGCAGCAGAGGAGGCTGTGGCTGCTACCTCAGCCTTGCCTTGCTCTGTCATGTGGCTCTGCTTCACCTCACCACCTTTCCCCACCTCTCTCCACTCTCCTGTGTCACCTCACCTCACCACAGGGCTGCTCCAGCAAAGGGCTGTGTGTGGCTGACCAGGTGCCAGGCAGCTTCTTGTGCCCTGCAGCCCCTTATCAGGCCTCTTCACCTTGCTCTCCCTCACCCTGCTCTGTTGACCCCTTTTCTGCTGGCCAGGGCTCCCAGTCTCTGGCACTGGGCTGTTCTTCCTAGCGTGGTCCTTATGCCAGCGGTGTGGCCGAGTGGTTCCCTGCAGGGCTGGCAGGTGTTGTCCTGGCCGAGAGCAGCCCCTGTCCAGCCAGTGCTGCCAACACCGACACCCCCTGAAATTAAATGGGGAAAGAAAATAGGTGTGTTTCGCGTTGCAACTAACATGTATTTGGTAAGTTCCAAGAAGTTGCACGCACCTTGCTACATGGGTTGCTGTGGAGATACTAATGGGACAGCCAACTGCCAAAATCAAGCAGCTATTGGTGACTGATCTCAGAGGCGCATGTGGAGGACGAGAGGCAGCATCCAGGAAAAGTTCTGTGTGGGTGAGATGAACACACTCCATAGGAGAGTGGTTGTGCTGTCTCCAGCCCTGGAGGCAGCCCTGGTGTGAGAGGACAAGGCTTGGGCAACCAGACCTAATGTTGAAGCTGTGCTTTAGTGGGAATTTGGCATCCATGTAGTCCCTTCCAACCCAAAATACTTTGTAGTTTGTTGTGTGAAGGGACAGTTAATAGTAATATAAGAATGATCTATATTACATGAAAGATGCTGAGATTCTGGAGGGTGTCCAGAGAAGGGAGGCAAAACTGGTGAGGGGTCTGGAGCACAAGTCTTGTGAAGAGTGTCTGAGGGAGCTGGGAGTGTTCAGCCTGGAGAAAAGGAGGCTGAGGGGACACCTTATTGTTTTCCACAGCTGCTTGAAAGGAGGGTGTAGCGAGGAGGTTGGCCTCCCAAGTAACTGGGGATAGGACAGGAGGAAATGGCCTCAAGTTGCACCAGGAGAGGTTTAGTTTGGATATTAGGAACAATTTTTACACAGAAAGGGAAGCCCTGGAACAGGCCGCTCACAGAAGTGGTTGAGTCACCACCCCTGGAGGTATTTAAAAACCAGGCAGATGTTGTGCTGAGGGACATGGTTTAGTGATGGTTTTTTTGCCAGTGTTAGGTTGATGGTTGGACTTGATAATCTGGAAGGTCCCTTCCAACCTAGATTTTGATTCTGTGATTCTATATGGACACAATCCTCCTTTCATGAAACCAGTCTCTTGGTGGCAAGTGCAACAAAAGTTTCAATTAAAAGAATCATTGTGAATATTGTAATTATATTTTTTTATATTGCTTTGGAGTCTGATGGTGTGTGGGCAGCTCAGTGGCACTGACAAATCACATTATATGCCAATGGTTTCTGGTTTAATCTGAACATCTTTGGTACTAACTTACATGATTTTGCTGTAATTTGAATATTTGAGATGTCTGTTTCACTGAAATTTTGCTGTAGGGAAAAGCCATGCCCGAGTCTTTGTGCAACAGTCAGAGCTTTGGCCCCGGGTCCTTGATTTTTAGAATGAGGGGAAAGGTCCTAAAGAGTACAAAACTTTCACTTGTTTGATCAAACTGGGCCTCACAAAGTGCTGACACTAGTGTCTAGCGGGAAGGTAGATGAAACAGGTTAGAAACATACCGTAAACGTGAGTATTAACATTTGGTTTGTTTAAAATTTGTATTGATAGGCATTGTAATTGGGAGATGAATAATTTATTAAAAGCATTTGGTAGCTTTAATTTTAAAATTTTAAAAAGAATGCTGAGTTAAGTAAAGAACAGGTGAAACATTGCTAAATCAAAGTAGAGAATTCCTCAGCTGGATCCTCTGGTTTTGCTCTGTTGGTATTTTTTTGTGGTAAATGTGTATGGTAATAACAGTGTTCCTTAGAGAATACTCAGTTGTCATAGGATATTTAAATATTCCAACTATTTAATGAGCTTTAAATTCCAGCTCTACAATTCCCTATGTGATAAATTATCTTGCAGGTAGGCACCTTTTTGATATTTTCATAAAGGTTGGGCTTGTGTGAAGATAACTCCATGTACTCTGTGTGTATAAACTGTTTCAACAGGTTGCTAATATCAGAAATTTGGGGAGGTTTCTTTGAAAACAACTTCTGCCAGAAGAATGGCGTCATCTTCTCTACAAACTTGTGCGTTACTGCTGGCTTTAGCAGGATTCACCATTTCACTTGTCACTACCGTGTCCAACAGATGGAAAATTTCGGACGTGGCAACAGTGCTCGTTACTACAGACTGGATTTCCGAAGGTCTTTGGATGGAATGTGCTGTGGTTTCTGTTGGGTCAATACAGTGCAAGAAATTTCCCTACATGTTGAGTTCAGACAGTAAGTGTGACCGGCATATGTGTATAAAATCCAGGGACGTAGTTTTATTCCTTCTTTCTGGATGGATGTTAGTGTGGTTGGGTGTCACATACTGTGGCTGTTACAGGGGCTCTAATGTGGACAGGATTTGCCCTGTAGTACTTACAGGCAGGTTAAAGGCCTCCAGTGAAACACATATGCTTCACCCTGCAGTTCAGCCCTTATTGCCATTTCTACTGGGTGATATAAAATGAATCTAAGGGGTTTTTTGTTATTGTGGAAGAAATAGCATCCTTTTACTCAGCTTAAGAACGAGCAGATCCTAGGTCAATGAGCACTAGTGTGTGTTTGTGCTTTGGTGTGAAACAAGGGCTTCATAGGTATTCCGGGTCTTGTTTGATCCTTTATGCTGAATCTGTGTATTTGGGAATTTTTCAGAGGCGGCCAGCTTGAATTAAAGTATCTCTGTGTGACTGATGCTTTTGTGTTTTCTGAGGTGGACTGTGCTAGCAGGGTAGTTTATCTGCAAATGGAAAGAGAAGAATTGTCTCTGTAGGGACTAAAAAGTGTTTGGATTCTTCTGGATTTTCAAAATATCTTTCTGTAAACCCCATTTTTATGGTAAAGGACTAAAAAGGACTGACACTGAAGTTCTTTCCCTAGAAAACTGAGTGTAGAAACAGTATCACTATAGCTTTTGGAAACCGGTATTTTGTTAAATTCTCTTAAACAGAACTTTACGTTTATTCTTTTACTGCTTCTGGTATTGTGCAGTCACTTTAGGAGTTATATAATGGAATCATTTCTTCAAGCCTTCCCTGCTTTATAGATCCCTGATTACGGTCACTGCTGTTTGCCTGGACTCTGTCCAGCTGATTGATTCTCAATGCACAGTGCTTAAAACTTATAAACGACACATCTCGCAGACTGAATGTTGTCTTGACACAGACGTGGGCTCTCCTGCCTAACTGTAAGGCAGATCTCTGAAATGTGAGAGGTTAACTCTGGAAATTCAGTATATTCCTGGTTCATCCTCAGGGGCCTGGCTTCAGTGGCCTCATCTGCTTCCATAACGATGGTGCCAGTTTAAGAGTAAGCATTAGCACCCCGTAACAAGGCCGGAATTTGTAGCCTCACAAGGAGATTAATCATATGCTTCCAAGGATTTTAAAAACACTACCTCTTGTGTCAGGGACAATGTCAGCTATTCATACTGTTCTGGTACCTGTGCCTGAGTTTCATCTATAAACATGGATATGATTTCTGGAAATTAGAGGAAGGATCTGGGGCCAACAATCCCTCACTTCTCATCTGTGGTTGCAAGACGGCACAGATGCTTTTAATGGGTTGGCAGCTACGCCTTGGCTTATGTAATGGGGAGAAACAGGTATTTCAGCCCTGTTGTGGAGACAAGCAGAATCAATGTACAATAGCATCCATTTTTCCTAAAATGCAGTTTCATTGCACCCAGCATAGAGAGTTCCTGGTGAACTGAATCCCTTGCCTCCCAGGGATTCTCTTTCTTCCCTTCCCATGGCTCCCATAATTGGAAGAGAGGTCCCCTGGCTGGCAGAGCTCGGTGGATTATCTTTAGCTCTTCAAAAAAAACCCGCGTGTCCCCTAAACTGAGCATGGGCTTCCTCATGCCAACTGTGACATGCTCCTCATGCATGTCATATGACTGCCTGCAGAGTAATTGCTGTCTGTCGTTAGCTGTAGGAGGGCTGTTTCTCCTCCTACAGTGCTCAGTCAGCATTTCTGGATCTTGAAACAAATCTACAGAACTGATTGAGAAGGTACAGCTCATGGTGACCAGACATTTAAGCTGTTAATATTTTCAGTATTTCTTTTCCCCCTAACTGTATTGGCTGAGCTGATTTTAAAAAATGCCCTCTCTCAACCATATTACATGCAATTATGCTCTGTTTTGAGAATATCAGTGGGGTAAGGAGCAGTTTCTCTCCTTGGTCATATGTTGCTATGGTCATATATGGTCACATCTTGGCACGTCTGTGTTAAAGTTTTACTTAGACCAGGAGGGCACTTTTGTATTGAGTTTCCCAGTTATTCCCATTTCCTGCACTCGGTTTGTGCAAGTTGGCATGCACAAATTTATTTCCTCATGGATGAAGCAGAGCAGGGAAATGTGCTCCTGGAACGCACTCCCAGACTTTCAGCTGCTGAGAGGCATTCAGTTCACCTGACCAGGTTAGAGCTAGCCTGAAGGAAAACTCCCAAGTCATGGATGGTGCTGATGTGAAGCGATCAACACCAGCTCTTTTACACTGCGGACGCAGAGCCTCCTGCACAGCAGCATTTGCTGCTATGTCCATCGCTTACCAAACCATAGTTTGTGAAATTTTGTGAAGAGTAACTCTTATGCTTTTCAACACCATTGAAGAGCGATTTCCTTAAGGGAATGATTAAAACTTCTGGTGCCGTATAGGAAAAACTCATGTGTTCCAGGTCTGCAGTTAATCTCTTCTGTTTATATGTGTGCTTTATGACTGCCTGTTTAAGTAGCTTTTTTTTAATTAGGAAGAGATTTAAAAATGCCTTTATCCTTGGCAGCAGTATAAAATCTGGGGACACTTCATTCAAGGTCGCAACTAAACTCAGCTTTGAAAGTCAGGAGAAGTGATTGCTGAGGTCACCAGGGTAGCACCCGGGTATGGATAAATTATTTGAAAGTCTATGAAGTGCTTTTAATGGGATGTAGGTACTCCAACATACTGGTACAATGTGGTAATTTTACTATGGTACTGTTTTTCAAATCAGAGTGACTTAGCAGAAGGAGGGAATTCCGTAAAAGTCACCTGAGGAGAGCGATTCTTACAACACACCCTGTAGTTTCTTTAAAAGATTGCAAGTACAAAGCTGCACAGGGTCACACTGGCTGTGCTGCCAAATCTGTGCTTATTTAAATCAATGGCAATGATCCTCTGGGCTGCCAAGGGAGCAAAAGTGTCACAGTGGCACTGTCATATCCTTTTGCAGCTGAGCTTACCGACCTACAGCATCAGCTCAAAGAGACCCCCGAATTTGGAAAAAAAACCCAGATACCTGTTACAAGCACGTTGTGACTCTCAATGGCTAATCCTTCTGGTAGTCTTTATGTAAATGCCGTGAAGCTGTTACCATGTTGCATCATAGCAGGATTATTTTATGAAGAAACTCTGACTCCATTTCCTGGAGATAAGAGCGGGTTATCACTGCAAGAGATGGTTAACCCCGTTTGGATACACCAGCACTTTAAGGTATTAACATTGGTGGATGATGAGAATTGAGTCTATTATTTTGTCTAGTCAAGAGCAGGAGCAAGTAAACCAAGTTTAACATTCTTCTACTTTGCCTATAATAGAATTTTTTTATTAATACTAAAATATTCTGGTAAACAGATGCAGTCAGCTGATCTGCATTATTTTTCATAGAGCTGTTTTCCGTCATCATCTTACTGCATGTGAGACAAGCCTGTCACACCAGCTCATTCATTCCCATAGATTTCATTTCTGTGAAACATACTTCATTACAACAGTATTTCAGTGTAAGTGGGACTATTTTTAAGATTGAATGTGTTTAACTGTAGATCAATAGACTGTAAAATATTAATGGAAACTACTCATTCACAGACTTTAACTTCCTGAAGATGCTGGTAGTACCGTTTCTATGCATTACTTATGACTGTAACTCCAAAAAATGTGCTAAACTTTCTAGCAACAGAATAAAATTCCTGTTCCCAAGCTTTCTTATGCTTGAGTCATCAAGACAATTTAGATGAATAATAATATTACAAACAATTTTAATCTTGTATAAATCCCAGTTGACTTCAGAGGAGAGACAGAAATTATTTGCCAATATTATCAGTCTTACAAGACATTTTATAGAAGTGCTGACTGGAGTTTCTAGGATGAAGTTAGAAATAGGCTCATTTTGTTACTTCTCATTAGAAAAAAGAATTAATATTGTCATTAAAAAAAAAAAAGTTAATATCTTTATCATGAACTGCTCCCACTTCTTATTGTCATGCACCGTAAGCCTTATCTCTGGGGTTGAGCAAAGAGCAAAGGTAGTCTCATTTTGGAGTGAAACCCAGAGATAAAACAGCAAGGAGGCTTCTGAAAGGCTTCACTTGATTGTAATCTGATTATAGGAATATTTGACTGTTACTACTCACAAGCATGACTGCTGCCTTAGAAATTGTTGGTTTTCTTTTGTGCTTGGGTGGGTGGGCGATTATCGGAGCTACTTTGTGGAATGATTACTGGAAAGTCTCCTCTATACATGGTAGTGTGATCACAACGTCTACGTTGTTTGAAAACCTGTGGAAGAGCTGTGCAGAAGACAGCACTGGAGTATCCAACTGCAGAGATTTTGACTCCATGCTTGCACTGCCTGGTATGTGACTTTGCACAATCTTGTTTGTATCGCGAAGAAATTTGTTGAGAAAAAATAGAGAGGTACTTTTGTTTTGGTAATCTGGTAATACTGGAAAATAACTGGCGAAGAAAGTCTTTGTGGGGTGAAGTAATAAAAATCTCTTAAATGGCAGAATGTGTCAAGCACATTAGGAGAGGCTATAAAATAAGGCAGACGAAGTCGTTTGATCAAGCATAGACATGCTAAGTATGGTGTGATCTTTTAGCATCTTTTGGAAGGAATTACTAGGAGACAGTTTTTAACACATCTTATGATGATCTTTATTTGGAATTATTGCATAGGCCTTTCTTTGCAATACCTGATTGCTAATGTATTATAGCTGGATTTTTTTTTATATAATAGTTAAGAAATACTATTTATAGCTAAGGAGCAGATGTGGTTTTTGCGTGTTGAGACTGAAAATTATGGATAGTGCAAGAAATACAATTAGTACATATATTATTCATATTGTAACGTATTATGAGTGAGAGTTATACAATGAGTATATGTTATAAATTAATATACTTGTTAGCTACCGTTTTGTTGGATGTGGTTCTAAATATCAGGAAATTTAGATCTGCTGACTCCTGGACTCTGTATCAGTCTGCGGCAGAATTGTGGGTTGTCCTCAAATGCTCAGTGAAGGCAGTATTCTGTGGACAGTGGATCCCCCAGCCTGTATTGATGCTGGGAGCAGGACCCTGTACTTGGTCTTGTTGAATCTCTTGAGGCTCACATGGGCCAACTTCTTGAGCTTGTTCAGGTCCCTCTGGATGTCTTTCAATCCCTCAGGCATGTCAACCTCACCACTCAGCTTGGTGTCATCAGTAAACTTGCTGAGGGTGTATTCAGTCTCACTGTCTGTGTCATTGATGAAGATATTGAACAGTATCGGTGCCACTATGGACCCCTGAGGGACAAGGGACACCATTTGTCACCGATCTCCATCTGGACATTGAGTTGTTGACCACTACCCTCTGGATGTGACCATCCAACCAGTTTCTCACCCACTGGACAGTCCACCCTTCAAATCCACATCTCACCAATTTAGAGAGAAGGGTGTTGTGAGGGACCATGTCAAAGGCCTTACAGAAGTCCAGGTAGATGACATCTGTAGCTCTTCCCTTGTCCACTGATGTAGTCACTCTATCATAGGATGCTGTGAGGTTGGCCAGGCAGGAGTTGCCCTTAGTGAAGCTATGCTGGCTGTCTCAACTTGCCTCCTTGCCAACTTACTGCCAACTGACCAGCTCACTGACTCTAGGCAGCATCTTGACATTGATGTATTTTGATGGGGTATCACCTCAGAGTGTCATAAAGCTTCCATGTGTGCAGATGTGGACAATGGGGACTTTGAGCTGCTGAGAAAAATGTAGATTTTAAAGTAGTTGGAAGGGTGAGGGGCAGATGGTCAGAAAAGAGCATTGTGAGTAGATGTGCTAAAGCAAAAGAGAAAGTAAGGCAAGCAACAGCAAGGCTCCTGGAGAATTGTGGATAACAACATGAAATCAGCAGGAAGAGAAAAAATGGGTACAGACAGAAAGAAAATGAATAGGCCAGGCTCAGAAAGGGAATTTATGAAGATTAAATTTGATCTGTTGAAGAGGAGATTGGTTATACTGTTGAGAAGATGGCGGTATATTTGAAGAGTACAGGCAGGGGGAAGGGAAAAGCAGCTTGCATAATTGTAGAGAAAAGATGGTTTTAGGAATGAGAACCGAAAAAGAAACAAGTTAGAAGACATCGAATTGTAGAAAAAGTCAAGAGGGTAGTTGGGGAAACCAGGAAAGAGGAAGAAAGGAGGGCTGGTAGCAGTGAGGGCTGAACAACCAGTGGGACCGCCAAGAAAGGCCTGTAGCACTTGCAGATGTGAGCCCAGGCAGACTAAAAATGATTGTGGTTAATTTAGGTGTGTTTCAAATTGGGGTTTTGAAGCAGCTGCAATTGCTGCAGCAGCAGCAGATGCCAGGGATTGGTGGGAGGGGGGAAAGAAAAAGCAAAAACAAAAGTGTGTTTGTTACCTCTCATCAGATGGACCATAAAGGTTTTCCATTAAGGTTTCCTTATTGGCACCTGAGCTATCTGGTGTGCCTCTGGTTTTTGTTTTGTGCACGGGAAAGAGCAGACTTGGTTCTTTTAACCAGATTTAAAGCTTTTGAGTTCAGCAAGCCATTAGCCCACATCACAAATGTTTGAAGTGAAGACCTTTTTAAAAGCAATATTGCATAAGATTGAGACCATGACTGGCTGCTATCTAGTCACAGCTAGATCAAGCAGTTGATATCAAGTGATTTCCTTGCTGTCAAATATCTTTTAAACTCTTTTTTTCTTTTCTTTTCTTCTTGTTAAGTTTCCATATTTTTTTTTCCAATTACTGGATTTGGGGATAATTTCTTACAATTAGTATCAATTGATAAAATGAACTGATTTTGTATCTTGTTCAATAAGCTCATTTTTTTTAAGATGAAGACAAGAAAATATTGAACTTTCTGGGCTATGAACTAACCTCCTCCATTAAGGCTGTTGAGGTTATCATATTGTGGTGCAAAAAGGATATGGTATGAAATTTCTTCAGTTAAAATAATGCCACCATTGGCTTGCAAGCCATTAGCCTGAGGATGCATGCTTGTGCATTGTAGAAAGGTGTGGGGAGTCCCATCTAATACTGCAGGAGTCCCAGAGACCTGAAATGTAAGACTGTTGGATCCCTGCTATGCGTTATTCCTGCTCTCATGTGGTAAGGTCCCAAACACCAGCATCGCAGTTGAATTGCTTCTCCAAGCAGTATCTTCTGTGGGCAACAGCCTTGAACTGTTGGTGGTACTTTGAGGGGTCTTTTCACTTTTGTTATGTAAACATTAATTCCTCATATGATGTTATCTTTTAATTCTGTGTATTTATCTCATGGCTGCTTGTTACTGCCTTTGATAACTCTCAAGCTTGCAGGACCAATATTTGTAGGCCACATGAAGTTATACAGCCCACTGTCTGAGTGTGAATCTGTTACTTCACCTCCTGTTTCTGTACCTGATTTTTACTGTTGGGAGAGTTACAAGCTCATTCCACCACAGAGCTCGGAGCAACTTACCATGGAGGACATGGGGGTGATCAGGAAGCAAGAGCTTGAACGCTTGCATCAACAATGTGACTGTTCAGATGCAGCCTGGTTCAGACCCTTTCAATGTGTGGTTGGACTCATAGAATCATGTAGATTGGAAAAAAACTCTTTAGATCATTGAGTCCTACAAAGTTAGGAGCCAAATCTGCCAGTTTGGTGACACTTGGCATGTGTGTTGCATAACAAAGGTGCCATTTGACCTGGAACCTGCTAAATCCAGGATCCCACTTTAAAGGAGCCTCAAGTCCCTGTCTGACTTTCCTTCTTAGGCTGGTTAATAATCTGGTCTTAGTTTTTGTGCAATCGATAGTTGAATGTGAAGCCCAGGAGCTTAAGCAATGCAGGATCACCAGTAAATTCTCTATTGTGCCCACACCAGCTCTATCCTCTCGGCAGGGACAAGAGTGCTGCAGCTCTCGGATCTGCTCGTCTCCAGTTTGTTCGCCCGACTCAGAGTTTAAAGTGCACTCTTAGCTTGAGCATGCACTTTCCCATCTGTCACTGGAAGTAGCAAAACTGGCCCATTTTGCCAATTACTCCATAGTGCCAGAGCTCTGCAGTCCATGGCTAGGACCTGGAGTTCAGAGGTGTCCTGTGTGCTCAGCTCTCCAAGGGTGAGAAAGTCACCAGGACTTGTGAGTAGGAGACTTATTTCTGCTCCTGTAAATAACCGTATATACGGCTACTCATTTTCACGGGACTTAACGATGTAAGCTACAAAAGGGCTTCCTCTGATTTTTCAGGATTTACTAAAGGCCCAAGAGGATTTACTGAGTTTATAAAGTGTCAGTGTAGTTCAGCTCTGAACTCTGATTGACATGAGGTCTAGGCACTCTGGGGTTTGGATGCTTCTCTGAACCAAATAACAAAGTCGGACAAGACTCACTCATTACTGCTGCTTTTAATTTTGTCACTCCCTCTAATTACAGCACAAGATTAATTTAATTTCTGTATAAACCCTGATTTGTTTTCTCCTTCTCTGTCTTAGCTCACATTCAGGCATGCCGTGCCTTGATGATTACTTCCATCCTTTTGGGATTCCTCGCTTCAGTACTCGCACTGCTCGGGTTGAAGTGCACAAAGGTTGGGCTGAGCGATGAAGAAGGAAAAATGAAGTTTGCTGTCACAGGAGGATTTCTTTTTATTTTAGGAGGTAATGTTGAGGCTGAAATGAGAATGCTGTCAATACTTTGTATTGCTGTCCCAGCAAGACTAACTGAAATGAATACTAAAGCTGCTGTAGTATTAAAGCATTCACCTCTGTGTGTTTTAAACTTTTTCTGGTAGGTCTCTGCTCCATGGTGGCTGTTTCTTGGTACGCTGCGATGGTTACAGCTCAATTTTTTGACCCATTGTTCGCTGGAACCAAGTAAGTTAATAGGTCTGTCATACCAAACTCAACCATGTGTTACTGATGCCTGCGCTAATCTCAGCTTCTCCAGAGTTTCAGAACCTTGTTTGATCCCATTATCCTGTCCTACAGGGGGAAAAATTGTCTTTGGGGAGTTTTTTCATCTCAGGGATGGTGGTGGGGAGAGAGGAGAGTTCTCTACTGGAAGGTTTAGTGAATGTCTGGGCAATATCAACCTCAGAGGATACTACAGAGGAGTTTCTGTAGTATGTTTACGTTTTCTTGTGAGGCTCAATTAAATGCACATCACAATGCTACGGAGACAAAAAGGTAAAAGTCTTAATTTTCTTTGGTGTTTAGACCAAAAGAGGTACAGATGTCTAGCTATGGCTGGAATACAATGCCTCAGATGTACAAGCAAATGAAAAAGGTACAGAAACCAGCTTGAACTGCATACTACTGACCTGCAGATTAACTGAGAAGCGTCACTAAAGTGTGTTGCTAGTCCTAAAGAAGCAAAAAACCCCAACTTTGCACTATATATTAACGTCTCCACACTTGTTTGCCTTTTGAATGAAAATGAGTCAGAGTTTGTGGGACTATAAGCTCGTACAGTTGCGCACAAACAAGTTTCGAGGTATAAAAGGCCTTATTCTTGTCTGATATAAAAGCAACAGTCTTCAAAACCAAACGCCGGCTTATGGCACCTTATCTAGGTCCATAGATTTAACAATGAGGGACCAGGGTGGAGGCAATTGGGCCTCTCCTTCAGAGAGGGGGGGGGAGGTAGAGGAAAACATAATATATTGCCTGTGGAAAAAGAGAGACCTGGTTTGGGGAAAAGAGGACATTTATAATTGGCCAATACTGCTACCGAGTATGTAATATTTAATTAGTAAACTATAAAACTTTAGTTGCTAGGATCATATTTGAAGTGTTTTGTTAGTTTGCTCTTGACAACAAATTCGGGGAAGTCAGAGGTGAAGGGCTTTGACACGAATCAAAGTACTTTAAGCAATTGCTTTGGATGTTTGTGAGTTTTCCTTGTGTTTTCAAACAAGCACTTACAAAGAAATTGCGTTTGTGAATACTTTTTGTTGGTTTATTTCCCCTTGAGCGAATTATATGAAGGGTAATAAATACGTTAGAGGACTGAAACAACTGTTGATAAGGAATTTCAGTTAGTGGGATAGTTAGGGAGTTGTATAGTTATCTGGTATAGCTTTGGGGCTTCGACATCAATGCATGTTAATCAGTTACCAGGTGGTTTGGATTCGGTAGCTAAAGAAATCTTTTTTTTTAATATCTGAACTTCATGGTTAGGACTATTGATTCACTAAGCAGTTCTTAGTGAATTAACTTTGATCATTGGTGAAGCCAGACATGCTCTTGTGGAAGTTTGTGCTCCTTGGACTCTGTGAGATAGGTTTAAATTCAATTGCAGGCAGTATTGATCTTCAGTCTTAAAAGAGTGGTAAATCCTGGTTGGGGGGGGAGGTGTGTTTGTGGGGCTTTTTGGCCTGATTTCAGCAAAATAGTATGTTAACTATAATGAATTCTTCGTGGAATCTCTCATACAGTTGT
>VZTM01022864.1:18341-31895 GCA_013400555.1 Jacana jacana | reverse complement strand
TATATGGGAATTGTACAATTAAGAAGTCATCAGTATGGCTTGCAGTGCTTTTAAATGATTATTCCATTTAACTAGCCAGCATTTAAGTGTGTAAAATGCAAGAAAATAAATATTGACTTTGTTAAAGTAATATTTACTTAACAATGCTGATTTAAATTCAGTCTAAAATCTTTTAAGTGACTGTTTTTTATCTACAGGAGAGCGGAACAGGTCAGTGCTGAATCCATTAAAGATATTGCATTATTACTATCCACGAAGTTGGATTTCAAAGAAGCTGATGTACCTTGTGAAGGTAAAAGTATTTCATAGTTATCAGCCTGAGCAGTGAAAGTTACTTATCCTCATTTAATATGTGCTTTGCATTTGTAACAATAGTTGCTTGTTGCCTGCTCTGTCTTATGTAAATGAAGTGAGTATCCTTTGAAAGCAGTGTTACCTAATAAGCTAAAAGACACATATATTTTAGCTGCTATATTAAGTACTATTTAATCATCCTGTTTGCAAGAAGATAATTTAAATTTCTGTATTTAGATTCAGACTGTGTTTTAACCCATCTAGGAGCTGAACAGCTGAACTCGATTCTAAATTTTTTTTTAAATTTACTTTCTGTAAAACAAATAACTACATTGCTGTTACCGGGTATTTATAATATACTCCCAACACAGAGGCTGTTCCACAGTTTGAATCTTTATGCAGATTGTATGCAATCCTTTCTAAGACAATGTACTACTTTTTAAGTACTACTAGCCTGAAGTGATCCTGCCTGCAGTAAATTGTGTGACAGAATTTCTGTTGATGGCAGTGAAGCCAAACTTTCACTCCCAGCTTTTAAGTAGTTTTCTTCTTTTCAATGCTAGCAGTTTTTAATCAAAATAATTTAGGGAATTATTGACTGTGGAATCCAAATTATAAATGTCTTAGATTCTGTAGTGTGTATGCTTCCCTATTTTTATAGATCAGGACTAAAGATGATTACCTCAAAGGATTGAAACAAATAGTTGAGGCGTTTTTCATAGCCGGATTCCACAATATGAAATGATGATTCCCGTGTATCCCAAGTAAAACAGTGCGGTTGAGATATTACACTAAATATTTAGAACTCCACAGTCATTGAAACTTACTTAGGAAAACAAAATGAAATAAGTATTCTTTAAAAAACTGAGATTATTTGGAACTTGTACTATTATTTGGATGGTTACTTACCCAAGCAATAAGGCAAGAGGAAAATTTTCTGCGTTCCATAATGATACATTTTTGTTTCACTCTGCATTGGAAATAAGCTGAGAGAAAATGCTATTGAACATGAAAACTCTGTAGCCAGTTGTGCTTGCCTTGATAGATGTGAAGAGGCTAGCTTTATGTTGAGGGAGAAGCTGGAATAAGGAGCGTATTCAAGTGTATTTTTAAAGACAGCATTGTAATCAATTTGCTTACCGTGATACGTGTGAACAGGCCAACTCTGTGTTGAGAATGAAGTTTGAATAAAGAGCGTATGGTTAAGCTTTCAAAAAAACCCATTTTCTTGTATTGTTAAAGATGGGAAGACGTTAACCTTGAAGCAGGAAGCAGAAGCTTTGCTATTGGAAGTTACGGAGCTAATTAAGCGGCTGGAGGCTGACCGAGAGGAGGCAGAAAAAGCTTTGGAGTTGGAGAAACAGCGAGGGAAGAAGCTTCGCAAGAAAATCGATCGTCTGTCACTTTGGAGGCTTCAGCATCTCCCTGCAGCTGTTCAAAAAGGTATTGGTATCGAAACTAAGAATATTTGTTATTTTTCAGCCAGCTCATTACCAAGAATAAGCATGTGATATGACTATAGTTGTGCTTACTGTGATAGGAGTACAGCATTTGCTCTTCTCAATTTGGTATGTTTGGATATACCTGGAAAAAAATCTGTTGAGAGTACTATGGAATGTTCAGCGTTGTCTGAGAAACAGCACAAGAGCAGACAAGACACTCCCTAGCTGGTAATAAATACTCAGTTTGGGGCAAGAAATGAGAAGCTGAAACAGAATTATAAAATAATTAATTTGTGTTAAACTGTAGGTTAAACCACAAATTTTTAAAAAAGTGGTTTGAGAAGAATTAAAATGTCATAAACTTGAATAAAGTACTTACCTATTTAGTAGGATTTGTTTGATGTAGCCTTTGGTAAGTTTCCTTGAAATTCCAGATTTTAAGGATGTTTGCTATTACCTTTTGTGATGAACTGGCATCTTCACAGTGGAATTTAAGAAAAAAGGAAGGCAACTATGTAGCAGCTGTTTGCTATTTGCCTTCTGACTCACAGCCAGAAGCAGAGACTGTCTGAACCTAGACTTACAGAAAAGTTGAGTGATTTGTGACAGTAAGTTCTTCAATGTAAAATCACAGTTGATATTCTAGTGCATATTCTAGTGCACATTATCCTGAAGTCTTCAACAAATACTTTCTAACCCACAGTGTGGTGACAATGCAAGTCTTCCATAATGTAGGCACTGAGTGAGAAGCAGTGTATAATGGAAGCAAGCCAGGAGTTATTTAGTTGCAAATTCTTTTTCTCTCTCTCTCTTTTTTTTTTTTTCCATTAGGAAGGCAAAATGTCAATGCCCATCCCTAACAATGTAAGAGAACAATGTATGTCTGTGTGTTTGTTTGTTTGTTTGTTTGTTTATATCAATGGCTAACTCTTGACTTGGAAACTAGAAACCTGTTGAGGTGTTACCGGTTTGCAGAGATTGCTTTCCATAAAAGCAGGTGCTTCTGACAAACAATTTGTGATGCCCTGAAAACAGGAGGAGATTGAATAAAGAATCAGAATTAAAAGTCATTGATAGGTTAGAAACTGCTTTCAGGAGAAAGCCCTGTGGCAATGGAAAAGTCAATTTTACAGGAGTAAAGAACTGCAAGGAAAGGTTGATGATGTAACCATAGAATCGTTTGGATTGGAAGGGACCTTTAAAGGTCTCCTAGTCCAACCCACCTGCAATAAGCAGGGACAACTTCAACTAGATCAGGTTGCTCCAAGCCCCATGCAGCCTGACCTCAAATGTTTCCAGGAATGGGGCACCTGCTACCTCCCTGGGTAACCTGTGCCAGTGTTTCACCACCCGCATTGTAAAAAATGTCTTCCTTACATCTAGTCTGAATCTTCCCTCTTTTAGTTTAAAATCGCTACTCCCTGTCCTATTGCAACAGTTCTAAAAGTTCTTCTTTATTCTTCAGCATGGTAGTTCAGGATTTGAGCTGTGGAGATGTTACTTTTTGATGTACTTATGTGCAGTGATGCAGCTGTAATTAATTTTTGTCTGTTGCTATACATTCCTGTCACTCTTACTTTACTGTTTGGCATTTGCTATAAATATAAGAAGTTGGGAATAGTGAAATATAATTAACACATTTTCAATTCTGTTAATATATACAATGATACAAATGCCTTTTTTAAAAAGGCAAAATAAACAAGCATGAAGTTTGGCTGTGTGAATTAACCACCTCTTCTCCCTTGGTTTATCAATGGACTATGTCAATAAGATGTTGTGTCCTTGGAGTAAATTTGTAATTTTCAGAGTTATGACTTTTCATAGTATTACCTATAAGAAAAAAAAAATGTGCTAAAAAGGAAGTGAGGATAAAGGGGAAAGACCCTCAGGGATGCTATAATTATCCCTAATCTAAGAATTACAAACCCGGGAGATTCTTAATTACGAGTTTGCGTGACTCATTCAGAGTAGATGCCGAATGCTGTTATTTCTTCACACTTCCCTTGAGTTCTGTTACTGCCAGCTACTGCTGCATCTGTGTCCTGTAGCACACTCAGGTAACTGAGTGACATAACCTGTCTTTAGAAATTACCTTTGAAATGTAGCAAAATTCTAATGTAAAATGCATTTTATTCGTGTTAGCATTAGGTATCTCTCTCTGTATGACGCAGAAGTGTCACTTATTCGTACAATGGCTCTTTAACTTTTAGAAGCAAAGAGATAATAATTTTTTAAATATGTGATTTATGTCTTGTTAACACAGCAAAATCTAATGACTGTTAAGGGATGGTGCTAAATATTCCACAGCCACTTCTCAGAGAGCCTTTTTTTCCCCAAGTAAAATGTGCTCTCTCTCCAATTTATGGCAAAGTTTACTGCTCTTGAGACATTTTCTGATTCGTTTCTTCCTTTACTTTCCCTACTTTCATACCAATAATTTTTCCTTTTAGAACATCAGCTGCTGCAGGACACCACCTCTAATAATTTTGGGGTTTGTTTTTTGGGGTTTTATTTAATACTGAGCAAAATGTTGTCATTCAGCAACGAGTAGTCTAGTCACATATTTTCTTGTAAAGACTTACAGGAAATGTATGCCAAAGTCAGAAAAGCAAACACAGCAAACTGAACTAAGACTCACGTACTTCTGTGTGGCAGCATTAATATGTTTTTTTTGTTGGCTTTGGGTTCCTATCTTTAATTTAGCTTTCTTGAACACACATTTAGTTCAGGAAGTGTCCTTGAACTGAAAACAGTTGGCACATTAAGAGGCTGTGGGATTTATACTTGCCCTGTTCTTCCTTTGTAATCCCATGTGTCTCTTGGTGGAGACGACAAAGCTCAGTAGAAGTGTTCTTGTGTTACAACACCCTCCTCTAGATATGCCAGAAGGCTAGATGTTTTATTTTTCTTCATAAACAAACCCCCCTCCCTTTGAAAATTTGCTTGAATTACTAGGATTAGTAGGATTGAAGTACTAGGATTATTACTTGTGAATTTAAAAACAGTTCCACTGCTAACACAGTGTTTCATGTTGTCTTTTGTAACTGATGTCCTCTTTTGGCCTTCGAAGTAGTTTACAGCAAGATTTTACAAGTCTTAAAACAACATTCTTGGTAATCCCACAAGGTATTCATGGTGTCACTCAGTCACGTTTTGTTATGCTAATTATCTTTTTAAAAGAATATGACATGTGCATTCAAGATACCTTGGAGCTACAATGGCATTTGGATTGTAAAAGGCAGCAGCAGCGACAGTTACAAAACCAAATACTTAAGACAGAAACAGGCAACAGAGAAATTCAGGAGGATATAGACTTCATGAAGAAACAGAGCCCTCTGCTGGAAGAAAAGCTGATTCAAGAGAGTGAAGCTGTGAAGGAAGTGTTACTGGCTTATGAAAAGGTAAATACAAACAATACAAAGATGTTACTTTTAGGACCTTTCCATTTCCTGGGTGCATATCATTTTAGAGACCAGCAGTCCTTCAGAAGTACCAAAGTCTGATTTAAACAGTGTACACAAAGGCTCTAAATTATATGCCTGTACTGCTGCATAGAGGCACTTAAGGCCAACAGAATCCAGGGAACATAATGCTGTTGACCTTTAATAAGTGCTCTTAAGCATATATATGGAATGTAATTCTAACTTTGTGAGTTGATTTCCTGGGGGATTTTTCACAGAAAAGGCAGGAGGCACATATCTGATAGGGGTATAGGTTCTTTTCGGTTTCTAAAAGAATCATTTTTTCTCAGAATATTTTTTCCAGAATATGGAGAAGTTAGACACTGTCACAAATATGTTGCAAGATTTAACTATTTTTAAGTACTGATGTACATATTTCCTAATTTATTTGTTGATAGTATTTATTGATAATAATATTTATTAGTTGTTGATGATAAATGCCTAATGTGGATAATGTCAGGCTGAACAATCTAAGTGGCAGGAAAGCTGTAGATAGCTTAAAATTGATGTCTACAAAGGTAGGGATACCTTGTTACTTCATGTACAGATTTTAGTACAGTATTGTGTTTTCTGTATATTTTATATATTAATTTTTAAATAACAAAGGTAGAGATGAATCTCTTTTTCAAGCTACTTAAAGAATGGTCTTTTGTTTGTAGGTGATTCTTCATGTTTATTTTAATTTGTTTTATCTTGAACTTCCCATATTTTGAGGACTCAGTAGTCATATCAAAATACTTCTAAAATGAAAAAGTTAATTGCCTGTTACACAAATATGAGAATTATCATGAATTAGTTCTGATCTATGAAATAGCTCACAGTTCTGCCAATGATATGAGATATATTCAAAATACTGGCTAATTAAAAATCGTTTGTTATGGGGTTTATTTTAAGTCCTTTTTTCTTGCCAATATCTTAGAATATATTGTATGCAGTTAAAATATTGAGGTGTTCTAAAATACAACTCAGGGAAGTAGACTTAAAATATATTTTTTAAAAGACTCTTTAAAATTAAATACTTTTTTCAGAGTTTTTTTCTGCTTTCTTTCCAAAAAGTAACACTATATATCATAAGAAGATAGATTTGATGTGATGATAACTTATTTATATATTTCATCTCAATAAAATTTAGAATTGTCAAATAAATTATTTGTGACTTTTGTTGTGCTCTAACATGTTGTTTGTTACTCAAACAACAGGTTGTTTTTTCCTCCCATGGCTTTAAAAAAGCAGGTGATAAATAATTTTCCTTGCTATTAAAGCAGTTAGTTTTGAATCTCTAGTTTTTAATATCCAGAGAAAAAAATTGATGTATGAAGTGTTAGATTATAATAAACATTTTCTATCATGTTATTTGTTTATATTTGTAGTATTTTTAAAAGCAGAGACAGTATAGGTACATATCTCTAGTGGAGAGTTGTTAGGAATTGAATGCCCCAGTTCCATGTATAGCATTGAAAATTGTGTTCATTGTCAGCATTGTCTCAGGCCCTTCTTCTACAGAGATGGCTGCCAGCCTTGCACATTCTCTAGAAAATAGTCAAGTCCTGATTTTGTCAGATTACTGAGTGAAACCTCAGTGCCTTCCTTCAAAATTATTTCTTTCTTTCTGCTCCAGAGGTCACTATCTTCCCATGGAAGTAGCCACCTTTTCACAGTACCTTCAAGGTTTTTTAAGAGTAGAAGCCCTCTTGCTAACAGTTGTTTCTCTTGCAATTTTACAACACGGGTTCTGTTATAGCTTACTAGGATTGTATTTCTTGCAGACCATGCAGATTTTGTTGCTAAGTCGTATGACATCAGGAAGTACTGCTTCAACTTTAAGCTTCAGCTCAGTTTTTAAACTGCAAAGAATGAGACAAATTTTTATTTTTATTGTTATTGGCTTTTTACCATTACGTATGATTTTTATATAACATATTTCAGAAAACCTGTTATATTTTCTTAGGCATCAAAAAGATACAGTGATGTTTGTTGTGAACTCATGGAAATCCAAAAGGCAATGGAAAGAATTGATGAAGAATCTGAAAAGAAGATAAAATTTCTGTGTGAGAAAATTAAATGTGCTGAGATGCTACTGAGTAAATACAAGTAAGAGCTATTCAATGTGGCATTGTATAATGTCCTTAGGTTCAATAGTGACCATCAAACTATTGAAAATTTGCTTTTAGAAATAATTTTAAATTCTGATTTTTGTACAATTAAAATGAATAGGATTATATACATATAAAATGAGTGTTTGCCTTGTTTATCTTAGCTTGTGTTGGCAGAACAAGAAAAGGATGATATCCAGAAATATCCCCAAATTCTAAGTTCCACACCAGTTTTACTTTATTTTAGTTACTTATGAATTGTTAATCACCTTTCAGAACTTTTTGATACCATTCTTACTGACTGCACAAATTGGTTGCATTGAACATCAGCACTTATTGTAGAACCATAGTTTTATTATAACTTAATTTTGAACTTGCATATTAACCAGAGCAATTCTAGCCAACAGCACACACTTTGGAACTTACTAAATTATCTTGTCTGTCTGCTCTTCATCAAGCAAACAGAGTGGCTGTAACTTTGTTGGATTGCAAGGTAGCTTCTGCATGGCAGTGACTTATGTTGCAGTTTACTCACTGTAACTCACCTCTTATCTGGTTATTAAGCCAAGCAGAGCTATAGTAACAGTCAGACACCACTACTGGCCAGTCACTTACAAGTAATCTCTTGCTTCTGTTGCTGAACGTACAGACCAAGAGTCAGCACCAAGAATAGCTGGGCCAAAGAAGAACAACACCAAATACTTTCATGTTTGGAGGTTGCACTCGACTTTGCTGCATATACCTATGACTAGTTGCCAGGTTTTATTTGGCAAAGTAGCAAGTCACACAGTGGCTCTTTTTCACTTGAAATGAAAAAAGCTTAGAGGCATAATCAAAGGTTATCAGTAAATTTTCAAGATAACCTTACTGGGACTAACGGGTATTTCCGTACCACAGCCACGTGGCAGCAACTGATATCTTCAAACATCAGGTATTTCAAAAACTGTGCATGGCAATTATGGAGTGTATCCATTTTGTAGTAAGCTATGAAATTTGTTCCATCCTATTCTAAGGACTGCATGGATTCACTAGAAATGTATATGCCAGTTCCATAATTCACATTGAGGTATGTGCTCTCTGAGTTTGGACAGCACACACTGTGTTGGTATCCCAGAGACTTGATGTAAGAAGTGCCTGATGCACAGCAGTAGCTGTAAACCTGTCCTGCTCACTGATGCTTCATTCAAGGCAACAAGACTAATGCTTATGGTTGAGAAGCACATGCAAACTGATGTCCTTGGTAACATCATTTCAGTGGATGTAAATTTCCCATCCAGAAAAACCATCGCCAGGGACTGTCCCATCTAATTCCCATTCCCTCTTTTTTTCAAGGATCGTTCTCATGAGAATTCATTACAGAGTTGCCTTCATTAGTTTAGGAGCGGTAAAGGAGCAATTACAGAGCTGAAGAGGTTACACTAACTTCTGTTACTAGCGGAAATAAATGTGATTTTGCTTGTTTACAGGCCCGCAGCACACCACCAAACTTTATAACAAGGCAGAAAGTAAGCAGTTATGAGTAGCTTACTGTTGTGGTTTAACCCCAGTAGGCAGCTGAGCCCCACACAGCTGCTCACTCACTCCCTGCAACCAGGATGGGGTGGAGAATTAGAAAGGTAAAAGTGAGAAAACTCAGTTTAACAGGTAAAGTTTAATGGGACAGTTTAATAGGTAAAGCAAAAACTGCACATACAAAGCAGCGTAAGGCATTCTTTCACTGCTTCCCTTCAGCAGGCAGATGTTCAGCCATCTCCAGGAAAGTACAACTTCATCCTGTGTGATGGTTACTTGGGAAGACAAATGCCATAATTCCACATGGATGACCCCCTTCCTCCCTGCAGCTTTCATTGCTCAGAGGGATGTCCTATGATATGAGATATCCCTTTGGTCAGTTGGAGTCAGCTGCCCCGGCTGTGTCCCCTCCCAACTTCTTGTGCCCCCCAGCCCACTCTGTGTTGGGACAGTCTGAGGGTCAAAAAAGGCCTTGGCTCAGTTTAAGCATTGCTCAGCAACAGCTAAAACATCCCTATGTTATCAATGCCCTTTTCAGCACAAATCCAAAATATAGCATCATGCAAGCTACTATGAAGAAAATTAACTACATCCCAGCCAAAAGCAGTAGTATACTACTAGTAATTACCAGTGGCATACTAGTAGTAATTACTGCATTCTGGCAGTGAAATATCTTTTGTAGCCTTGTCTACCACAGAGGCCAATGTCAAATCCTCAAATAACTGAGTACTTGTGAGAGCTTAGGGTACTTGTGAGTGAGGTACCAAATAGGAAGAATTGTTACACTTTTTAGCCTCTATGTAAACTCTTTTAGTAATGTGTGACAGAGTGAAACAAGGCACACAGTAGAATTTGGGAATAAGGTATTGTAGTCCCCTCTGTGAAGGGATCCACTCTCAGAGGGAGTTAAAGAAGAGATTACAACTGCTGTAGCTGTTTTGTGATGGTTTTAGATTTTCATTTCTTTGTTGAAGAAGTAATTGGAATTAATGAGTGTGATTGTTTTGCTTACTGTTCATGCTGCTCAGTAGACCACTGTAAAGAGCTGAACCTGATTAAAATACTGGGGGTTGGTTGTATCATTTCTGATTTCTTTAGATTATAGCATCTTGGCAACTTTATTTCAAAAGCTGATTAGTGCTAAGGAACTTCAAACACTTTTTTCAGTCCCATAGAAGGAGTACTTACTGCCTGCCTCAGGATCTTAGAAGTTGTTAAGCCTGCAGCACAAAGTAACTCTGACTTTTGCTAAACGGAGCATTCTTACAGTGTATTTTGGGGTAGATACCAACCTCAGGAAATCATTACTTTGGCGAGTATGGCTGGTGCGTCTGATGTCTGCTATCCAGAGAGATCTGTGCTTGCCAGTCAGCTAGAGCAGAAACCTTACTGACACATTCTTGAAGAAAGGGAGGTTATTTAGATGCAATAATCCTGTTTCCTTAAGATAGCATATCACCATGGATCTCCTTGCCATTGGCACTAAACTGCAGAATTAAAGAAGGATCATAGCTCTTCTGTAATATGTTTATACTTTAATATGGGAGCAGGAGGCATCCTGGGTGACATGCATTTACTCAAATGACATTGCTGCTCGAGAAGTTCCAGTCGTGCACTCGTAAAGCGCCTGTGTGCTTGTAATGAGATCCAAACTGTCTGTGTCGCAGGGAGGAAGAGTCAGTGTAGGATAGAAAAAATTATTTTTCTCTAAGATGGATAGTTTTAACAACCCTGGAGAAATAAGTGTCTTTGGCTTCTTTCTCTTTGTTTGACTTTTTCCTTTTTTGATTCTAACCTTTACGGTGAATTTCTTGGTCTTGTTTTTCTTAATTCAGGATAATTTTGGCACTAAATTTAGCGGTATTTATGCTAATTATATTTTATGACATTTGAGATTAAAATTATGCACAGAAAACACGTCTATGTTTAGTTTACTAAACTTCATTTTAGAGCCTGGTTTGCAATCGGGAAAGAATAGTAGTATATGAAAATTAAAATTCTAGTCAGCAATATAACTAAAACTGAAGTATTTTGTTATACAAAACCTGAGACCAGCATTGTGTAATACCAGCACTTGTCAAAGCTGGAGTTGTTTACAGAAATTACCGTGTGATTCTCCAATTAAAGTCACTACCTATGTCTAAACAAAGGAAGAGGTGTGGGAAGAGCAGGAAATACTACTTGCTTTTGATGGATGTGAACCTGTGAATGCAAGCTTCACAATGTCTGGAATTGTAATTATACTTTAAATATGTGTATAGAGATTATCTGATCAAATACTCATTAGCTCCTCCATGGGTTCCAGCTGAGAGAAATAAGACAGCATGGACCCTGATTCTGTAACTGGTTAAGTTCATTGCAAACCTCATGTTGATTTTAATTATGGGAAAGATCGGGTCCGGAGTACGAAGTATTACCAGAAATGTAGTGTGATTTATTACTGTGTATTCAGATGCTCTGCAAATCAGTTTAGTGGTTTACTGGCCTGTTTAGTGTGCTGCCAACTTATCTGAATGACTAGCTGCTGGGAAGAATTGTTAGCAGTGGTTATAGTGATCCATTCCTGGAGGCGATTTTATCATGTAATAGTAGAATAAAGAATGTGGTTTTTTTTTTCTATTCCAGCATATACCTACTATTAAACTTCATTCCTTATCAGTTCATATTTACAAAGTGTGGTCAGCAGCAATTTGTTATTGTTGTCTTGTAAGCAAATAGCTGTAGTTCGGGCATCTAAGCCTTAAGATTTATGTGATGACAAGTATTTTGATACGTTTTTACTAGCCTATATCCTCTGTGACTTTGGATTTTTACTTCGTTTCTTCTTCCTGTCTGTTTTCTAAAGCAATTTACGTTATTTTCGGAGTGCTTTCAAAACACTTCTGTATTTTATGACCTTTCCAGGATGCCCTCTGAGTCCTTTTCACTTCTGTAATATACTTTGCTGAAATGGGTTGAAAGGTAACGTTTTCCAAATTAAGCCACGTCAGTGGCTTTAACAGGGCTGTCTTACTCTCGTTTTTTTATTCCAATATTTTTCATTTCTTACTTAATGTAACACCTTTTTAACTTCTTTAACTGTGCTAGTATTAAGTAGACTTTCTGAGTGTTTATGGGAATATGTACATGTCTTTCTCAACTGTATACAGTTAACTGAGAATTTTAAGGTGTACTTAATCTCCCTGATTTTACAAGTTGTTTTGAGTTCAGACACTAAGTGGTGTGGGCTGTTGCGTTCCCCAGTTACTTCATTTGTCTTGAAATTTTTCTTAAGTTTCCTAGTTCTTTTTGGCCTTTTCTATTGTAATCACTTTATATGCATACTCTTAATTTTACTAGCCCTTGCCCTTTCAGATCATTTGTTTTCCTGTTTTTGTAGTCTTGGTGGAAATCAAGGTTCTTGAATTTTTTTCATGTGCAAGGCAGAAAGCGTGGTATTTTCCTGTAACAAGCCTTTGTTCTGAGGTGCATTAACATTGCTTTGCAGGAACTCTGTTCTCTTGAAACAGGTCAGACTGTAAGTAAAATCCCCACGATAATGGCAATAGATAAGTAATATTGGACATTCATGATGTATACCGTTAGAAATATACCCGATGTTTTCTCTTTCACTTGGTTAAGTGATTTCCTATTCACAGCACGTGACAGTGATGTAGACTGTTGTGCACCTTGCAACCTTTCTTGTTTGTGTGAAGGTAAATTAAACTAAAAATGCTAGTGATGCAAGTGTTTTTAGGAACATGAGCATTTACAAGAAAAAAGTCGAGTGGAAGTCTTTATTTTGCCCCTAGTTCTAATATTAATTATTTTTGCCTACTGTGTCTTTTTACCCCGACAGTCATTTGCTAGACTGGTAATTAAAGTCATATGTACGTTACACAGGGAGTAGACCTTTCAGTTGCCATCTGAGGAGAGCTAGAATACCATGTGGTATTGATAGGTGTGAGAGACACATTTGTGACGGCACAGACTTGAAAGACTGTTCTGCAGTTGATAGTCTTTTTCTTTATGTTCAGTGCCATCAGTGAGAAAATGATAAAGATTGCATGAAACTCAAAACACTGAGGCTGGGGTACATGACACAGCACAGTCTGTTACTTTTACAGACATTCACTGTGGCTGGTAATTCTGTATTTTTCTGTGAGGTTGTACTCAGAAAGTTGTAGCTGACAGATATGAGAAGAAAATTACAGTGTGTGTCTTTCGCATGTCTACCATTAGAATAATTCCAAGTATAATTTATATGTTTCTTTCATGGGTGGTGGGACCTAAGAAAGTAGTTCATAGTGTTTGGTTTCATGCTGATGTTATATATATTCTGTGACATTTGGAACATGACTTTGCAAGATAAGTCTTTTCTCCATCACTAGATGGAAATCTGGAAGCAAGTAAAGAAAGAGTGTCTATCAAGTAATCTTGTAGGAATGGCTCTTGAATTAGTAATGCAGTCTCTTCATTATTGTGTTCTGTTGTTTTACTGTGTTTAGGTATGCAAAACTTGTTGAGGTTTTATTTGGGTTGTAATGCAGTAAATGTCTCTAAAATTCCACTACTGTTGGTCTTAGTTCTGCTGCGATGGATTTATTTTTCAATGTAAGGGATGCTTTGGAATGTGTTATTGACCGAGGGAGTCGCCTGGGGAGCTTGGGGAAACTCCTCTTCTCTGCCTGCTGAAAAAATAATAAAAGTAATGGACAAGCCCCAGCAGTCATTGTAAAATTTTAACCTGATATCCCTCTATTTTTTTATGAC
>VZTM01022864.1:0-18108 GCA_013400555.1 Jacana jacana | reverse complement strand
GTGTGTGTCTTTCGCATGTCTACCATTAGAATAATTCCAAGTATAATTTATATGTTTCTTTCATGGGTGGTGGGACCTAAGAAAGTAGTTCATAGTGTTTGGTTTCATGCTGATGTTATATATATTCTGTGACATTTGGAACATGACTTTGCAAGATAAGTCTTTTCTCCATCACTAGATGGAAATCTGGAAGCAAGTAAAGAAAGAGTGTCTATCAAGTAATCTTGTAGGAATGGCTCTTGAATTAGTAATGCAGTCTCTTCATTATTGTGTTCTGTTGTTTTACTGTGTTTAGGTATGCAAAACTTGTTGAGGTTTTATTTGGGTTGTAATGCAGTAAATGTCTCTAAAATTCCACTACTGTTGGTCTTAGTTCTGCTGCGATGGATTTATTTTTCAATGTAAGGGATGCTTTGGAATGTGTTATTGACCAAGGGAGTCGCCTGGGGAGCTTGGGGAAACTCCTCTTCTCTGCCTGCTGAAAAAATAATAAAAGTAATGGACAAGCCCCAGCAGTCATTGTAAAATTTTAACCTGATCTCCCTCTATTTTTTTCTGCCCTTCATCAAATCCATTTCCATTGTGGCTGTAACAAAAGGCCTGTGCAGAGTCTATCAGGAGGCCTGACAGTGCCTCATGGGAGTGTTTTCCCGACGGTCGTTGTAGTTATCTATTTCTGTAATTATGGCCAGTTTTCCTTTTCATAATGCTGATAAATCTGCTCTTCAGAGTGAAAGTATTCAGAGTGAAAGTAAAGTCCTTTGACCTTGTCTGCTGTCTTCAAGTTCCTTTTTTACATGAGGAATTGATGTCAGTAAAAATGACATTTGTCCACAAGATGACAGTGCAGTGGATTGATTAATCGTAGATGGCTCTGAACTCGACTCAGCCGGTAGCAGAGAAAGAAGTTGACTCCTCTTTTGTTTAATTAACGTGTGCGGTATGAAACAAAGCCTTGTGCTTAACTACACCAATACCTGTTCAGAGGTCCAATTAGAAGTTTTAATGTTGGCAGACTGTTGAAGTGCAAGTGAAATGGTAGCATGAGTAGTTTTGATATCTGGCTGAAATTGCATGAACCTGCCAGGGTAGGTATTTTAAAATTCTCTCATGCATACCTGTTCAAAAAATGTAGTAGAGAATCAAAATAAATCTTTACTAATTCAGATCTGCTTTACATTTTCCTTTATGGAGAGGGACTACCTTGGAATGTTTCCAAATAGATGGATTCACTTTGTGTGTATTTCTATTAGGAATGAGTTAAAGCATTCTGAATTTATTTGGACCGAATACTGTATGAAGTTAAAAGAAACAGAGGAGAAGATTATAAAGGATGAAAAACACCTTGAGGAGTTAGTGAAGCAAAAAGCAGAAATCCAGGAAGATGCAAAATGTTGGAACAGCAAAGTGAGTCTTGAATATTTATAAACATGCAAGCAAATGAGTATCTTTTATTGAAAAGTACATGAATGTTTGAATATTTTGTATGTTTAAAAGTTACAGTCCTCTGTAAAAGTAAAAATACAATCACTGATTTTAAAATAGTGTTATGTTCTATAGAACTCTCGTGTTCATTTTTCTGTTGTAGTATTATTTTTCAGCTTTATTTATTAAAATACCAGAATGATCTTACATTCCTTTAAGTGACCCGAATATTTTGTTGGATGTATATATGCTTAAAATTGTTTATCTTCTTAAATCACATAGAAAAAAGTATGCATTTAGTGGGACAGCATGTGTTCTTCTGAATGAACAGATTTTTTTTCCCTGAGATGGTGTGTGATACACTCTTACAACATGCATGATGATACCCTATTTGACTTCAAATTCCAGTTTCTGCCATATTTGTCTAGCATTATTTTTGAAATCTTATTGTACTTGGGAGTTTAAAACCTGAACTGGAGTTCCTCACACTGCCTGACTAGGAGATTTCAAGTAATTGACAGCTCCAAGTGTGGAAACAGTAGAAAATGCCTAAAAGAGGATTTAGATGCCCACACAAGAACTTGTTTGTTTTTTTTTTTGTATGTATAAGCATGTGTATATATGTGTATATATGTATAAATAAAATATGAAATTAATTCTCTTGCACACGCCTAGTACTGTTGCGAATAGTGCAGCTGGACTGCTAGATCCTGCTCGGGATCCAGGAGAATCCAGAATCTGGATGGAGTATTTCTGAGAAGCTGAATCTACCAAGCATGCCCAGAATTTAACCAAAACCCCCAAAGTACATCCCACGGAAACCTAAAGATACAGTCACCTTAGGCACTGAGCATGTTCTTACACTGTCTATTACAGTTTTCTTCCTGTTACTGGCACCAGCAATGCTACCAACTGGTACCTGGAAAACCACAACTTTCAAATAGAGCCAATACTGAGCAGCAGAATTTTTTAAAATTTTTTTTCACTCTTTCTGGACGACACTACTTGGGTATTAAGACCCAAGTACTTGGGTTACTACTTGGGTATTAAGACCAACACCAGGGAAAGGGGACAAAATGCACAACAGGGATAAGGTGGATCATGGAACTGCTGCATTTGGTGACTACTTTTGACTTGATTGGTTTATGCTAAAGGTGAGCCAGAGCCAATGTCCTTCAAAAACATGGATAAATCAACTAACTGAATAAATCTTTATAAATAATAGTGGATTTTCAGAAAGCTCAAAGGGATTCTTCTGGTCATCATAGAAATGTTACTGGGCTAGTGAAATTATTTTGGGAATCAGGAAAATGTTGGGATTTTTTTCTGTGACTTCAGTAGGGTTTCAGTCAGATCCAAATTATAATGTGGCAATTGTCATGTGCATCAACAAGTTTGAAGACAGAATTAATGATGTAAATGAATATTTTTATGCATTTTTTTTCCTGCCTTTTTTCTCTTGTTTTAATTTGTGTTGGTTTTTAATTTTTAAATATTACCTATTAGGGGTGTTACAGATTTTGGCACTGTATTTGGCACTTTTGGACAACTCTGAGTTTTCTTTTTCTCCATGTCACCTAGATTGGCATTAGAAAAGGTATCAGTATGCCTTAAATCAATTTTCAAATATTAGAAGGAACTCCTATAAAATTAATCTCATACTTACCTATTCCTTCTTTATTCTTTTGTCTTCATTAATTACCTGCATAGTGTGGCAGTATTTCAGGTCATTCCTGTCAAAATGTTGGCTCTAAAAACATTGAAAGAGGAAAAACCATTTCTTAATCATGTCTTTCCTACATACTGGCCATTTAAAAACTGGGACATTTTGCTCATACTTAATCTATTGGATTTTTCTCCCCTGTAGATGTAACCAGTTTCTCTTTGTCTTTCCCAAACTTCCCCTGAACTGTATTTCTTAGAATACTTTCGTATCAAGAGACTTGACAATTTGCTTTTTTACCTCCTTTTTTCTAGATTAGCAAAGGTGCTTTGCAGCTTTTCCTCACAAATTTTTTTTATAATTGTTTTATAATCCCTTCCTATTCAGGTTAGGACCTTCAGTTCCCACCTAGTTAAGAAGGAGCGATCATACAGGAACAATCAGCAGAATCCTAGAGAAATACAACAGAGCTGTGATATTCTAGATGAGATAAAAGAACAAAGCCTGTATTGGTTCTCTCCTTAGCTGCTGGGACATAGTCACACAGTAACTTAGGGAAATCTGCTTTTCATCAGATTCCCGAGGTAGCAGTAGGACTGGGATTGTTTAGTTTGGAGAAGAGGAGGCTCAGGGGAGACCTCATCACACTCTACAACTTCCTGAAGGGAGGTTGGGAAGTGGAGGGGGTTGGCCTCTTCTCCCAGATAACGAATGACAGGACTTGAGGGAATGGCCACAAGTTGCACCAGGGGAGATTTAGATTAGATGTCAGGAAAAACCTTTTCTCCCCAAGAGTGGTCAGGCACTGGAATGGCCTGCCCAGGGAGGGGGTGGAGTCACCATCCCGGGCAGTGTTCAAGAAGTGTCTGGATGAGGTGCTACAAGACAGATTTAGTGGCTTAGTGGGATTGTACTGGTGACAGGAGGATGATTGGACTTAGATGATCTTGTAGGTCCTTTCCAACCTTGCGTTTCTATGATTCTATGATTACATGCTATTTTGAATACCCATGTCCTAATTCTGTCCTGATCTTCCCACATGTATTTTCTAAGTTTATGCTAAAATCCTTATCAATGCTGATCCTTCTTGGGTGTATTTGCTGTCTGTTCCTATTCCACTTTAGACCCATATCTCTATACAGACTGTGTAGGTAAATTCTGCCAGGATAGCTATATTGTTTCAGCCTCTGCAGAGGAAGGAAAAGTGAAGGAAAGACAGCGTGAGCATCAGTGTGAACAGATGCACCGTTATTTATCTAAAGCCACTTTAGAGGTTTCCCTTCTCTTATAAATGCTTGCTTCCCTAACATCCTCATTTTTCCTGGAGCTCCAGTGGTTCATCGATCATTGAATCTCTGTATTAATCTGTATTTAGTCAGTAGGTATATTGAGGTATTCAGGAAAATCTTGAGGCTGAGTAGCGTAGGGTATTCTGCTCCATTGTACCACGTACCACATGTGATACTCTGAGGTCTAAAGATTCCTTTAGGATCCATCACAGTGTCACAATATCAATGATGTGCATATGAATAGTATAGCATGAAATATGTCTAGTTACTGTTCGATAGCCTTCCCTTGAAAGTTTTTTTTTTTTTAAATATATTGTTTAATTATTACAAAGAAACATAGGAGATATGTATTTATTTATAACATCTTTTCTAGGTAGAAGATTTGAATAACAAAATATCAGCCCAAGAAGATGAGAATGTAAAAATATCAGATGCTTATTCTGAAGTACTTGAAGCTGTGAAAGAATTAGTAAGTTTTTTATTTTTTCTTTTATAAATGAAGTAAAAATGCTTGTGTGCCTGCACCTTCTGTGTTGGCCTGAAATAATTTCAACTTAACACTAAAGGTGTTTTAACGTTTTAATGCTCACTAGAAATCCACCAGGAAAAGTGATCTACAGAATAGAAAGCAAATGATTCTTAATATTAATGAAGCACTGGACATTTTGAAAAGTGAAAATGAAGAACTGGAGAGAGAAAATGAAGAGATTTTGCAAAAAAGTGGAAATAGGTAATATATGCAATATAAATATAGGAAGCAAGCATTATTTTTTTGAACCTTGCTTTTTTTGACTATCTAAATCGATAAGTGACTCTGCAGCACTTGCATCCTGGGGCAGCCCACGATGATTTGATTCTTTGGAGGTGGGAGGGAGGCACCAGTGGTGTAGTGGTATCATGCAAGGTTCCCATTCTTGTGACCCGGGTTCGATTCCTGGCTGGTGCAGGGAAAACCCACACTCTGTGCAGCGGCTGTAGTCCTACAACTTTGAAATTATCAAATCACCCTAAACTGCCCCAAAGTTCTGGGACTAAACCATGAAACCAAGTCCCTTATGTTCCATGCAGAGCTCAGTTCATTCATATTACAGGTTCTGCAATATCTTTGAATAATGATTGTTGGTCAGTTTATGTAAACCAGTCAGTCATGGTTTTACACCAGGGTCGTACAGGTGTCTGACATTGCTGAATCCCATAGGTTCTATATTGCATTTTGGAAAGATCACATTGTGGTTTCAGAGTTCTCGTCTCCATCAGACTGGTTAACTGCTTGGAAATCACAGTAAGATTAGTTTACCTGTTGGGATGCACATAGGCAATGTTTTCTGTTCTTCTGCTGTGCACTTCTTACTTCGATTTTGGGAAGGCAAATTCAGTTGCTGTGGGCTTGCAGTGTCTTGCGGATTTTTCAAGGACTATATAGGAGATACTGCTGACTAAGGCTGTAGGTTTAGCAACCAGCACACACTGAAAATGGAATGTGCAGAGAGTGTGCGTGCATGTGTGTATGAAATCCATGAAGTTTAGTCCTTGTGCAGTGAGAAAACTTTGGCTTTTGTAAGATAAACTGTGTTTCCTTTCTTTAACTGAGCAAATAACAGTCTGTATTAAAGAGTGTTATTTAAGAGTAGATTGGATGTGGTGTTGAGGGATATGGTGTAGGGGAGAACTTGTAGCGTAGGGCTGATGGGTAGACTTGATGATCCCAAGGGTCTCTTCCAACCAAAATGATTCTATGATTCTATGAAAGAAGCTGATCTTTGAGAGAAGTATTCTGCCCACTAATTCAGCTAAGGAAATGTGTGGTCAGTGCCGGCTTGTTGTGGGCTTGTAGATTAAATATCAGAAGCAATGTTGTATATCCAACAGTCTAATAGAATGGTAGTTTAAGTTCACTTCTGCTAAACTGATCACTTCTACTGAAAGTTCGTTTGTATGCAAATAAAGGAAAATTTTGCTTGATGTGACCTAAGAATTCTGCAAATAGCAACATGCTGAAGAATTTGAATTCCTCAGCTGTGTGACTAAGCTGTACCGCTGTACTGCCAGCATGTATCCTCGACATGGCCATTTATTATAAAATAGATGAACTGAGACTCTGACCAATTTTAAAATTTTCAGATAAAAGGGGTTATCTTGCCACTTTCTTTTTATCCAAATTGGATAGTTTTCTAATATATCTGGCAACAGGAGCCCAGGAAAGCTGTTCAATATTCAAGGACCACCCCCTCTAAGCTCAGGAGCGGTTCACTCCAAAGAGCAATGAGTAGAAAGTCAGGCCAAAATGGTAAAGGATCTCCGGGCAAAACTCAGTCAGGAAAAGGATGCATACAGAAAGGTGGAAGCAGGGACAGGTAACCTGGGAGGAATGCAGAGGTATTCTCTGAGCATGCAGAGATACAGTTAGGAAAGCCAAAGCCCAAATGGAATTGAATCTGGATATCAAAGGCAGCAAGAAGGGCTTCTGTAAGTGTATAGATCACTAAAGGGAGACTTTGGGAAATGTGGGCCCGTTTCTGAATGGGACCTGATGATACAGGACATGGAAAAGGCTGTACCCTTGGTGGAAGAGGATCAGGTCAGGGAATACTTAAGCAAACTGGATCTATATAAACCCGTGAGTCCTGATGGTGTACACCCACAACTACTGAGGGTGCTTGCTGTTTTCACTGTGAGGTCACTCTCAACAATCTTTGAGTGACTGGGAGAAGTGTCTGAGGACTGGAGGAAAGCAAATATCACTCCTGTGCTCAAGAAAGACAAAAAGGAGGACCCAGGGAACTGCAGGCTAGTCAACGTCACCTCAGTCTCTGGGAAGGTGATGGAGCAGCTAATCCTGGAAACCATTTTCCTGGCACATTTCACAATGACAAGAAATTCATTAGGAGTAATCAGCATGGATTCACCAAAGGGATGTCATGTTTGATTAGGTTGATATCCTTCTATGGTGAAATGCTAGGCTTAGTAGATGAGGGGAGAGCAATGGATATTGTCTACCTGGACTACGGTAGCGCTTCCAACACCGTCTCCTGTTAAGATGCTCATAGACAAGCTGTTGATGTTCAGGCTGGATGATTAGACAGTGAGGTGGATTGAAAACTGGCTGAATGGCCATGCCCAGAAGGTGGTAAGCAGCAGCACAAAGTCAAGTTGGAGGCCACTAACTAGTGGTGTACCCCAAGGCCAAATTTTGGATTCAGTCCTGCTTATCTTCATTAATGATATGGATGATGGGGTAGAATGTATCCTTAGAACGTTCGCTGATGACACCAAACTGGGAAGAGTGGCTGATACACTAGAGGGCTGTGCTGCTGTCCCAAGGGACCTCAACAGGCTGGAGAAATGGGCTGAAAGGAACCTCATGATGTTCAGCAAGAAGTGCAAAGTCCTGCATCTGAGGAGGGACGACACCAGGCACCTGTACGTGCTGGGGGCCACAGAACTGGAAAACAGCTTGGCAGAAAAGACCCTGGAGGTCCATGTGGACACCAAGTTGAATATGAGTCAGCAATGTTCCTTTTCTGTGAAAGATGCTAATGGCATCCTGGGCTGCATTAGGATGAGTGTTGCCAGTGGGTTCAGGAAGGTGATCCTTCCCCTCTACTGAGCGCTGGTGAAGACACACCTGAAGTGCTGTGTCCAATTCTGGGCTCAGCAATAGAAGAGAGATGTGGAGATACTGGAAAGAGTCCAACAAACGACCATGAAGATGGTGAACGGACTACAGCATCTGTCCTTGGAGGAAATGCTGAGAGCTGGGACTGTTCAGCCTGGAGAAGAGAAGGCTCAGGGGAGAATCTTAATAATATATATAAATATATGAATGGAAGGTGCCAAGAGGATGCAGACAGGTTCTTTTCAATGGTGCCTATTGACAGGACCAGAGTCAATGGACAAAAGCCAAAACACAAGGTTTCCTCTGAACATCAGGAAACAGTTTTTCAGTGTAAGGGTGGCTGAGCACTGGCACAGGTTGCAGATGCATGTTGTGGATTCCCTGTCCTTGGAGATATTCAAAAGCCGTCTGGATATGGTCCTGGGCAACTAACTGTAGGTGGCCTTGCTTGGGCAGGGTAGTTGGACCAGATGTTCTCCAGAAGTTCCTTCCAATCTCAGCCATTCTGTGATTGTATGATAGAGGTTAACAGTACATACATATAGGAAAACAAAAAGTGGATATCAATTGATATCAATAAACTATCGGGGTTTGTACTAATGAAGAATGAGACTTTTAAGTTTTGAGGAAAGAACCTGGTGTATTCAGCATCAAATACTGCTTTTAATTTTAAAATGTTTTAGTTTTACTTATTCAATACTGGGGTTTATTTTTATTTGAATTACTATACTTTACAAAAATGAAATATAAGATTGGCTGTCTTATTTCAACAGTTCAAGAAAAAAGAAGGAGCATGAGTCAGAAATCGAAACGATCTGCAAAAGAATCTGTAAGCTTGAAGATCAAATAGAAAGGCTAAAGGAAGATACCTCAACTGCTGAATTGTCCTACAACAAAATAAAAAGGAAGTATGAGGACATAAAAACCACCAAAGCTGCAGAAGAAATCTCTTACAAGGTATAATTTGTTTTTTAGAGTGGAAGAAGCGAAAATAATGATCTTTTTACCAGAGAATTACTGAGCAAGCAACCTAATATTAAAAGAATAATAATTTAAAAGTTATTTGAGCTGTATATACTGTAGTACTCAGCCCTGGTGAGGCCACACCTTGAGTATTGTGTCCAGTTCTGGGCACCTCAGCACAAGAGAGATATTGAGGTGCTGGAGCGAGTACAGAGGAGGGCAACAAAGCTGGTGAGAGGCCTGGAGAATAAGGCTTATGAGGATCGATTGAGGGAGTTGGGATTGTTTAGTTTGAGGAAGAGGAGGCTGAGGGGAGACCTCATCACTCTCTACAACTGCTTGAAAGGCGCATTGTAGAGAGGTTGGTGCTGGTCTCTTCTCACGGGCAATGAGCAACAGAACAAGAGGGAATGGCTGCAAGCTGCAGCAGGGGAGGGTTAGGCTGGACATTAGGAAAAAAATTCTTCCTAGAAAGAGTGGTCAGTCAGTGGAATGGGCTGCCCAGGGAGGTGGTGGAGTCACCATCCCTGACTCTGTTTAGGAGTAGATTAGATGTGGTGTTGAGGGGTATGGTGTAGGGGAGAACTTGTAGAGTAGGGCTGATGGTTGGACTTGATGATCCCAAGTGTCTCTTCCAACATAAATGATTAAATGATTCTATGATTTCAAAACACTTAAAAAATAGCAAATAACAGTACTGTCTTGAAGAGAAAATAAATTGGTTACTAAGTGGTCACAGGTAATGTCAAGCTAAAAAGTAAAGCTAACACATTAAACACTCTCAGGAATACAAAGATTTTGTTATTTTAAATGACTACTAACAGAATAATGTCATTCTTTCTGTAACTAAATGATTAAAAGTATTCATAAATCTGTATAGTTTTATGTGATGCTAAATGTAACCATTGCAAATGAAATACAACATTAGAATAATTATTTAATGATCATTTGGATGCCATTAGTTATCTAGAATTAAGATTTTAATTTATCCTTATATAGTAGCCTTGCCATGGCTGTGAAGGCTTACAAGACTTGCAAGGCTTTTGTTTTTCCACTTTGCATAATTCTTAATGAATAATATTGTACGCTTTTAGGAGCAGGGTTATTGCAGGGTGGAGGATTCAGCATTCAGGAATATGGAAAGAAAGTAACATAGGCAATTTTAAAAGGAGAAGAAATGGTGTTTTGCATATTATGTATCTCCCATATACGAAATGGGAGATACAAGTGGTGTTTTGCATATTCTTCACTAGAGATCTCCTGTTGTATGTGAAGTATAGATTCCTTGGAAGAAAAGGCTTGCACAATTTTATTTTCCTTATTTTCAAAGATGTATAGGTCAGTCATTCCATAGTTGCTTCCTACGTGTCAGACATGGCTTTATAGGCTTCTTTCATATTCTTCCTCTTTTTCAAGCTGAAGTCTCCTAATCCATTAACTTGTTTAATGAGTGGAAACTGTCTGTCATCCAGTTCTGTTTTCCACTTTTGTTACTGGGGGAAAAGAGCATAGAGTATTCAATCCATTGACACATCATAGGCATATCTACTGGTATAAAGATGACTTCTGTTTTATTCTCTATTCCTTTTGGAATATTTCTTAACATGAACTTTATTGTTTTCAATGCAGTGGAGCATCACATTCTTGATGATCATGTTCCCATTTGATTTCTAGCCAGCTCAGAGTCCAGCGTTGTATAAAGTGAAGACTTAGCCCTAATGTACAAACATGCATTAACCTTCATTGGATTTTGTCCTCTCTATATAAAAAAACAGCTGGTTTTACTAATCCATCCTGCAAAATCCCCTATTTTCCATATTGTTTCTGAATAAATTGGAAACCACAGGATACAGCATGAATACTTACAAGACCCCACAGTAACTGCTGCTGCAGCAACTGGTAATTTATTTCTATTGTAGGTCTTCTGTCTTTAAATGCATTATAGATAAATGTGAGGATTTTTACCCCTAACACATGAAAATTAATTAACGATTCATTGATTTAATAGGTTATGAAATACCATTTGGCAGTCCAATTAGACTGTGTCACCCAGATATCTCTTCTCCACATACTTACTAAATCCTTCAGGAAACTGATGAATTTTGAGGGACTGCTTCCCAGTCACGCTGATTCATCTTCTATGCATCAAATTTTCCATGTGTCAGCTAAGTCTCTTTTCCATAGTAAGTCATGTTCTGAATTCGCTTCTTAAGGTTTGGAAGCTTTCATTTGTTTGGAATTTGGGAATTTTTGCCACAGTCATATTCTCTTTTCTGTGTGCTTCAAGGTAAGCCTGTCTTCAAGTGCTTCTGATCATCTCTTGGCCTGGCATTGTCTCTGCAGGCTTTGGAAAAAGGCTTGTTTTACATCTCTTATATGTTTTTCCAAAAACTCTTGTTGAGCTTGCCTGATGGTATTTTTAGCTTTAAATTGGCAAAGTTCAGGATCTTTTCTGTGTTCCTTTTTTTAAGCTTTTTCAACTTTTAAATTTCAACTGAAATTAACAACTTCAACTTTTTATTTTGCTGCTAATAGCTTCCCTTCTGTTTAGTGATGTTGATTTATTTTTTTTATATTTCCAAAGTGTCTGTCAAAACTTGGCTTGCTTGTTCTTTGAGCCTCCAATGTGGTCCCTGCAAGTAATCTCTGTCTGACTTGCAATTATTTTACTCTTTTAGCTGTTCCTCATAACCATTTTAATGAACTCCTTTTTATTAAGAAATGACTTTTTAATGATTTTTTGGTTTCATTTCCCTTAATCTCTCTTCTCAAGTCATAGTGGTCTATGTTCTATAGTGTTCTATAAATTCTGGGCGTGTAGTCAGTCATAAGTGTATCTCAAAGTTCATACATTTATGATTGGGGATGGAATTTCCTTCTGTAGGTATTCTGGTTTACTCGTTAGCACAAACTTCTACATGAAGCCACTACTATTGGTCCAGCCTTCAGTGCTAAGATTGCTTTCCAGCACCTCTCAAGGTGCTTCAGTGCCCTTGTTAATTAATACCTCCATTCCTACCACTTGTTGAATGACCGTTCTGACAAAAGCTTGAACACTGCTATATTTAAACTTAGTTACCATAGGTTAGCAAAAGCATTGGGTTTATAATCAACTAAAGCATACATACACACATGAAGACATGCGCAGGGAAGGGAAAAGTGTGGATGGAAGCCCAGAAGCTAAGATAGCTCTCTACCTAACAGTTGGATGGTGTGAATTTTCAATATAAGCACATAAGTGAAAGTGCAGTTTATAGCTGACTGTCTGGTTTCTGCTGATACTCTGCGAGAGCAATTACTCTCTGGTGTGTCTGAAAAAAGTGTATGTCTGTAACCACCAGTTAAACTCAATTGGGCTAAAATCTCATCCTATAAAATATAGAATCATAGAATCATAGAATCATTTAGGTTGGAAGAGACCCTTGGGATCATCAAGTCCAACCATCAGCCCTACTCTACAAGTNGTACAGGGGGACAATCACCTCCCTACTTCTGCTGGTCACACTATTCTTTATGCAAGCCAGGATGCCATTGGCCTTCTTGGCCACCTGGGCACACTGCTGGCTCATGTTCAGCCGCCTGTCGACCAGCACCCCCAGGTCCTTTTCTGCCAGGCAGCTCTCCAGCCACACTGCCCCAAGCCTGTAGCGATGCATGGGGTTGTTGTGGCCCAAGTGCAGGACCTGGCACTTGGCCTCATTGAAGGCCATGCCGTTAACATTGGCCCAGAAGTAGAAGTCACCGAGATATTTAAATTTTGACCATTTGGTGCTCAATATTCATTTAGGTAAGCCAGCTCAATGTCTTTATCTATTTAATTAATTTAAGCTACCAAAAAAAAATTACATTAGAAAATATTGTTACTTTTCTTATAGAATGGTCTTTATTTATTTATTTATTGTGCCTGACACTCTGTTGAAATCTCCTTTTTAAATATATTTTTATGGTACCTAAGAAAAAATTGGAAAGCTGTGCTCACCTTTACTGTGCTGTTAGTGTTACATTTTCATTGCTGCTGTCCATTAACTTGTTGTATATGGCTTTTTTTTTCTCCTAAGAATTCAAAGTGGAATCTGAAAAAAGAAATTCAAGATCAAAAAAAAATTTGCAAAGTGACTCAGGTAACCATGATGGTACCCATTTTACTTCAAACCTAAATTCTTCTTCTCTTCTTTTTCTTGCTACCATAAATTAACTGAGTGCCTTTTGACACAGAGCCTTGACATAGTACATTGTGATTCACATAAAAGGCTTTTGCTAAGTAGTAAGTAATAATAAGAAAGTTTTGCTGAATAATAATGTCTGCTGTTTAACAACTGGGAAAATCTCTTGCCCTCTTTCCCACAGTCTTCTTGGCTTATTTCACTCTGCTTCTACAGCTGAAAGGAATTAAAAGTGTTGCCGCCTGCATTCCACCTTAAACATACAGAGACATCGGTGTGTGCATGTATATATAAACCAATGCCAGATGTTGTGTATTCACTTTTTTGCTACACAGATATCTAAGTTTAAGTGATGGTGAATTTTGGATATTAGAAATTGTAAGTGTGTGTAAGTTCTGCCCATTCTGAAGAAGACACCTGCTGGTATATAGTATTTCTCTGCCTTTCCTTTTCTTTCTTTGGGCAGAGGGGAGAATTTTGAAGTCAATGTATGCTGGAACCTGTATTTCCCAACATTGAAGGGTCTTCCTTTATTTTGCAAAAATGCTGTTCCTTTCCTCTCTGCAGTGTTTTCCTTCTCTTTTTTCACTCCCATTTCAAAAAAAAATCTAGGAAGGTACCTATTGTGATTATGTTTCCCACAAGAAGATTTTCATTCTTGGCATTAATACTTAGAATTTTAAGTTCTCTTTTATATAATTCTTCATTTGCTTAAATAGTACTGTAAATTCATTATCTGCTTCAATGTAATTTTTACATTTCCTAACATGTTTTGCTGATTTCTCTGCTGTATTTATGTTTGCCAGTTCTTCTGGCTATTTGGCTTTTCCTGTTCAAAGGCTTGTGACAATATGCTGGTCACCTTTTCCTTCATTTTAAAGACATTATTAATCACCTTATGACCTATTTCTTAACTTTTGGGCTATTCATGGTGCTTACTTAAGAGTATAAATGTTTTTGCAGGTTTGAATTTTTCATGTTCTGCTTCTGCTTTTGAAACACTGGAAGGTAATTCTCTACATTTTTTACTGAACAGGCCAGGATTAAAGCGATACATGATGAGCTACAGGAAAAGCAAAAAGAAGAACTCAAGAAAAGCAAGGAAGATGCAAAGAGGCTAGATGAGATTGAGATACAAGTACCTCATCTAGAAACAAAAGTCAAAAGAAACAAAGATATATATAAAGAAAAGCAAGAGGTAAAAGTAGTAGATTCTGGACCACTTTCGAGCATTTTTTGTCATTATTAGGAAAAAATAAGAGGAAATAAGAGTTGGATTTTGCAGCTGTGCAGTTGTGCTGTGATACAGTGTAAAAAACATAACATAATTACAATTTTATTCTTGACCTTTCTTGCTAACTGTATTACTCTCCTGAGTTGAGACACACAGGACTAATTTTTCTTCTAATGCTGGGGAAGAAGACTCTAGTGTCTGAATTCATGAAAATATTTACTTTATGGCCAGCCAGGCTCTGTGAGATTCAAGGTCTCAGTGTTTTCAAGCCTTGTCAGGTGCAGGGACAAGGAGGAGCAAGGCCTGGCCATTTGACCCAGGCCTGGCCATTTGACCCAGGCTGCCCAACAGGATTATTTCATACCATGAACATCACATTCAATATGAACTAGAAAAGTTTGCTGCGTAGTGGGCTCTCTCCCTTGATGGTGGCAGTACAGACAAGTCCTTGCCCCGGTGCCAGACCCATGGGGCCTTCCTTTCCTCCCAAAGCCGTTGCACTCTCGGTGTCTGACTTTTGCTGTCCACAGCTAGGAGTGCACAGCTTCCTGCTGATGGAATTGGCTAAGTATAATTCTTCTATGTCTTATATCACTATCAGGATTAATACTGGTTCTTTAGTACTATCATTAATTATTTAGTTTTATTCTATTGAATCTATTTGCATTTCAACCCTCATGTTTCTTTGCAATTCCTGATTTGCCTTTCCTGTCAATGGGTGACAGCATAATTCTCTGAACGACAACAAATTGTTGCAGGTTTTCTCAAAGCATAACAATTAGAAAAATCTTTCAGTCTCTTTTAATTTCTGTGATCTATTTTCGTATAAAAGGGAAGACTGCCTAATACTTGTTTGTTTCCTTTGTTCTTCTTTGCTTGTTTATATGCTGAAGAGAGCAACTAGTGTATAAGCCCCCAGTCATGGCATGCTGGGGACCTTCTTGGCTTCCCTGGTTTATGGATGATGTTGGTAAAATGTTTGTCCTTCCTCTCATAAAAGGTTTGTTTTGTATAATAATAAAAAGAAACATAAGATTTTTGTATTAAAATCAGTTCATTAACCTACTTGAATTGACCTAATTAGGTACACTCTTCTCTTCCAAGAATTTCTATTACTTCTAGTAGAGCATTCCTACTGTCATAGCATGACATGTTTTGGTTGGCCCCTCTATCATCTTAAAAGTACGACCAAAGAGCCATTTTCCTGCAGTTGTCCAGTGATGACCTAGTAGACTATCTCTGCATTTTGCAGGTTATGTGGTGTTAACCTTCCCTCAAGTTAAAACTTTGGGAACATTTTCTTAGAAATAACCTTTTGTCCGGACTTGCTCAAAAGAGTAATTGGAATCCTAACTAAATTTATATGACTAGAAATGTTTCTTTTATTACTAAACTTAACTATTTTAGAGCTGGTGATAGTTTAGATCTTTGAAACCTTTGGTTATGTGGAGTAATACAACAGTTGTTATAGAGACTCTAGAGCAAAGTGGAAAATGTTATCTAAAAAAATTGCTGTTTAAAAACAAGGTGTTACGATGATGGATGCATCTGAGAAATACCAGGATAGTACATGCATAAGTTGACGAGTACTCCTAAAAACACGAGACCTTAGCTAGGTAGATAATTTCCTCAAGTGATTCTGGTAGTTGTATGTCCCCCTGCCACATCAACCCATGTCTCTAGAGGCAGACCTTACTGTTCTGTAATGATGTGGAAGTATTTAAGATCTCAACCATAGCGTAGCGCAAGATATAATGTCTGTAGATCATATTGAAGCGAAACCCTCAACCATTCAGTCTTCCTTTTGCACAACTGTTTGGAATATACTTTATTCATAGATTATTTTTTTTTTCTTTTGATTAAGAGCATTTCCATACCTTTGTTATATCCTTCCTATATGTCTTTTCCTTGCTCAGTTGCTTATTCCTTTTCATGTTTTGGGAAATAGCTCTGAAAACAACCGGAAACACAGGAAAAAATTCAGTTGTTTTCAGTTTTCTATCATGAGTGAAACAGAGTTAGGTTTTCACACTGGTAATTGTAGAAATCTGCAATACTGAAATTGGGATGTGGCGTCTATCATTACACTTGAATTAAGCTTTGTGTGCTACTCAAAGCCGTTGTTCTGTATTCCACAATGGAGTATGTGCAAATCCTTGCAGACCAGTCTTTCCAAATGAGCTGCCCCACAAGCTATGAATAAGTGGACATGCATTGTTCACTGTAACAAGAAATTTTACAATCTAGGGAAGGTATTTGAAGCATCCCAATATCTTTTTGGTAAAGGAAATAAATGTCTTGCAGACCAGAACTGGAAAAACAGTAACTGCTGTGAAAGAAGTAATTGTTTCTTAAGTGTATGAAAGAGAGGGGCATTTTCACTGGACTTTGCTGCCAGAAAAGAAAAAGCAGAATTCCTTCATTTTTGTTTCCAAATCAATAGAAACAAAACTAGCTATCAATGATTTATGTCCAGAGTTAATGTAAGAAGTTTTCAATAAGCCATATGCTTGTTACGGAACATTCTCACAGTCAGCTCAACATCTTTGGACTCCATTTAGTTTAGATACTGGCTTTTTTATTTTTGCTCAAAGCCCGGATAGAAGAATCTGCATTGCCTCCACAAGAATTTCTGTTGTTGAGAATCCATCTGGTCCATCTGTAGGTTCACAGTCCTGTTATCTGACTGCTAGTCCATAGCTTGTCATGGGGGATTGTCTTCCCCAGGTATTTAGCCTCATTCTCTTTGAAGGGTTCTCGACATAGTCTGCGTGTGCCAGTACTTCACCGTTTTTGGAGGAGAGGTGGAGGGGAGGATGCTGAATAGTTCCGAGTTCTGATAATGGATTGTGTGATAGTTGATTTTTAATGCAGGTTTAATAAGTCAAATTGAAAAATTAAAAAGAAAAAAAAAAAGAAGATTCCTCTAATAGCTAATAGTATTTTCAAAACAAGGCATTAATGTCAGTGACTAATGTTGTTAGCCCTTCCCCAGCTAAAACTAAGTAGAAACAGTGTGACAAAGATCACATCATTAGTTTCCTGGGAACCCAGAGAGGTGTGGTATAAGTTATACATCATGCTCTAGAGCTGTGGATTTCCTTCTGTTTTAGAAGCTTGGAAACAGAGTTGGACAAGCAGAATGTAAATGAAACTTATGCAAAAGATACTGATATTTTGAAGGCAGGACTTTCTCATTGGTTAAAATTTTAAATTATTGTTTCAGAATGGAAATATTAATACCTATTTTAATATTATTTGCTATATAGTTAAATGGAATTTAAAACTTTGAATAACATTACTATTATACATATTCAGTAATGTAAAATGTTCCTTATAACATGGATTAGTAATGATTTATGTTGTTTAATATTTGATGCTCACACTAATGATACAAATGAAATTAATACAATAGACAAGAACACCTTTTTTAAGAACACCTTTTTTTTCTTGAGGTGCTAATTAATAGTAGAGTGGATTAATGAAAAATGTAAAACTGAGATATTTTATTTCCTTTTCTTCCACCTCGTTAGCTGTCCTTAGTTGTATTTTTCATGAGTTCACAGTAATAAGTAATAAACATTTCTGTTGCCCTTTATACAAATTCCAAATACATATTTTGATTCCAGAATTGTATTTGTAACTTCCCTGGCAGAAGGAAAGTAAAGAAGCATGGGGGGCAGAGTAAGCAGTAATATTTTGCTGTAAAATGATAAACATTATATGAAATATAGTTTTTCAATCAAAGTGTAGAG
>VZTM01022862.1:28347-42354 GCA_013400555.1 Jacana jacana | reverse complement strand
CATTGGCGGGCGGGCGCTGGCGGGCAGGGGAGATAGCCAATGGAGAGATGGGTGTGGGCGGCCGCGCCGCTAGTGAGGCCGCGGATTGGTGAGCGAGCCGGACGGCGGGACCCAATCAGAAGCAGGGCGAGGCGGGAGGTTGGGCGCGAGTGGGAGATTGACAGCTTCGCGGGCGGGGCCGCGCCTCGCTACGCCGGTTTGATTGGCTGCCTGGTAAGGGGCGGGGCCTAGGGCGGCTGGTGGAGGGTGTTATGGCGGCGCCCGTTGCTGGCGGCGGCCTCTGCTGTAGCCGTCCCCTTCTCCCACGGGCCTGCCGGGCTCCTGAGCGTTCCTCTCGCTGTGGGGCCGGTCCCCCTGTGAACAGCCCTTCCCGTGTGCGCTGCCTTTCACAGGGGGCCGGCACGGCCGGGCTCAGCGCCGCGCCTGAGGGCAGAAAGAGGGGATCCAGCCCTCGGGGCCTCCCTCGGGGGCACTGGGGGAATCCCACCCTTTCCCGATTCGGCTTTAGCCGGGTTTGCCCTTTCCTCCTGCTGTGGTGAAGGACCCGTCTCTTCTCCGGGGTCTTATTTCTTCTTATTCTGCTGAATGAACAAGGGTAGAGTCTGGCATCTGGGCAAGAACAACCCCAGGTCCCAGTATAGGCTGGGCAATGACCTGTTGGAGAGCAGCGTAGGGGAAAGGGAGCTGGGGGTCCTGGTGGGCAGCAGGATGCCCATGAGCCAGCACTGTGCCCTCATGGCCAAGAAGGCCAAGGGCATCCTGGGGTGGATGAAAAGGGGGGTGGTCAGTACGTGGAGAGAGGTTCTCCTCCCCCTCTCCTCTGCCCTGGTGAGACCCCATCTGGAATATGGTGTCCAGTTCTGGGCCCCTCAGTTCCAGCAGGACAGGGAACTGCTGGAGAGAGTCCAGGGCAGGGCTACAGAGATGATGGAGGGAGTGGAGCATCTCCCAGAGGAGGAAAGGCTGAGGGAGCTGGGTCTCTTGAGCTTGGAGAAGAGGAGACTGAGGGGGGACCTCCTGAATGTTGATAAATCTGTAAAGGGTGAGTGTCAGGAGGATGGAGCCAGGCTCTTCTCAGTGACACCCAGTGACAGGACAAGGGGCAATGGGTGGAAGCTGGAACAGAGGAGGTTCCACTTCAATATGAGGAACAACTTCTTCAGGGTGAGGGAGCACTGGCAGGGGCTGCCCAGGGAGGTGGTGGAGTCTCCTTCTCTGGAGACATCCCAACCCCGCCTGGAGGCGTTCCTGTGTGACCTGCTCTGGGTGTTCCTGCTCCAGCAGGGGGTTGCACTGGGTGAGCTTTCAAGGTCCCTTCCAATCCCTGAGATTCTGGGAGTGCTGCCCTGTTTTTGATGGCTGAATAAATGCAGTTCTGCTCAAGCACTGACAGCACAGGAGCTCCCTGGAGGCAGACAGACCCCCTCCTCTGATGGCGAGAACATCCAGAGGGCTCTTACAGAAGAGGGTGAGTGGGCAAAGAGGTGACATTTGGTTTTGGGGTCTTTAAGTCTCAGCAGCTGATGGCAGCCACCTCCTCTGCTCTCCTCAAACGCTATCTCTGCCAGGTGGGGGCAAAAGCAGGGGTGAAGGGACCTGATGTGACCCTGAATTCACTTCTTGGGCTGCTGAGATGTTCTTCCTGGCTTTGGGGGAGCTGGCTGCCCCCAGCCCCGTGAAGACACAGCTCTGGGAGGCTGGATGTTTTCTGTAGGGGAGAACATCAGCTTCTTGTCCCTCCTGTCTCCAAGCAGTTATATAGAATAACCAGCACCCAGGGGCTGGGATCCTGGGCTTTCCTCCCTTTGCAGAAGGAGAACTGCTCCTGCTAAGAGTTTGGTGCTTCGTTTGAGGGTTAATTAGGTCGCGTAGAGACTCTGTGTTGCCGCAGGCCCCCTGCTGGCTGCGGGCTGTCGGCGGTGTGAGAGCGGTGCGGTGCCCTCCTGCTGAGCCTCCCTTGTCTTTTCCCCCAGAGCTGCATTATAAAGCGCTACTGCGAGAAGAGGTTCGTTCCCAAATACCTGGCGACTATCGGCATCGACTACGGCGTCACAAAGTAAGTGCCCTCACGGTGAGGAGCTCCAGGGCCAACCTGGCTCTGCCCAAGGCTGCTTAGTTTCCATGGCATAAGCATCAATTTTTGCTTTAATAGTAAGATAATTAGCGTCATCAGCCTTTCTCTGGTAGCTTAGCTCCCCACTACCCTGTTCTATCAGGAGCTGGTGCTGTCCTCCTGCTCTCACTGGTTCTAGAGGTAATTTTCGGCCCATTAAACCCCCAGTGCTCGGAACTTCTGTCCCCAGTCACCCAGCTCTTGCTCTGCAAAGGGCTGGCAGAGATAAGGGGTGTTCCTGCAGGGACTCTTGCTCTGCAAAGGGCTGGCAGAGATAAGGGGTGTTCCTGCAGGGACTCCTGCTCTGCAAAGGGCTGGCAGAGATAAGGGGTGTTCCTGCAGGGACTCCTGCTCCCCTCTCCTGAGGGAGAACCCTCTGAAGCGTTTCCCGGCTTCTCTTTCAGGGTGCAGATCAGAGACCGAGAGATCAAGGTGAACATCTTTGACATGGCGGGACACCCCTTCTTCTACGAGGTAAGGCAGGCCCGGCTCCAGCCTCAGCCAGTCCATCTCACAAGCCTTTGGCAACCATCAGCTTTCCTCAGCTCTGCCCAACGTTGGCTTTGGGAGTGGCAAACCTGAACACACAAGCTTTCTCTGCTTACACCACCTTCTGTCCTGCCCTAGAGGCCAGCACTGGAGAGATCCTGCCTGCGAACAGCGATTCCATGCTCCTTGGGGTAGTCAGATTCAGGAGCCAGAGCTCCATATTGGAGGATGGGGGGAAGACAGTGGATATAATATATCTGGATCTTAGAAAAGCATTTGACACTGTCCCCCACCACATTCTCATGGAAAAACTGGCTGCTCGTGGCCTGGATGAGCGTAGGATCTGCTGGATCCAGCACTGGCTGGAAGGAGGATCCCAAAGGGTGGTGCTCAATGGAGTTCAATCCANAGCAGGGAGGGGATTGTCCCCCTGTGCTCAGCACTGGTGAGGCCACCCCTTGAGTCTGGTGTCCAGTTCTGGGCACCTCAGCACAAGAGAGATCTGGAGGGGCTGGAGCGAGTGCAGAGGAGGGACACGGAGCTGGGGAAGGGCCTGGAGAATAAGGCTTATGAGGAGCCATTGAGGGAGTTGGGATTGTTTAGTGTGAGGAAGAGGAGGCTGAGGGGAGACCTCATCCCTCTCTCCAACTGCTTGAAAGGGCATTGCAGAGAGGTTGGTGCTGGTCTCTTCTCACGGGCAATGAGCGCTAGAAGGAGAGGGAATGGCTGCAAGCTGCAGCAGGGGAGGGTTAGGCTGGACATGAGGCAAGAATTCTTCCCAGCAAGAGTGGTCAGAGCCTGGACTGGGCTGCCCAGGGAGGTGGTGGAGTCCCCATCCCTGACTGTGTTTCAGAGTAGATTGGATGTGGTGTTGAGGGATGTGGTGTAGGGGAGAACTTGTAGAGTGGGGCTGATGGTTGGACTGGGTGATCCCAGGGGTCTCTGCCAACCTGAATGATTCTAGGATTCTATGATATTCCCAGGTCCAAGCCAGCAGGCACACACAGGCACACCTATACAGGACATATATATTACATATAGGCTGATCTGTGGATCAACACAGACAGAAACAACCAGCGCTGGCACAAACAGCTCCCGTGGCCTCATCCTGATCTCTCTGCCTGATCAGGAGGAGGAGGAAAACAAAGGTATTAAAACTGAAAGCTCTAAAGCCACAAAGAACTCTGATTGATAGAAAGAATAACCCAGGAGAGGTTTGGCTTTTACAGGCCACCACTCAACATCACTAGCCCAAGTGGTTCCTTGTGCTTAGGAGTTTGCTCAGACTGGGAGATCTTTGGAGCTCACCTCAGGCCTTTGCCTTCTCGTACCAGCATCCAAGTCTGTCACCAAAACACTTGCAGTGGGACTAGATGGTTGGTGTAGGTCCCTTTCAAGATTCCATTATAATTATCCCATTATTGCTACACAAAAAATAAACAGTATTACTTACAAAAAAAGGAGCTTGCAGGGTAAAGCTTTAGGATTCGAACACGTGAACCACCACACCCATTCCTAAACATTCTGTTGATGCTGAGCTCTTCCTCTTGGCATCCAGGGTGCGTGGGAACAGTCCAGAGCTGCGCCAGGGTGGGGTTAGATGGGACCCAAGGAAGCAATTCTCCTCTGAGAGGGTGGTCAAACAGTGGAACAGGCTTCCTGGAGAGGTGGTTGATGCCCCAAACCCATCAGTGTTTAAAAGGGCATTTGGAAAGTGCCCTCAATAACAGGCTTTAACTTTTGGTCAGCCCTGAAGGGGTCAAGCAGTTGGACCAGACAATTTTTGTAGGTCCCTTCCAGCTGAAATACCCTGTTTTGTTCCCATATCTGTCCCCTAGCTGGCCTTGGACACTGATCCAGCAGCTGTCCTGGGGATCCTTGGGCTCCCCAGTTGCTGGCAATGGGCACACAAGCCCCAGGGGCTGCAGCCCCCATTACACACACACACACACACACACACACACACACACACACACACACACACACACACACACACACACACACACACACACAGAGACATCCTGCAGATCCCTCCAGTATCCCCAGTGGCTGCCCCTGGATCCACAGCTGGGACACACACAGGGACACACACGGGTGTCTCGGTCGACTCCCAGGCCTCCCAGTTGGTCTGCCATCGTGTGTCTGTGGTTTTTTTGTGTGGAGGTGAGTATTTCATGGGCTGATTGCTCTCCTCTGGCAGCACAGTGTTCCCCCATCTGTCCTTTTTTTATGATCTTTGGAGATGGGATTTTTATCTCGGAACCAAATAGGTGCCAGGAAAAGGGTGACCACCCACATCCACCAGGCTGTCACTCTCACTGGTGCCTTTGTCCCGCCTTTGTCCCCCCAGGTGAGGAATGAGTTTTACAAGGACACACAGGGGGTCATCCTGGTCTATGACGTGGGACAAAAGGAGTCTTTTGATGCGCTGGACGCGTGGCTGGCTGAGATGAAGCAGGAGCTGGGCCCCCACGGGAACATGGAGAACGTTGTCTTCGTTGTCTGCGCGAACAAGGTGGGTTGTGGCCCCGATCTCTGGGCCTCGTTGTGCTCCCAGCCCCAGTTCAACCTCTGGGCTCGTGCACCACATGCACCAGTACAGTTTGGGGCTGACCTGCTGGAAAGGAGCTCTGTGGGAAAAGATCTGGGAGTCCTGATGGACAAAGGGATGCCCATGAGCCAGCAACGTGCCCTTGTGGCCAAGAAGGCCATGGATCTCCTGGGGAGTATCATGAAGATCATGACCAGCAAGTGGAGGGAGGTCATCCTCCCCCTCTGCTCTGCCCTGGGGAGGCCACAGCTGGAGCACTGGGACCAGTGCTGGGCTCCCCAGTTCCAGAAGGTCGGGGAATTGCTGGAGAGGGGACAGAAGGGGACCACAAAGATGATGAGGGACTAGAACATCTCTCTTACTAGGAAAGGCTGAGGGACCTGGGTGTGTTCAGTCTGGAGAAGAGAAGGCTGAGGGGGATCTGATCAACACCCAGAAATCCTTCAAGGGGGGGTGTCAGGAGGATGGGGCCAGGCTTTGCTCAGTGGGGCCCAGGGACAGGACAAGAGGGAACGGGCACAAACTGGAACAGAAGAAGTTCCATCTCAACCTGAGGAAGGAGGAACTTCTTCCCTTTGAGGGTGTCAGAGCCCTGGCAGAGGCTGCCCAGAGAGGTGGGGGAGTCTCCATCTCTGGAGACATTCCAACCCCACCTGGACACGTTCCTGTGGGACCTGCTGTGGGTGGGCCCTGCTCTGGCAGGGGGTTGGAGGAGCTGATCTCCAGAGGTCCCTTCCAACCCCATACCAGTCTGTGATTCCGTGTGGAGCTCCAGCTGTAGCATGGGAAATACTGTTAGGTTGTAGGGAAGCCTTTTTTAAGAGCCAGATCTGTGTGTGGGGAGCGCTGGAAACTGCATCATTTCAATGGGCTTTGGAGAACGTGGTGGCCACACCTCGGTCAGGAAGGGGTCAGGTAGAGGTGACGTTATCTTTAGACTAGAAAAACACTTAAAGGGCTTTTCATTTGAATTTTCTCTGCTTTCTTTCCACGCTGCCTCCGTCCCTTCGGGATGAGCAAACAGCCTCCCCAAACCAGGCACATCCCCTTACCCGCTCTGGGACGATGGGTCTCGGAGCTGTGGTCCCCCTGGCTGCTGCTGCAGGCCCTGCCTGAGCTCTGACCCCTGAGCCTTTCTTCCCTGCTCTAGGTCGACTGCACCAAGCACCGCAGCGTGGATGAAAGCGAGGGGCGGCTCTGGGCAGAGAGCCGGGGCTTCCTCTACTTCGAGACGTCGGCTCAAACAGGAGAAGGCATCAACGAGATGTTTCAGGTGAGGGGGGGTGGTGGTGGTGAAGCGGGTGAGGGCACGGAGACCACGCTGGGAGGGGATCTGATGGCGGGATCTGATCTCCTCGGCCGCCTGCATCCCACAAAACCTCTTGACCCTCTGCTCCAGAGGTGGCTTCCCGGTGAAATGCCACCCTGAGAAAGCCGTAGCTGTTTGGCTCAGGGTCTGTATTGATCCTCCCAGTCCTCAACTGGCCCTATCCTTGCCTTGCTTAGAGCTCATGATCCCTCTTTGCGCTGGAAACACGATGCAGAGGTGCTCATGTCACCAGTTGGGGTCTGGCACTGAGCTGAAGTGGGTTTGAGAGAAATGGGGGGCCTGGCATCCTCCTCAGTCTGTCCCCTGGTCCTTACAGGGACCAGATCCCCCCAGACTGGGGTATTCCAGCCCCCCACAAAGGACCAGATCCCCCCAGACTGGGGTATTCCAGCCCCCCACAGCCCAGTCAGCAAGGAGGGGGGGAGCATTTACCAGTTTTCCACACTCTTCTCCATGTTTCAGAGGATGCCCAGGGAGGGGGTGGAGTCCCCATCCCTGACTGTGTTTCAGAGTAGATTGGATGTGGTGTTGAGGGATCTGGTGTAGGGGAGAACTTGTAGAGTGGGGCTGATGGTTGGACTCCATGATCCCAAGGGTCTCTTCCAACCTGAATGATTCTAGGATTCTATGACTCACAGCCAGCAAGGGCAGTGGTGGGGTGGGGGGGGTGTCCCTTCTGTGCTGCCACCACCTTTGGGGGGGGTCCCTTCCTTCCTGCTAACTCCTCCCTGTGCCTGCAGACTTTTTACTCTGCCATCATCGACCTGTGTGACAACGGTGGGAAGCGTCCCCCCTCCAGCCTGGGGGTCAGCTTCACCAAAGAGCAGGCAGATGCCATTCGCAGGATCCGCAACAGCAAGGACAGCTGGGACATGCTGGGGGTCAAACCCGGAGCCACAAGGTGAGGGGGGTGTCAGCTTTTGTCCCTAATCTTCCTGGTTGCATCCGTGGTGTGTCACCTGCTGATAAGCTCCTCTTTGTCTATCCAGTCACCAGGCACAAGCAGTTGTGTCTCCCCACACACAAAACTGGGGCAGTGGGAAAGAAAAACCCGGGTCCTGAGCCCTAGATTTCCCCTTTGAACAGACAGGCTGGAGGGAAGAGGGGAGGGGGGGGTGATGAACATGAGAAGTTCAGCCCTTCACCCTGCCTCCAGGCTGAGCCATCTCTGCTCACTCACTTGCCAGATGTGTTTGCAGCAGCTCCAGCTCTCTGTGCCCGGAGAAGCTTTGAATCTGCTGTAAAGCTGCTGCCCCCGTGGTCAAAAAGGGATTGATGTTATGGCTCTTCCACCTGGGAGCAGTCCTTGAGCTTTCTCTTGTCTTCCCTGGAGGACCTCTGGTCAGGTGGAATTGGTCATTGCCTGTGTGAGAGCCTGGATGTTGAATCTCCTGCTTCTGCTCTGACTCAGGTGGCTAAAACAAGCTCCCAGAGCTGTTCCATGCTCCCTCTGAACCATGAGGACAGCCCTTGTGTGCTCCTGATGAAGGAGCTGGAGAGGGGGGTTTTGGATAACGTACATCATTTGGGACTCATAGATCCTCCCATTGACTCTCTTGAGATGTTGACTGTTGAGCTTAACCCCTTCTCCAGCCCACTTTCATCCATGGGGAGGGATCAGGAGCTCCACAGTTTATGCTGTGATGGCCAGCATGGACAGACNCACTGGTCGCAGTGCTCCAGCTGTGGCCTCCCCAGGGCAGAGCAGAGAGGGAGGATGACCTCCCTCCACTTGCTGGCCACGATCTTCCTGATGCCCCCCCAGGAGATCCATGGCCTTCTTGGCCACCAGGTCAGGTTGCTGGCCCCTACCTCAGGAGGTGCCCCCCTTTCTCCCCAGCCTGCAGCCAGAGCTGAGGTGTCTGCTTTGGACCAGACACCCGAGGCTTCAGGGGCTGAAGCGACGTGCGGTGCCTCTGCCCGGAGCGCGTAGGCGGTTTGATGCGGAGCTGAGTCAGGGTGTGTGTGCCCCCACGCTGTCTCCTGGCTTTCTGCTCTCCTGGAGCCAGGCCACGGCACGTGTGGCAGGCACATGGCCTGGCAGGGTGGCAGCATTTGTGCCTGCACAGTCCTGCAGTGGAGAAGGGTGTATCTGCCCCGGGAGAGGCGTTCATGCCACCCCCAAAAGCTCCCCGCGTGCTTTTCTGCAGCTCTTTCCCCACAGCATCACCTTCAAAGGCTGGAGATCACAGACTCACAGAATTTCAGGGATTGGAAGGGACCTAGAAAGCTCCTCCAGTCCCATCCCCTGCTGGAGCAGGAACACCCAGAGCAGGTCACACAGGAACGCCTCCAGGCGGGTTTGGGATGTCTCCAGAGAAGGAGACTCCACCACCTCCCTGGGCAGCCCCTGCCAGTGCTCCCTCACCCTCACCATGAAGTTGTTCCTCATATTTAACTGGAACCTCCTCTGTTCCAGCTTGCACCCATTGCCCCTTGTCCTGTCATTGGGTGTCACTGAGAAGAGCCTGGCTCCATCCTCCTGACACTCACCCTTTCCAGATTTATCAACATTCAGGAGGTCACCCCTCAGTCTCCTCTTCTCCAAGCTCAAGAGACCCAGCTCCCTCAGCCTTTCCTCCTCTGGGAGATGCTCCACTCCCTTCAGCATCTCTGTAGCCCTGATCTGGACTCTCTCCAGCAGTTCCCTGTCCTGCTGGAACTGAGGGGCCCAGCACTGGACACCATATTCCAGATGGGGTCTCACCAGGGCACAGGAGAGGGGGAGGAGAACCTCTCTCCACCTACTGACCACCCCCCTTCTCATCCACCCCAGGATGCCCTTGGCCTTCTTGGCCATGAGGGCACAGTGCTGGCTCATGGGCATCCTGCTGCCCACCAGGACCCCCAGCTCCCTTTCCCCTACGCTGCTCTCCAACTGGTCATTTCCCAACCTATACTGGGACCTGGGGTTGTTCTTGCCCAGATGCCAGACTCTACCCTTGCCCTTGTTCTGGTTCATTCAGTTTCTCCCCACCCAACTCTCCAGCCTGTCCAGGTCCCACTGAGTGGCAGCACGGCCTTCTGGCGTGTCAGCCACTCCTCCCAGTTTGGGGTCATCAGCAAACTGGCTGACAGTGCACTCTGCCCCCTCACCCAAGTCACTGATGGATATATTGAAGAGCACTGGTCCCAGTACTGATCCCTGAGGGACTCCACTAGACACAGGCCTCCAAGTAGACTCTGTCCCATTGACCACCACTCTCTGGCTTCTCTCCTTCAGCCAGTTCACAGCCCACCTCACTACCCCAATTGTCCAGGCCACACTTCCCCAGTTTAGCTACAAGGGTGCTGTGGGAGAAGGGTGTCTCTGCCCTGGGAGAGGCGTTCGTGCCCCCCCAAAAAATCTCCCTGTGTGCTTTTCTGCAGCTCTTTCCCCACAGCATCACCTCCAAAGGCAGGAGATCCTCGGTGTCGGTGAGGGAAGGCCTCAGCAGGGTTGTTGAGCGCAGCTGGACCTCCCTGCTGGCAGGACTCCCTGTGTCCCACAGAGTCTCCTTCCACCATCTCCCTCCTCCTCCCTGAGCTCTTAGAAGAGCCCCAGAGGCTGCAGACCCTCAACCCACAGCTGCTGGTTTGGAATAGTCTAGAGATGGGGGGGTGGGGGGGCGGCATTGCTGGTCACCCCAAAAAGCTCTTGTAGAGGCTTCAGGTCTGGCCATGGTCTTCCTGAGGGAGGTCAGACCCTTCCTGCCAGGCTTCCTAGGGGGACCAAACCGGGGGTCCCTTGGTGTCCTATGGTTTTATTGACACCCTTGGGCCCTGTTTCACATGGGTCCCCTCCCTCTTGTCCTGTCTCCCAGGGATGAAGTGAACAAGGCCTACCGGAAGCTGGCCGTGCTGCTCCACCCCGATAAATGCCTGGCTCCCGGCAGCGAGGACGCCTTCAAAGCGGTGGTGAACGCCCGCACCGCGCTCCTCAAGAACATCAAGTAGGGAACAAGAGGCCCCACTCCCAACTGGAAACTCTCCCCATCCTCCCAGCTACCTCCCCGGCAGCCCCACGGCTGTGGGACACCCCTCATCCTCCTCACGGGACACGCAACGCTCCCAGCACCGGCTGTGGAAGCAGGACCGCATCCCTGCTGGAAAAAGGGGGGAGCAGAGCGCTGAGGAGGGGAGAGAGGGACCCCAAAGCCCTCCCTGCATCCTTGGCTGTGGTTGTGGTTGGTGTAAGTGCTGAAAGCAGCGTGGTTCCCCCACCTTCCTGGCTGTTTTTACACCTCCTGGGAGTTACCAGGAGGAGTAAAAGTTACCAGCCGTGGAGGGGGTTGGAGCTGTGGCTCTAAACTCTGGCTGCAGCGAGGGCTGGGGGAGCTCTCACCCCAAAGCTGCTGCGTTGGGTGTCCTGGGTGGAGGACACCCAGGAAGGGCAGTGGGTTGTCAAGTCCTTCTGGGTTATCCTGGAGCCCCAAAGCTGCATGGGCACTGCCAAGCACCTCCATCCTGCTCCACCATCAAAGCTGGCTCCTTCCAGCCAACACCCAATGATGCTGCTTTTGTTGGTGAGGAACATTATGGGTTGCTTGAGGAAACCTCGGGGAGAATACTGGCTCCAAGAGCATCCCTGTCTTCCCCAGCCTGTCCCCTTCGTCCCCAAGGTGTCACGGTGCCAAGAACGGTCCCTTTTTCAGGACTAGGGTTCTCCCCCAAGCACACACCTCCTTGTCACAGCATGGAGTCTCCTTCCACCATCTCCCTCCACCTCCCTGAGCTCTTAGAAGAGCCCCAGAGGCTGCAGACCCTCAACCCACAGCTGCTGGTTTGGAATAGTCTAGAGCTGGGGGGCAGGGGGGCATTGCTGGTCACCCCAAAAAGCTCTTGTAGAGGCTTCAGGTCTGGCCATGGTCTTCCTGAGGGAGGTCAGACCCTTCCTGCCAGGCTCCTAGGGGGACCAAACTGGGGGTCCCTTGGTGTTCCATGGATTTATTGGGACCCTTGGGCCCCGTTTCTGGTTTTTATCCTGGCTGCAGTTTGAGCCTGGCAGGGCAGAGCTCCGAAAGGAAAAGCCAGGCAGCGTTTGCATCCTTACCCCACGGGTCTCCTGTTCCAGAGTGTTTCCCCCAGTGGTCAGCAAAGTAGGTATTTAGTTATTTAGTTGTGTGTTCCTTCCTTTATTTATTTATTCTGCTCCAAGGCAGCTTTTCTGCCTTTCCCCTTCGAAAACCCAACAGCAGATCTCATGTCTTGGCTCCTCCAGGGTGGAAATAACCAAGGGGAGATGCTGCTACCAGAGCTTAATGGTTAAAGTAACTGTTCTGGTTTTTTCCTTTCCCAGGTTATATCTATAGATAGATGTATAGATGATATATAGGTATAAACAAGCTGGGCAGGGGGAGGTGAGCAGGGCAGGAACCGGAGCCAATTACAGCGCCGGGGCCCTGGTTCCACGTGTTTTCCAGCACTCTGGAGTTCTCTGGAAACCTCCCCGTTTGCCTGGTGGAGGCAGCCCCTTCCTTCTGGCTTCAGATCTATCCCTCTGTGCTTTTTTTTTAAAAAAAAATACTTATTTATTTCATGAACTTTTGTTTAATTCCCCTGGAGGAGGGTAAACGACCCCGTTGCCCAGCGGTGCGGTGGGCGCTGAGTGAGGGCGAGGTCTCGGTGCCCGGGGTGGTCTGAAGGCTCCTCTGGGTTCCTGCTGCTTGGGCTGGGGTNGGGGGGGGGATGGAATTTGGAGGTGTGTGTGTGGGGGGGTGTGCTCTCCAGGTCCCTCCTCATTGCTCCTCTAGGAGCCTCTGGCTGCCGGTTTGGGGGTTCCTCCTGTGGGTTCCCAGAGGCGAGGGGATGTTTGGTGACCATCACACACCCGTGTCACCTCCAGCCACGCCAGGGAGACCTTCTCAGTTGTGTTATTTTTTTGATAAATGAACCACACACCCCCTGCCCCCGGCCCCCTCTTGGGAACAAAGGGAGCCCTTTGTGAGCTCTCCTCCCGCCCTTAATGTTTAATTGCCCTTTTTGACTCCTTTCTCTCCTCCCCAGCCGGCTCCCAGCCCAGGCTGGTGGGGAAGAGCCGCCCTGGAGGGTGGTGATCCTGGGTCTGCTCAGGGCAGCCGGGGGGAGGTGGTCCCATCCTTGTTCCATGAACACCTCCCTGTGCTTCCTCCATCCCATCCTCATCGGGAGCCCAAGCTCCAGATCCCTCCAGCGAGGCTGCAGCTCTGCCCTGTGAGTCCCACCTCCTGCTGCTCCAGTGTCCATCCTTGGAGCTGAAGCCCAAACTTTACCTTCTGCAGCCAGAAACGAAGCCAGGAGCCACCTCTGGCAAGAAGAAGCCTCCTTCCATGTGCCCAGGGTTCTGCTCTGCCTCCCAGTGCTCGCTGGAGCCGGCAGACGGGAAGGAGATGAGGATTTCTGGGAACAAACCCTCTCCTGAGACATGGCTCAATCCAGCCTTCTTCATGAACCGGTTGTAGGTCCTGTTTGCTGGCCTTCAGACCAGTTTTCCTGGCCTTCAGACCAGTTACACCTTCCCAACCCCGTGCCCTGGGTTGGGCAACTCAACCTGGGATGAGTTGGCCGTGTCCCAGGGCTGGTGTCCAGGGCTCGATGTCCCTGTCCCACGCTGGCCAAGGCAGGGACAAGGCTGGCCCAAGCCCCTGCTCGTTTGCCCTCCTCTTCAGCTGCAGCAGGATGGGAAGAACCTCCAGGGAGAGGTGGCTTTGGTGCTTTTCATTTTGGTATTAATTACTCTATGGAAGCAATTACTTCCCCTGGCAAAGCAGGTGAGGTGGGAGGCAGGAGACTGTGGTGCCTCCAGCCATACTGGGGGAAGCCAAGCGTGGTGGAACTGGGGAGGGCACCTCCCAGCATGGTCCAGGGTCGATGCGGGGCATCTCCCATCAGCTCTCAACCCCAACGGGTTTTCCAGATCCAGGGGTGCAAGAGGGGGAGCAGGCAGCGGATGGAACACGAGGAAGAGGAGGAGGGATGTTCTGAAGAGGTTTGGGTCAGTTTGGGGGTGATTTGGGCAGCGTAGGCAGAGGGGGATGGGGGGGTGGGGGGAAGACTTGGGCTTCTCTACTCCTGTTGTGGGGTGGCCATGACCCCAGAAAGGGCCATGGGGGGAGCAGAGGTGGATGAAGGAAGGGCTGGTGGGTCATAGAGGTGCCCCCTGCCCTCCCACCGCTGGGGTTGGGGGTCCCTGGCACCCAGTGGGGGCTACTGGTGGCGGGTTCAAGACCTGTGGGTCCCTCTGGGGTGCAGCCCTGGGGGCTGCGAGCTGCCCGAGGGAGGTGATGATGAGGCTGGAGTGGGCAGCAGAGGCTGAGGGACGGCCACGAGTTGGGGACAGACCCCCGCTACCACCAGCACCGGGAAAACGCTTCCTCCTCCCCGCAGCCGGCACCGAGAGGGTTACGGGAGGCGGAGACGCACCGGTACCGGCACGGCCGGCGGTGCCTGCCCGCCCCCGGCCCCGGGGAAGCCCTGCCCGTTCCCCCCTTCGTCTTTATTTCCCCCCAACCCCCTCCGCCCCGAGTCTTTTACCGTGTCCCCGCGGCCGGAGCCGCCGCCGCCGCC
>VZTM01022862.1:0-25273 GCA_013400555.1 Jacana jacana | reverse complement strand
CCCGCCCAATTACTGAGTGCAATTAATCACTGGTGACCATGAGAGCGGGGTCTCCTCCGTGTTGGGGCTTTCCCCGCGATATTTGGGGTTCTGGGAGGGGTTTTGCCACTCGAGGGATGTGTGGCTTAGCATCTGCTAAGGCTGGGGGTGTTGGGGGGGCTGAGCTTTCAGGATGCAGCCGGGAGATGCTCGGCGTGGGATGTGGTGCCAGGCAAGGGGGTCCCTGGGGTTTTCCAGTGCCCCCCCCCCGGTGTGCTGGGGGCTGTGCTGAGCTGCCCCATGGCCAGCCAGCCCCCCGGGGTGGACTTGCCTGTTGTTATGACAACACGAGAGGGGGTTTAAAAATCACAAGTAGGGGCTTGTTTTGGGGGTAGGGGGGTGTTTTACCTCTCCGTGCCCACCTCCAGATGGCTCCTGGCTCTCCCATCTGCAGTGTTGGGGGAGACAAGGGGGCTTTCCCCCACCCCCAAACCTATGTTTCCCTTGCTGGCAAGAATTTTTTCCATCCCAGGATGGTGCTACACCAGCACCCCCAGCTCCAGGGCCCTGTGTTTATTGCTGCAAGCGGCTTGTTTCACCCCTGCCTCAGTTTCCCCCTGCGAGGGAGGGGTTGGCAACTCCTCCCTGTCCACCGTGCGATGAGACCGGGCTGCTCGACGATGCTGGGTGGTAAAAAGTCCCAGGACAGGGACACCCAGGGACCAGGGTCACCTGAAGGTTCTTCTCCGAACCAGCTGGGCTACGGGGTACTGGGATCAGGGATGGGGACAAGGTTGGCACCGGGGGGGTGACAAGGGTCAGGTGGAGGATCCTGAGTGCAGCAGCACATCCCTGGTGAGGACAAGCCCAGGAAAGGCTCCGTGCTCTTCCCACTGCCTCCTCCACACTGGCTGGGACACAGCCCGTGGCCCGGAGGGTGGGAGGACTCCTCCACATCCCCATCGCCCCTTGGGCATAGCTGGAGCCTGTTATCACCTCCTCCCTGGCGCTCCTTCCCTTGCCAGACTAAACAAACCCAATTCCTTCAACTTTCCCTCATGGGTCATATTTTCCACAGAGGGCACTTTGCTCCCCATCCACAAACCTGCTCGGTCCTTGCCAGGGCTGTGGGGACACACCAGGTCCAGCCAGTGGGATGGGATGGGATGGGTCCAGCCCACTGGGACAGGATCCAGCCTGGAGGCTGGGGTCCAGCCCATGGAGATGGGATGCTCCCCATGAAGCCTGTGGGATGGGACAGGGTTCTGCTCATGGGAACAAAGTCCATCCCGGGAGAAGAGAGTCCTGCCCATGGGGACAGGATCTAGCCTGGAGGATGGAGGCCCATGGAACTGGGGTCCAGCCTGTGGGATTGGACAGAGAGACAGGGTCCATCTTGTGAGAACAAGGTCCAGCTCTTGGTATCAAAGTCCAGCCCATGGGGACAGGATCCAGCTCAAAGGATGGGGTCAAGTCTATGGGGCAGGATCCAGCTCATGGGAACACAGTCGACCCAGGAGAACAGGGTCCAGTCCACGGGGACAGGATCCACCATGGAGCTGGGCTCTAGTCTGTGGGATGGGTCAGGGGGTGACAAAGTCCATCCCATGAGAACAGGGTCCAGCTCATGGGGACAAGGTCCAGCCCATGGGGATAAGGATTCAGCTCAGAGGATGAGGTCCAGCCCATGGAGCGGGGGTCCAGTTTGTGGGATGGGGCAGGGTCCTGCTCGTGGGGACAACGTCTTGCCCATGAGAACAGGGTCTTGCCCATGAGAACAGGGTCCAGTTCATGGGGACAGGGTCCAGCTCATGGGGACAAGGTCCAGCCCATGGGGACAGGATCTAGCCCAGGGCTGGGACAGGTCCAGCCTTCAGGACGAGCCCACAAGCCTCCGTGCCATGTTCCATTGAAACCCCAAAGAAAACAAGGTGGGTTGTCACAGCCAGTGACAGCCAGGGACATCCATCTCTGGTGCTGCAGGCTCACACCTGGGTTTTGCACATTCAGAGGGACCTAGAGGGGCATAAATACATGATTTTAGGGTTTGGCTGTGTTTTTATGAACTTTTTCTGCACCAAGGGGAGCGATTCCCGTGGCAGGGACGGGGGAGTGGGTGGCACCAAGAGCCACTCACCGCCAGCATCGCCGTCCCCCGGGGCTGTGCCCAGCCCTGCCACCAGCTGCCTGTTTTCCAAAACATCTCTGCAAGCTTTAACGAATGCCCATGGGCATCACGAGGTCTCCTGGGATGTTCAGGGCATGATCTCCTGCAGAGCCATCGTGATGATCCCCAGTGTGTCCCCCCCACCAGTTAAGGGTGGCTGTGGCTCAGCGATTTATCCATCAGGGGGACTGGACTAGATGATCTTTCAAGGTCCCTTCCAATCCCTGAGATTCTGTGTGATCCTCAAGGTGTATTTTATGTTCTTCTCCAGCATTTGGCTATTTTGGGGTTTTTTTCCACTCTCACCCATCAGGCTCTGCTGCCCAAACAGGGACTTGTGGGGACACCACCTCGGGGCACACACAGGCTCTGCTCACCCCCATCTCCTTCCCTCTGTCCCCACAGATCCTGTCCAACGTGGCCATCTACCTTTGTGCCATCACGGTGGGCACCATGTCCTACTACATGGCCGACCGCAAGCACCGCAAAGCCTTCCTCGAAGCACGCCAGTCCCTGGAGGTCAAGCTCAACCTGGAGGAGCAGAGCCAGCAGCAGGTAGGAGCCAGGGGACACCGTGGGGAAAGGCCAGGGGACAGCGATGGGGCACTGGTGCGGCTTGGGGACACGCATAGGGCACCCACAGCCTGCCCCCTGCCCGGCCATGGGGACAGGAGGCCGTGCATTTGTGGTTTTGTGCCCCATTTGGGGACTCTCTGTGTCACCATCCTCTTCCAGGGCCTCCAGGCTCCTGTTACGGTTGCCACCACACTGTCCCCATTCCCGAGCACAGCTGCACAGCAGGTCCCTGGGTATTGTCACACGGCAGGTCTTCATCCCTGTGCACAGCCACGTGGCATGTCCCCAGGTGCAGCCCCGTGGCAGGTCCCTGGGCATGGCCACGTGGCAGGTCCCTGTCCCCATACATGGTCACATTGCAGGTCCCCAGGAGCAGCCACGTGGCAGCTCCCCAGCCCTGTGCACAGCCTTGTGGCAGGTCCCAAGGGCTGGCCTTGCAGCAGGTCCCTGTCACTGAGCACAGCTACCCAACGTGTCCCTGTGCCCAGACATGGCCACCAGCATATCCCTGTCACTGGGCACAGCCACACAGCAGGTCCCTGTCACCAGGCACAGCCACTAGGCATGTCCCTGTCCCCAGGTGTGGTCACCAGCAGGTTCCCAGACATGGCCACCAGCATATCTCCATCCTCAGGCATGGCCACCAATAGGACCCCATCCCTGTGCATGGCCACACAGCATATTCCCATGCCCAGGCATGGACACCAGCAGGTTCCCATCGCCAGGCATGGCCATGCAGCATGTTCTTGTTCCCAGGCACAACCAGATGGCAGGTCCCCATCCACAGGTATAGCCAGCAGCAGGTCTCCATCCCCAGGCTTGGCTATCAGTGTCCCCATCTCCAGGCACAGCCACCAGCAGGTATCCATCCCTGAGCATGGCCATGCAGGATGTCCCCATCTTCAAGCATGGCCACACAGTGTGTCCCAAACCCCAGGCATGGCCACATGGCAGATCCCCATCTCCAGGCATGGCCACCAGCAGGTCTCCATCCCCGATCATGGCCATACAGCGTGTCCCCATTCCCAGACATGGCCACAGGGCAGGTCCCCAGCCATCTCACGGGGTGGTCCTGAAGCAGACCATGCTGGGGAAGGGAGAGCCAGCCACTCTCCTCTCTTCCTATGTGTGATGCCCACCACAGCGGAGCCCCACGCAGCCAGCTGTGCCAGCACCGTGCCATGGTGGCCCAGCAAGAGGAGTGGTGGGAGGGGACCAGGCGTCGTGGTGGCAACTGGTTGTGTCAAAGCCCTGTTGTCCCTGTCCAGTGAGGAGCTGGGCTAATTTTAGCCACCTTATCTGGGGCCTCTCTCCCCATCTCCCATCTCTTATCTGCTTGATCCGCTGCCAGCAATTTGCTCCCAATGGCAACAGCAGACACGTGGAGGGGCCAGGCCAGTGCCACCAGTGTCCTCTTCGCTGCAAAAGCTGGGTGGATGCTCTCTGATGGCTAAAAAGGGGACAGGGCCAAGGAGGGATTTGGGTGATGGGGGGGCAAATCCTGGGGCAGGGGTGGGGTGGGTGGTCTGAGTGAGAGCACCTTCGAGGCCCCAGCTCATGGATTTGGTGGGAGGTAGGAAGGGACATGGGGATTCTTCTCACATGAGCTCATTTTCCTTGGGGAATTGAGCTAAAACCAGCCAGTGGTGTTGCAGGAGAGGCTGCTGGCACGTGGCCTAGTGGCTCGGGGCAGGGGGGCCACGGGGCAGGGAGTGATGTTAGCCACCAGATCCATCCCTCCTCCCTTCCAGGCCATCAGAGGGGGCTGCACTGGTAGCCCCAGTGGGCAGAGCTAAGGTTAACAGGAGCCTAGAGGATCCAGGGAGCTCCCACACACCTCCCCTCCCACAACCCCCAGGGATGGGGACATGGTGCCGTTCCTCCAGCAACAGCCCCGTCACGGCTGCGCACAGAGACGCCCCCATCCCAGGGGAAACCCCTCTCCATTAACCAAGTCACTTACACATAGTGCAAACCCCCACCTGCAACAGGGTAGATCTGCTCCAGCTCCAGGGCTGCGGGGACAGCAACGAGTACAATGTCCCCAGGTGGGTTTGATCCTCCTGGGAGGACCTTGGCTGAGTCCTACACCTGGATTAAGGGTACCCACCGTGCTTTTAAAGTGCTAAATCCTCCCTGTTTAACCCAGGTCTGTATGCCCTGATCTGACCCACCACCGGGGCAGGACATCCTGGGGCAGCTCATCCTGGGGGACCTTGGAGGGACATCAGTGCAGACCCTGAGGTGGCTCCCAGCACCGTGTCCCGGGTTGATTTGAGCTGATTAAAACCTCGGCCAGCCCAGTGCATTTCAATTCTCCAGCTCCAGGGAGGGACTGGGCTCTCTGTGTCGTGCCTGTAGGAGGGATCTGGAGGGCACAGGCAGGGTTTGCAGCTCATTAGCTGGTGTCCAATTAAGTCTGTGGCACTGTCCCTTCTTCCCACAGCTCTGGGGACAGGGAGGCTGGTGGCTGCAGTGTCCCAAAACTGCCACCCTCCCCTGGCTGGGGTTTATTCCCAGTATCAAAGATCTTGATGGGAACCTGTGAAATAGGGAGGAAAAGCGTAAAAGCAGGGGTTGGCAGAGTGTCACCCAGGGGGACCTGCCACCCATGGGGGCATCCCCTCCACCCGTGGAGTTTGGAGTCAGGGTGATGACTCCCCAGCTCCCTGGGTTGCCTGGGCCAACCCCACTCTGAGCTTCTCTTCTGTTTCACCCACGGCTTGATCCACGGGCTCCTTCCCCAAGGGTGGGCCAAAGACTTGGCAGAGCTCTGGGTTCCTCTGGGGACCACCAGCTCCAGCAGCAAGGGGCCAGGCAGAAGCTTGGGAATGTCACCTTGCCATCGTGGCCAACTCCTGTCCCTGCCCCATCTCCCCTCCTTCCCTCAGGAGCGGCTGATGCTCTCCATCCTGCCCAAGCACGTGGCTGACGAGATGCTGAAGGACATGAAGAAGGACCCCAGCCAGAAGGAGATGCAGCAGTTCAACACCATGTACATGTACCGCCACGAGAACGTCAGGTAGGACCGAACCTTCGCCCTGTGGGATAAAACCTCCAGATTTTCATTTATTTTTGCAGAAGTGTGTATTATTCCCTCCTGGCTAGACAAGAAGGGAGAGAGACCCGGGGGTGGTTTGCAGCTAAAGCAAAGGGTGACAAGGAATGGCCACCAACCAGCCCACGGCTTGGGGCCCCTTTTTGCTCCAGCCGTGGTTTGCAGGGCATCATTTTCAGCCACGTCCCAAAGCAGCCTTTTCTCTGGCAAAAAAAAACCCCAAGGAGAGCGGGGAAGGGACAAGGGGAGGTGGGGAAGGGACAAGGGGAGGTGGGGAAGGGGAGGGGGGTGACACACACCGGGGCTGAGCCCCTCACCGTTGCTCCCCACAGCATCCTCTTCGCAGACATCGTGGGCTTCACCCAGCTCTCCTCCTCCTGCAGCGCCCAGGAGCTGGTGAAGCTCCTCAACGAGCTCTTCGCCCGCTTCGACAAGCTGGCAGCTGTGAGTGTCACCATCACCCACCCCTCCCACTCCCTCACCTTAATTAACACCCCCGGGGCTGGCATGTAACGAGCGGGGGCAGGTCACAGCCACCCCCCTTCCCTCAGCTGAGAGCTTCCCCCCCTGGGATGGGGAGGAGGAGGTTAAAATAGGAGATGTGGAAGACACTCTGCCCCAAAAATAGAGCTGGGGAGGGGAAGGTGGGGGGCTGGGAAGGGAAGGGTGTGTGTCCCCCCCCCTGTCACAACCCCCCCAGCTAGGGTGCAACTGGGCTCCCATCCGAGCCCTGGGGGGAGGCAGGGTGGAAATGGAAAATCCGATTCTTTATGTCCCAGCTGGGCACTGGAGAGACCTCTGCGTGGGTCAAGGTCAGCCTGGGAGAGGGATGGAGGGAGCTGGGAGGGGTGGAGGTGGTGGGAGGTGGTGGGACATCCCAGCTGATGGTTGTGGGGGGGTGACCCCCCCATCACCTTCCACCAGAAATACCACCAGCTGCGCATCAAGATCCTGGGTGACTGCTACTACTGCATCTGCGGGCTGCCCGAGTACCGGGAGGACCACGCCGTCTGCTCCATCATGATGGGGCTGGCCATGGTGGAGGCCATCTCGTAAGGGTTTTCTCCTCAGGGGGGGTGGGGAGGGAATTGCCCATGCCAGGGTGGACGGGGGTCCTGGTGGAGCCTGGGGGTCCAGCCTCTGGAAGATGTGTCAAAATAGGGAGGGGTGATAATTAGTGATGGGGATTGGGAGGGGTTGTGGGTTGGGAGCAGGTCATAGAATCAGAGAATGGTTGGGGTAGGAAGGGACCTTAAAGACCCCCCCAGGGCCACCCCATGCCCTGGGCAGGGACACCTCCCACCACACTAGGTGGCTCCAAGCCCCCTCCAACCTGGCCTTCAACCCCTCCAGGGATGGGGCAGCCACAGCTTCTCAGATGGGGCAACCTGGGCCAGGCTCTCCCCACCCTCACCCCAAAGAAGTTCTGCCCCACAGCTCAGCTCCATCTCCCCTCTTGCAGGGTCCAACCCTTCCCCCTCCTCCTAGGGCTCCCCTCCCTCCTCCAGAGTCTCTCCCCAGCTTTCCTGGAGCCTCTGGAGGGACTAGAAGGAGCTCAATGAGGTTTCCCTGGAGCCTTCTCTTCTCCAGGCTGAACCCCCCAACTCTCTCAGCCTGTCCTCCCAGCAGAGGGGCTCCAGCCCTCCCAGCATCTCCGGGGCCTCCTCTGTCCCTGCTCCAACAGCTCTATGTCTCTCCTGTGCTGAGAAACATCCCAGATCAGGCTGGACAGGGAGCTGAGCAACCAGATCTAGTTGAAGACATCCCTGCTCACGGCAGGGTGTTGGACTAGATGGTCTTTAAAGGTCCCTTTCCACCCAAACCCTTCTATGGTTTCCTGACTCTGTGCCATCCTTGTCTTCCCACCCTCAGCTACGTGCGGGAGAAGACCAAGACGGCGGTTGACATGCGGGTTGGGGTGCACAGTGGGACGGTGCTGGGGGGCGTGCTGGGCCAGAAGCGCTGGCAGTACGACGTGTGGTCCACCGACGTCACCGTGGCCAACAAGATGGAGGCAGGGGGCATCCCTGGGTGAGCTATCTCCCAGTGGGGAGGACAGGGATGGGGACAGGGGTGTCTTGCACCCAAGGGTGACGCCGGCACCTGGTGCTGGCAGGCGGGTCCACATCTCGCAGAGCACCATGGACTGCCTGAAGGGCGAGTTCGAGGTGGAGCCGGGTGAAGGTGGCTCACGCTGCGAGTACCTGAAGGAGAAGGGCATCGTCACCTACCTCGTCGTGGTCCCCAAGCAGCCCCTGCGCAATGGCATCAACGGGGTGGTGAGTGGTGGCAGCCGTGCCACGGTGAGCCCAGGGTGGTGGGGACACCCCACTGTGACCCACCACTTTCCCTCCACCTTGTAGAAGCTGTCGCTGACCTCATCCCATGGTGGTTCCCCACCCTTGGTCAACACCAAGGAGCGCAACGGCAGCCTCAGCCTGGCCTGCACCAGCCCCGAGGAGCCTGAGGAGCCCGATGCCAGGGTGAGGGGCGTCCTGGAGAACGGGGAGGAGGATGGAGAGGTACAGCCCCTGCCAAGCATCTCACTGGCATTAGGGGGTGGTGCTGCTGCTGGCCACACCGTGGTGGTTGAACACCCGGCATGGTCTTAGAATCATAGAATCCTAGAACCATTTAGGTTGGAAGAGACCCTTGGGATCACCCAGTCCAACCATCAGCCCTACTCTACAAGTTCTCCCCTACACCAGATCCCTCAACACCACATCCAATCTACTCTGAAACACAGTCAGGGATGGGGACTCCACCACCTCCCTGGGCAGCCCTGTCCAGGCTCTGACCACTCTTGCTGGGAAGAATTCTTGCCTCATGTCCAGCCTAACCCCCCCCTGCTGCAGCTTGCAGCCATTCCCTCGCCTTCTATCGCTCATTGCCCGTGAGAAGAGACCAGCACCAACCTCTCTGCAATGCCCTTTCAAGCAGTTGGAGAGAGGGATGAGGTCTCCCCTCAGCCTCCTCTTCCTCACACTAAACAATCCCAGCTCCCTCAATGGCTCCTCATAAGCCTTATTCTCCAGGCCCTTCCCCAGCTCCGTGTCCCTCCTCTGCACTCGCTCCAGCCCCTCCAGATCTCTCTTGTGCTGAGGTGCCCAGAACTGGACACCAGACTCAAGGGGTGGCCTCCTGAGCACAGGGGGACAATCCCCTCCCTACTTCTGCTGGTCACACTATTCTTTATGCAAGCCAGGATGCCCTTGGCCTTCTTGGCCACCTGGGCACACTGCTGGCTCATCTTCAGCCCCTTGTCACCCAGCACCCCCAGGGCCTTTTCTGCCAGGCAGCTCCAGCCACACTGCCCCCAGCCTGTAGCCATCCCTGGGGTTGGGGTGGCCCAAGTGCTGACACCCGGGCTGTGCCAGCGCAGGCGGTGAACCCCTCCTTCCCCAACCCTCGGCGGCGGCTGCGGCTGCGGGACTTGGCCGAGAGGGTGATCGACGCCTCCCAGAACGAGCAGGAGCTCAACAAGCTGCTCAACGAAGCCTTGCTGGAGCGCGAGTCTATCCAGGCGTGAGTCACCCCGGCCAGTGGCACGTCACGGCATGGCTCGGCAGGTCCCCAGTGTCACCAGGCACTGATGGGCCCTATCGCCGGCAGGTTGAAGGGCAAGAGCACCTTCCGGCTCTCCATGCGCTTCATTGACCCTGAAATGGAGACACGCTACTCTGTGGAGAAGGAGAAGCAGAGCGGGGCCGCTTTCAGCTGCTCCTGTGTTGTCCTCTTCTTCACCGCCTTAGTGGAGGTCTTCATCGACCCCTGGTACGGCAGGGAGGTGGTGGGGATGGGTGGCCCCAGGCCACACTCAGGTCCACCAGGCTTCAAACCCATGTTCTCTCGTGGCCCTTTTTGACAGGTTGGTGGCCAACTATGTGACCTTCGTGGTGGGGGAGATCCTGCTGCTCGTCCTCACCCTCTGTTCATTGGCTGCCATCTTCCCTCGGGTGAGATGGGACGGGCTCACTAGTCACGGTGATGGGATTCCATGATGATGTCCTGCTTGGGCAAACCCTTCCCCCACCTTCCTCTCCCCACAGGTCTTCCCCAAAAAGCTCGTGGCCTTCTCCACCTGGATTGACAGGACCCGCTGGGCACGCAACACCTGGGCCATGGCCGCCATCATCATCGTCACCATGGCCGACATCGTGGACATGGTGAGCCACCAGCCTGAGTGTGCCAGCAGGGCTGAGCCTGCTCCAGCCTCCATCTGGGCGACTGATGATTGTGCACAGCCCCATGCATGCCCAATCGTTAAAGCAATTAGCAGGGCTGGACACTCAGGGGGCAGATTAGGTCGCCTGTCCTCCTCCTGCTCTGCAAAGCACCCTGTCCCTTTGGGTGACCATGCAGCCCATGCAGAGGTGCACCTCCCCATCCCCACGTCCCCCTCCTCACCCTGCCCTCTTGCCCCCAGCTCAGCTGCTGGCAGGACCACGGCGGGATGGGCAACGTGACAGTGGGGCCACCGTGGCCAGGTGGCTGCGCGGAGCAGCCCAAGTACTACAGCTACATCGCCCTGCTGGCCTTGGTGGCTACCATCATGCTGGTGCAGGTCAGCCACATGGTCAAGCTGACCCTCATGGTGCTGATCACCGGGGCCTCTGGTGCTGTCAACATCTATGCCTGGGAGCACATCTTCGACCAGTATGACCGCCGCCGTGGCCAGCAAAGCACGTAAGGGGTGGCAATGGGGGTGGGCACGGGGCTGGGGGACACAGCTGTGCCCACCACCCACCCACATCTTGCTGTCTCCACTGGCAGGTCCTCACTAGTCCCCTCCAAGTACTCCATGACAGCGATGATCTTCATCGTGATGCTCAGCTTCTACTACTTCTCTCGCCACGTAAGTGACTTGCCCCCTCAACCCTGGAAAGGTCCCCTCTCCTCCACATTGTCACCCTCAGCCCCTGCCCTTTTTTCTCATGAGCTCCAAGGCAGCAGGATTCGTCCCCAGCTGTGAACAGCATCTCCAGTTCTTCTCCAAGAAAGCCCACCCAAGGAAGCCCTTTCTGTCCAGGACCATATCAGTGCAGAGAACATCTCCCTCTCTCCCCCATGGTGGGCAGTAATGTGGTGGCCCCAAGGCCCATGCCCTGTGAGAGTCCCTTTTGCACCTCAGAAGAGCAGGGCTCATGTCCCCAGTTAGAGCTTCACCATGTCCCAGAGTCATCTTCCAAGCCCAGACTTGGCCCACAGTGACCAGGATGCTCCCAGCACCGGAAGGGACCCCACTGGTGGGTGGGAACTGGGAGTGCAGCCACCTCCTCCCGCTCACAGGTGGAGAAGCTGGCCAGGACCCTTTTCCTCTGGAAGATTGATGTCCACGACCAGAAGGAGCGGGTCTATGAGATGCGGCGCTGGAATGAGGCCCTTGTCACCAACATGCTGCCAGAGCACGTGGCTCGGCACTTCCTGGGCTCCAAGAAGCGGGACGAGGTGAGGGGCACCCAGGATGGGGAGGGATGTGTGCCACTTTTTGGGTGGGAGGCCCTCTGGCTGCAGAGGCTTTCCTTAAGGCTCTGGCTGAGCATCTTTGGTTGGAAGAAGATGATGCCTTGGCCATGAAGGGTGAAGTTTGCAGAGCACCCTCATCTTTCACACGTGCCACGGGAAGGTGGCTTCACGGGAGGGTTGGGGTCTGCCAGAGGTGCTGGTGTAACGGGTGGACAGGTCTCTGGCTCGCGGCCACCATCCTGTCCCACCCCTAGGAGCTGTACAGCCAGTCCTACGATGAGATTGGTGTCATGTTTGCCTCCCTCCCCAACTTTGCTGACTTCTACACGGAGGAGAGCATCAACAATGGGGGCATCGAGTGCCTGCGGTTCCTCAACGAGATCATCTCTGACTTTGACGCGGTGAGTCAGGATGGAACCGGCCACGGGGACGGCGTGGGGCTTGGACAAGCCTTCCTTTCCTGCCCCATCTCGGGGCAGAAGGACCTGCCCTAGCCCTGGGGTCCCCTGAGAATCTCGTCTCCGTGGCCCAGCTCCTGGATGAACCCCAGTTCCGGTGCATCACCAAAATCAAAACCATTGGCAGCACCTACATGGCCGCTTCTGGAGTGACCCCCGACGCCAACGCCAACGGCTACAGCGCCAAGGTGAGGCGTCCCCACGGTGGGGGTGGCAGTGGGCAAGGAGTGGGCAGGCCTGACCCACGCTGTCCTTCCAGAAGGAGACCCTCTCAGATAAGGAACGCTGGCAGCACTTGGCCGACCTGGCCGACTTTGCCTTAGCCATGAAGGTGACGTTGATGAACATCAACTACCAATCCTTCAACAACTTCATGCTCCGCATAGGCAAGTCCAGGAGCGTGGGGCAGGGGCTGTTGGGGTGGTGGTGGCGTCTGTTGGTGTCCCCTGTCCCTCCTTCCCACCGGTGGTAGAACACTGGGCAGCAGTTGTAACCAGTGGGGGACAAGAGAGGACACCTCCTTGCCCCAACCCATCCCCTGGGGCGGACTCTCCTGCAGACCAGGATGTCCCATCGGTGTCACCAGCCATGGAGGTGATGTCTGCTCCCTGTTCTCACACAGGCATGAACAAGGGGGCCGTGCTGGCAGGCGTCATAGGTGCCCGCAAGCCGCACTACGACATCTGGGGCAACACGGTGAACGTGGCCAGCAGGATGGAGTCCACCGGCGTCATGGGGAACATACAGGTGGGGTGACGAGGAGTGGGGACAAATCAGCAACCCATGGGGGACCTGCAGCCCCTAGAACACTCCAGGCTTTGGGTGGGACCAGGGTGGGGGGGGACAGCGGTGTTGGGAGCCACAGGAGGGTCAGGGTTGGCTGAGGGGGTTCCTCCAAGATGGGAATGGGACATGGTGGGGCACTTCAAGACAATGGGGTATGGTATGTAGACCTCTTGTCCTTGCAGCACGAGGGTCCCACACTTCCCTCATCACACGCCAGGCATGGATTCCCCCCCCCCCTCCACCTCGCTTCCCAGCCTCCCACCACCATGTCCCCTTGTCCCCACAGGTGGTGGAGGAGACCCACCTCATCCTGAAGGAGTACGGCTTCCGCTTCGTGCGCCGGGGAGCCATCTACGTCAAGGGCAAAGGGGAGCTGCTCACCTTCTTCCTCAAGGGCCGGGAGAAACAGGGCTCCTTCATCAACGGCTCCTCCGTCACCCTGCCCCATCAGGTGGTGGACAGCTCATGAGGGTCCGGTGCCCGCCCACCTGCCACCACAGCCACCACCTCCTGGCACTGGGAGACGCCTGGGGGAGACGTCCATCCCACCCGCCGTCCGGATCCGCCACCAAACTTGAGGAGAAACCCAACCTTTTTCCGAGCCCCCGGAGGGAGGATTTGTTCCACCACGGGAAGGAGACACGTGGAGGGGCCACCTCGGTTGGGTTCCTCTGGGGACAACACGTTGTTGCCTTTCTCTGGGCATCCCGGGATTCGGCGGCCGTGGCAGAGGGGACAGCGTGACGTTGGCGGGGGCCAGGGCGCCGCCGGGCACCAGGAGATGCAAACTCAGGGCCCGAGGGGGAAGGACACAGCGTGTCTCTCCCACCTGCTGGTGGCTGCAGAACCAGCAAGGTCCAGGGTTCCCACCACGTTCGTTAACTCATCCCCGTCACAAACCCAGGGAGATGGGGCAAGATGGAGAGGATGGAGAAGGGAAAAAGGAACCCATATTTGCGTGTTTCAGATATATAAATATATATATATATATAATATAAAGAGCACAGAATGATATTTTATATATTTAACTGGGCCCAGTTCCCTCCCAGTGGCGGGGCTCGTGCCTGCCAGGACGCAAAGCGGGGCTGCTGGTCACCGTCACTGGTGGGAGGAGAGGAGCAGGGAGGGGCTGGGGTCTTGGGGAGAAGGTGGGCACCCAGGGGAGGGTAAGGAGGGCGCTGGTTTCTTCTCAAATAGAAGCAGTTGAATTTCACAGCCTGATTCTGCGCCTGCTTTTCTCCCAGGGGCTGGGGAGGGGGGGGTGGAGAGAAGGGTTGGGGGGGGTGTGTGTGTGTCCCACCCCCTTCCCACAGGGACGAGTCTGCTGGAGTGTGATGGGTCTTAGGGAATCATTGAATCATTTTGGTTGGAAAAGGTCCCAAAAGGTCATGGAGTGCAACCATCAAGCCACCACTGGTCCCTTGGCACCACCTCTGCCCGGCTGGGAAATCCTTCTGGGGAAGTCGGTGCCCGTTTCCCACACGTTTCCCCCAAAAGGCAGACCCTGCAGCGGGGCCAGGGCTCTGTCTCCCCTCCTGGGAGCGGTAGGAAGAGGGACCCCCGATAGGAAAGTGCCACCCAAACCTGTCCTCTGCAAACCCCTGGCTGCCCGAGGCCCCCAGCAGAGCTTTCCACCCCTTTCCAAACGTTTCTCACAGAAGAAGAGGCCCCCACAGAATTGGGTGGTGTGGGACAAGGGAAACACCTTCTGGTGACACAGCAGGAAGGGACATTCAAAACCCAGAGTTCTCCAAGCATGAGTGAGGGGGAGCTCACCCCACAGCTCTTCTCAAGCAGCTTCAGCCTCCTGAGTCTTCCTCCCCAAGGAGGTCACAGACTGACATGGGGTTGGAAGGGACCTCTGGAGATCAGCTCCTCCAACCCCCTGCCAGAGCAGGTCCCACAGGAAGGTGTCCAGGTGGGGTTGGAATGTCTCCAGAGAAGGAGACTCCACCACCTCTCTGGGCAGCCTCTGCCCAGGGCTCTGCCACCCTCACAGGGAAGAAGTTCCTCCTCAGGTTGAGATGGAACTTCTTCTGTTCCAGTTTGTGCCCATTCCCCCTTGTCCTGTCCCTGATGGGACTCAGAAAAGCCTGGCCCCATCCTCCTGACACCCCCCCTTGAAGGATTTCTGGGTGTTGATCAGATCCCCTCTCGGTCTGCTCTTCTCCAGACTGAACACACCCAGGTCCCTCAGCCTTTCCTCACCAGAGAGATGCTCCAGCCCCCTCATCATCTTGGTGGTCCCTCTGCTGTCCCCTCTTCCAGCAGTTCCCTGTCCTTCTGGAAGTGGGGAGCCCAGCACTGGACACTGGGTCCCACATTAGGAACATGAAGCCACGACACTCACAAGCCAGAGGTTACACTCAGAGAAGATCGTTCAGTTCAACCAGGACAAGGGGCTCTGATAATCAGAGAAACAATTAAAATCATAATAAAATCAATTAAAATCAGAAATGATGCTTTCCCTCAGCTGTGGGGCAGCGGGGACCGGGCAGAAAAACCAGGCAGGAGGAAATGCTGTCCCTGAGGTCACATCCATAGCATCATTCAAACCCCATTCTGCCCCAAACCAACAAGGAAAGCAGCAGGTTTCTATTTTCCTTTCTAAAACACCGCAATTCCAGTAACACAGGAGTTTTATTAACAAGTTTTTAAAAGCCTCTGAGGAAACAGCAAGGTTTTAAAGACGGGGAGGGGACACCAGCAGAGCTGCCCCGTGTCTGAAGGGAAGGGAGTAGCACGTGTGAAGCCACCACTGGTGTGAAGTTTTTCAGTAAAATTCAGTGTTTAATGCTTTTTTTTTTTGGGGGGGGGAGGATTAACGCAGCTCAACAACTGAACCTCAGCTCTGTCCTTCCAACACCTTCCAGCTCCTTCACCTGAAGTCCTTTCCCGGCTGTACTGAGCAGGGCAGGGAGTATTCCGCGCTGGATACGCTCCCGGTGCCGATCCATGGGGCACCGCCCCCCAAAACACCCAAATCTTGAAGGTTTAATATGGTTTCTGAATCCAAGGGGGGAGATGTTTCCCCGCTGCTGTGGAGTTCTGTGGCACCAGCCCCAGAGATGAACACTCAAAGGTGAGAGAAACACAAAAGTTACCTGCAGCTGGAGACCCAAAGCCTGGAGGAATCACGGCTCTCTCCAAGTTTGAACTGGCCCAGTTCTTCCTCAGGGCTGGGGGCAGCTCGGGGAGAGCCAGGGCAGGGGGTTATGGAGCTCCATCCATGCTTTCTCCAGCGCTGCTGAAGGAGGAGAAGGCTTTGTGCAGGGCCATGTGGCGAAACAGGTCCGTGTGAGCTGCTGCCACCTCTGCTTGAGCTGCAGGAGCGTCCGCTGGCAACAGGAGGGGACAGAGAAGGATTGGCTTCTCCTCCTCCCTTTGTCCCCAGGGAGCTTTTCCCCCCCACTCTCCCTCCCCACAGTGTTGTCCTTCTCATAACCCTTTCTCTCTCCTTCCTATCCCCTCCGCCGGCTGCGGCTCTCCCGCGGGATGATGGCTGTGGAGAGCAGCACCTTAAGGAGCACCCACTGCAGGAGGGTGGGAGCCCTTGGTCACCTAACTGCTCTCTTGGCTCAGAAGACACTGGAAGGGCTGAGGAAAGGCAGAACTTCACCTAGAGAGGGATGGCTTCTTCAAGTAGATGGGGGGGGACTGTTGATACACAAACCCATAGGATTGTCGAGGTGGAAAGGGACCTTTCAGATGATGGAGTCCAACCCTCAACCCAACTCTGTCCAACCCACCACTGACCCGTGTCCCTCAGCACCACCTCTGCCCGGCTTTGAGATACCTCCAGGGATGGTGACTCCACCAAGGCCCTGGGCAGCCTCTGCCAAGGCTTCACAACCCTTTTGGGAAAGAATTGTGCCCAATCTCTATCCTGAACCTGGGATCCCAGCTCGCTGTCAGACCCTAAATCATAGAACTCTCCAGGTTGGAAAAGACCATTCAGATCATGGAGTCCAACCATCAACCCAGCACTGCCCAACCCACCACTGACACATGTCTCTCAGCACCACATCTGCCTGGTGTTGAGACACCTCCAGGGATGGTGACTGCACCATGGCCCTGGGCAGCCTCTGCCAAGGCTTCACAACCCTTTCCAGGAAGAAATTGTTCCCAATCTCCATCCTGAACCTCCCCTGGTGACACCTGAGGTCGTTTCCTCTTATCCCATGACCTGTTCCTGAGAAGGGACTGACTCCCCCTCCCCCCGGCTACCCCCTCCTTCCAGGGAGTTGGAGAGAGCGAGAAGGTCTCCCCTCAGCCTCCCTTTCTCCAGGCTGAACATCCCCAGCTCCCTCAGCTGCTCCTCACCAGACTTGTGCTCCAGACCAGTGCAGGGTTCCTCCTCAGGCCTCACCAGGAGCCAAGGGACTGGCAGAACAGGCCTGAGACGGGGACTGATGGCAGAGAGAAGGGATTCTCGGTCCCAGCTGCTCTGGCTGCAGCTCCATCTAGCTGCACCTCGGTCCAACCACGCCACAGCCCAGCCAGAAACACAGGAAAACGGGATGGCCAACCCATTCCTCAGCTCTGTTTGGCACTTGGAGTAATAAACAGCATAGATCCAGGTCTGAGCCTTGTCAGGGCTGCCCAAGACACAGTGCTGGGGCCAGTCTTGGCCTTACTGGGAGGAGGAAGAGTTACTGGTAGAGAGCCCAGGGAGCAGGCAGTGGTAGGGAAAGGTTTGCAGTCAGAGACCTTCGTTAGGAGTATTTTACAGTTTTCCTGGCCCTTTTTAAAGGACAATAAAACCTTGTCCCTGCCTCTCTCTACCATTGAGCTGCAGGACGAGGCAGCACCCGTCAGGGTACAGCAGGAACAACTAGACCCTGGCTGCACCAGTTGCCAATTAATCATTTCTCTAATTGTGCTGAGAGAGAGAGATTCCTGATGCTGAAAAGATTGTATTTGCCTACAACTAGTCCCCCTGCCCCCAGCAAGAGACCTGGTTTTGCCCTAGGGATGAGCTACAGCAGCTCCAAGACCCAGCACCGACTGCACACATCCCCTTCTTAAAACCTTTCCTCCCTCAGAGATACAACAGCTTCTTACCCCAAACTCAGCTTGAAAGAAGCCCTGGCCACCTGCAGACCCACAGCAGGGTCTGCCCACCCCAAAGCCTCAGACAGAGCCCCTCACAATCCCCTTACCTGTGCAGGAAACGAGGACTTCAGTGGGGAGGCTGCAGCAGAGATCTCCGTAGAGCAGCCTCGCGTGGAAGGGAAAGGTCTTGCTTTTGCTTGACAGGTTGTAATTAAAGACCAGCAAGTTACACAGGGAGTTCCTCTGCAAGGTGCCTTCTATCTGGTCTGAGAAGTGTTCCTGGAGGAGCAGAGACATGGGAAGTAGGAAGGGAGTCTCGTCTGGGAGAGACTTAAAGAAACACACACCCTTAAACCACGTCCTCCAGCAGTTTTTCACAAGGTCAGACCGGTTTCAGCTTAGAGACCACTGGAGGGGAGGAGGAGGCAGTAAATTTTAAATCAGAGAATTATTCAGGTTGGAAAAGACCCTTGGGATCATCAAGTCCAACCATAACCCCATTCTACGAAGTCCTCCCCTACACCACGTCCCTCAACACCACACCTACATGACTCTGAAACCCAGTCAGGGATGGTCACTCCACCACCTCCCTGGGCAGCCTATTCCAATGTCTGACCACTCTTGCTGTGAAAAATTCTTTCCTAATGAAATACAGAATTGTCCAGGTTGGAAGGGACCTGTTGGATCATTGAGCCCAACTGTCAACCCAACGCTGAGCAATGGATGGATGAAAGGGGAAACCGAGCTGAGAGTCACACAGTAATTCATGAAGTTCTAAAACCCAGAGCCCCGAGTGCTCCACGTAAAGAAACCTGCCCAGATTTCCCCCAGCACCTTGGAGACTCCTCACACTGGGTACATCAAAAGGCAGAGGATTGGGTCACCAGCATCGGTGTGGGCACAGGTACCTGTAACTGGTCTGCCTGGTATCTCCTCCCCACGTAAGCGTTCAGGTGGTCGGACAGGACAGCCAAGAAGCGCCTGATGTCCGTCTGCAAGTACTTCTTGGAGATCTGCTGCAGGGGGATGAAGATGGGGAGGGAGTGACGGTAGATCTGCACTTCTGGCTTGGTGAGCAGGTCCAGGTGGTAGGAATCCAAGTAGGTGCCCTCGTAAGCCGTGCTGATGCAGAAGCACACTCCCCGCTTGGTCAGCTTCCCACTGATCCCTTGGGGCCAGAAAGAGAGGGGTTCATGGCAACTCCAACTCCTCACCGTGGGGCAGCACAGAGGGGGCCTGTCTCTTCTCCCAAGGAACAAGAGGAAATGGCCTCAAATTGCCCCAGGGGAGGTTTAGGATGGAGACTGGGAACCATTTCTTCCTGGAAAGGGTTGTGAAGCCTTGGCAGAGGCTGCCCAGGGCAGGGGTGGAGTCACCATCCCTGGAGGGATCTCAAAGCCGGGCAGAGGTGGTGCTGAGGGACACGGGTCAGTGGTGGGTTTGTCAGAGTGGGGTTGATGGTTGGACTCCGTGATCTGAATGGTCTTTTCCAACCTGGAGAGTTCTATGATTTAGGGTCTGACAGCGAGCTGGGATCCCAGGTTCAGGATAGAGATTGGGCACAATTCTTCCCCCAAAGGGTTGGGAAGCCTTGGAACAACTGCCCAGGGCCTTGGTGGAGTCACCATCCCTGGAGGTATCTCAAAGCCGGGCAGAGGTGGTGCTGAGGGACACGGGTCAGTGGTGGGTTTGTCAGAGTGGGGTTGATGGTTGGACTCCGTGATCTGAATGGTCTTTTCCAACCTGGAGAGTTCTATGATTTAGGGTCTGACAGCGAGCTGGGATCCCAGGTTCAGGATAGAGATTGGGCACAATTCTTCCCCCAAAGGGTTGGGAAGCCTTGGAACAACTGCCCAGGGCCTTGGTGGAGTCACCATCCCTGGAGGTATCTCAAAGCCGGGCAGAGGTGGTGCTGAGGGACACGGGTCAGTGGTGGGTTTGTCAGAGTGGGGTTGATGGTTGGACTCCGTGATCTGAATGGTCTTTTCCAACCTGGAGAGTTCTATGATTTAGGGTCTGACAGCGAGCTGGGATCCCAGGTTCAGGATAGAGATTGGGCACAATTCTTCCCCAAAAGGGTTGGGAAGCCTTGGAACAACTGCCCAGGGCCTTGGTGGAGTCACCATCCCTGGAGGTATCTCAAAGCCGGGCAGACGTGGTGCTGAGGGACACGGGTCAGTGGTGGGTTGGACAGTGCTGGGTTGAGGGTTGGACTCCACGATATAAAAGATCCCTTCCAACCTGGACAATTCTATGATTCTACAACTCCAAGAGAAGCTCCTGCCTCCTCCTACTGGGCCAGCTCAGGGAGCTCCCCAGGAGGGTTAATGGCTTGCAAGACTTTAGGGACATAAAGCAGGAAATTTTTAACAAGGAACCTCTAATAACATCAAGCAGCTTAATTGAGGTAGCTCAAATTCCCAGTAACTGACTTATGGCACCAATTCATAGAATCACAGAGTCGTGTAGGTCAGGAGGGACCTTTCAGATGATCGAGGCCTGACCATCAACCCAACACTGACAAAAAACCCCATCACTAAACCATCCCTTTAAGCACAACCTCCAAAACCTCCAAAACCACAATAACCAAAACCTCCAAACACAGGGTGAGAGGGAGAAGAAGGTGTCCTGAGGGGAGGAAGGCAGCGCTGCCCCGCTCCAAGAGGGTGGGCTTGGCCCCTTCCCACCAAGCAGGACTCACACGTGCTGTCCAGGACACAGAGCAAATGGGATTCGTGCTGGAAACCAGCATTTATTTATTTATAAAAGCTCAGGAGCAGATAAAAAGAAGGGGCTGACCTCACAAGTTTCTGGGGAATACCCAGATCTCGGGATATTTCACTGCTTAATTCCCAGAGATTTCATTCATAGAATCATTCAGGTTGGAAGGGACCCTTGGGATTCACAAGGTAGTTAAACGTTTTCCAGAATCTAGACCTTAATTTAAATTACAGACTTCAGTAAATAAAGAATTCCTAGAACACCCCAGAGGCCTCCTGTGGAAGGCAGGGAATTATAAAGTTACTCCTTTTCCAGCGTTTTCAGACTCTAAAGGCTCCAAGAGCAACAGCGGCAACAACCACCCACACGTCAGATCAGGCTCGTTTTTCAAAATGTAGCACCCCAAAAATGCAGCCGTTGGCACCAATCTGGAGGGGATACCTGTGAGGTAAAACACCTGCAGCAGGGACTTCACACTTCTCATCTTCCACTCCACAACAGCTCGAGCACTGGGCCGGGCTGGCTCCGACCCGACTCCTTCCTTCCCAGGTTGCTACAAAAGCCAGAAGAGGAAGGAGGTCAAAAACAGCTGAGACAAAAATGTCACCTCTGGGGAACAGAGCCAGGCCACAGAGAAATAAGAAGGGAGAAGCAAGATGGCATTTCAAGTAGAAGGAGGGGATGAGGAAGAAAAAGGGAGGAAAGACTGAAGAGTTCGGAAGCGGCCACATGAATGGTTCTGGATTACTTGGCGCTGCAAACAGGGCAGGCCAGGACTAGATCTCACTTAAAAAGGGAAAATAAATTGCCTCTGTATGAATAAACTCAATAAATCCACCCTCTGAGAGCAGGGGCAGACCAAAACTGCCTGCCAGAGCTCTGCAGCGAGCCCTTTCTCACCCCTTTTTGCTGCAGGTCCAGTTTAGCCCTCAGCTCATCCCTCTGGAGCCTCAGCTCCTGCAGTCTCGCTCTCAGCCTGGCCAGCTTCTCCTCCTGCTGCTCTCTTTCCTCCTGCTTCATGGCTGCCTTGTAAGCCTGCGCCTCCAGCAGCTCCAGGTGAGCAAACACCCCTGCCAGGAAAAGCAGGACACGCTTGAAAATCCAGGCTACATCAAAGAAAACAAACCAACCCCACTCACAACAGCTTGTCCAAGGGGCAGAGGAGAGGAGAACATCCAGCAGAGGCTTTGGGGAGTTTTAAGCAGTGAGGCTGGGTGCCAGAAGACCCTCAAGCACTGCCCCCACTAAGCTCCTGAAAAGCAGAGTGAGCAGCAAACCCACGGGTCCCGATCCCCAAGAGATCTGCAATCCCCACGTTCATTCCAAAGCCAGTACAAAGGGCAGTGATGCTGGAGCCCCCATCCCTTAAATGGGCTGAGGGTGACTCAAGGCACAACTCAGCAAACCAGGGGCCTGCTCCTGTCCCCAGGTGTTTCAGGGTTCACTCCTGCAGGAGGAGACACTTTGCACCCACACCCTGTACCCTAGACAGCTCACCCTCTGGTGAATACGCTTGCTCTTCCTCCATCTTCCCTCGTCCCTCGCTGTGTCACCCCTCCCTGGCCAGGCTCTGTGTCTTGGGAAGTGGTGACACCGGGACAGCAATAGCTCTTCTTCAGGGGGATCTTCCTTTTCCTCCTGCTGCTGCACCAGGACTCTTGAGAAGCACTGAGGGGAGGTCTAGCACCCGGGCTGGCCCCAGGCAGGGACAATCTGGTGGGTGAAAGGACACGTTAATGAACCTCATGATGGTTACCAAGGCCAAGTGCAGAGTCCTCCGTCTGGGTCACTGCAAACCCCAGTACCAGGAGAGGCTGGGGATGGAGAGACAGGGAGCAGACCTGCCAAGAGGGGCTTTGGAGTGGGGAAAGCTGACCACAAGCTGGCAATATGTGCTGGCAGCCCAGAAAGTCAATCAAACTGGGATTGTTCAGCCTGGAGAAGGCTCCAAGGAGAACTTGGAGCCCCTGCCAGTCCCTCCAGGGGCTCCAGGAAAGCTGAGGAGGGACTCTGGAGGAGGGAGGGGAGCCCTAGGAGGAGGGGGAAGGGGTTGACCCTGCAAGAGGGGAGATGGAGCTGAGCTGTGGGGCAGAACTTCTTTGGGGTGAGGGTGGGGAGAGCCTGGCCCAGGATGCCCCATCTGAGAAGCTGTGGCTGCCCCATCCCTGGAGGGGTTGAAGGCCAGGTTGGAGGGGGCTTGGAACCCCCTATTGTGGTGGGAGGTGTCCCTGCCCAGGGCAGGGGGTGGGAATGAGATGGTCTTTAAGGTCCCTTCGCACCCAAACCATTCTATGATTCCATGATTTCAATCCACCATTTCCTATAACCCACCATTCCACACCAGCCCCACAAGCAGACCCTGCAGGAACAAAGGCACGGACAGGAGTCAGTGGACTCCGCCATCAGGCCCAGCCCGGAGAGACGCCACCGCCCCAGAGGGTGACAGGGAGACACCAGGCCTCTCCCCACAGGGCCCGACCGGGCCAGGCCCCTGCCGAGGGAGACGGGGCGGAGGCGGGGGGGCCTGGGCAGCCGGGAGCCTCCCAGGAAGGGGGACCCCACCGGAAGGGACCCCACCAAGGGGGACAAGGACGAGGGGCCCGGTTCCCCCTACCCCAAACCCGGTTCCCCGACAGTCCCGCACTCACCATAGCGACTGGCGCTCAAACTGCGCGNATGCGCACCGTCGTGCTGGAGGTGCGCGGGGCAGGCCGGGAGCCGCGGGGAGCGCCGGGAGCGCTGTGGGGAGCGGGCGGGAGGGCGGCGGCCATTTTGGGCAGAGCTGCCTGGGGGGGGCGTCGAGGGCCTACGGATTTAAATTGCGGCCTAAGCGCCCTTACGATGGCTGGCAGTCATAAGGGATGTCGACTGGCGGCCTCTGGGCCCAGAGGCGCCCTTATGCTCCGTAAATCCCCTTCGAGGGTTGCAGCAGCCCTGGTGATGGCGCCCCTCTTCATGGAGCGGGTGATCGGGGTAGCCCCTGTGTGGACTTGGGCTCAGGCCGAGCTGTTTACCTCAGCGTGCTAGAGCCAGGGGAAAACAACCCAAAATCGGCTTTTAGTTTTTTGAACATTTACAACCCGTGTTAGCTGAAAACCCCCAGTTCCCCCCCACCCCCCAGTGCTGGCAGCCACGGCCTTCAAGAACAAAAAGCCTTTTAGGTAAGATGGGAAGGGAGAGGGCTTGTCCATCCCAGTACCTCTGTGCAGGCAGCTGGCTGCCTCCCTGCCCGCTCTCCTTAGCAGCAGCTGCCTTGCTTTGCTTCTTTCTCCCCACTGTCTTGCACCCAGGCCCTCACAGGAGGCTGAGGGGCCCAGCCCAGCTTGATGGGGCTTGTGAGCAACCTGGTCTGGTGGGAGGTGTCCCTGCCTCTTCCAGGGGGCGGCTGGAACTTGGATGATCTTTTAAGGTCCCTTCCAGCTCTTAACCCTTCAATGGTCTCTCCCTAGGCTCCAGATGAAGCCGCCCTGACGGAGCTGGCGGAGGCCCTGAAGCGCAACAGCATCGACCACCAAGTGTGGACCGAGCAGCCCGAGAACGTGGCCACCTGCCTGGCCCTCAGGCCCTACCCCAAGGACCAAGTGCACCAACACCTGAAGAAGTTTAAATTGCTGAAGTGAGCGGCCGTGGAGGGGAGGGCAGCTCCTCCTTGGGCCAGAGCCAGGGAGAGCCGGCCCCCTCCTGGGGAGCGCTGTGCTAAGGCAGGTAGCCGTCTCGTCGTGCTTAGGGGGTGGTGTAAAACAGCTCCGTGGTGGGGAGGATTAAACCTTCATCCTTCACAGAATGTTGCCTGCGTGTTCCCTTGACACTGGTTTCACTGTGCTCCCCCAGTGACTCACCTCCATTCCTGGGAAGGTAATGGAAAAACTTATCCTTGGTGTTCTCTCTAGGCATATCAAGGATAAGAAGGTCGTAAGAGGCAGCCAACATGGCTTCACCAAGGAGAAGTCATGCTTAACCAACCTGATTGCCTTCTGTGAAGAGGTAACCAGGTGGATAGATGATGGTAAAGCAGTGGATGTGGTGTACATTGACTTCAGTAAAGCATTTGACACAGTCTCCCACAGCACCCTTGTGGCTAAACTGGGGAAGTGTGGCCTGGACGATGGGGTAGTGAGGTGGGCTGTGAACTGGCTGAAGGAGAGAAGCCAGAGAGTGGTGGTCAATGGGACAGAGTCTACTTGGAGGCCTGTGTCTAGTGGAGTCCCTCTGGGATCAGTACTGGGACCGGTGCTGTTCAATATATTCATCAATGACTTGGGTGAGGGNAGAGAGTCCAGGGCAGGGCTACAGAGATGATGGAGGGAGTGGAGCATCTCCCAGAGGAGGAAAGGCTGAGGGAGCTGGGTCTCTTGAGCTTGGAGAAGAGGAGACTGAGGGGGGACCTCATTAGTGTTGATAAATCTGGAAAGGGTGAGTGTCAGGAGGATGGAGCCAGGCTCTTCCCAGTGACACCCAGTGACAGGACAAGGGGCAATGGGTGGAAGCTGGAACAGAGGAGATTCCAGTTAAATATGAGGAACAACTTCTTCATGGTGAGGGTGAGGGACCACTGGCAGGGGCTGCCCAGGGAGGTGGTGGAGTCTCCTTCTCTGGAGACATCCCAACCCCGCCTGGAGGCGTTCCTGTGTGACCTGCTCTGGGCGTTCCTGCTCCAGCAGGGGGGATGGGACTGGAGGAGCTTTCCAGGTCCCTTACAACCCCTGAGATTCTGGGATTCTGGGATTCTCCCACCTCCAGCCCCTGACCCCGTGACCCTGGAGCCTCCTTGGATGGGGGTTTCTCCTCCCGTGATGAGATTCGGGCCGCAGCCCCGCTGCCCACAGCAGGCGGCAGCATCGCCCGCTCGCTGCCGCCTCCTCCCGCAGCAGAAACAAAACTCTTCGAAACCAGCCACTTTTAGTTAAAAAAGAAAGTGCCTTGTCAGCTAGACGCGTGCCTGCCCCACCCCTCCCCATCCTGGTCCAGTTAATGCCCCTGTCACCCCCTCTCCCTCCCTCCCTTCCA